>JAGSMR010000008.1:9052500-9642500 GCA_029286605.1 Sericinus montela | reverse complement strand
CACGATGGCAGCTGCACCCAAGCGCCCGCGCAGCCCACCTGTGCCATCACCTAGGAAGGTTGTGGCCAAGGAGAAGGAGGATAGCAAATATCCTCCTATAATAGTCGAAAGCCTACCAGAGTGGGCAAAACATTTCCGTGCCCTACACAACATTTTAGGGCACGCGCCGAATGCGCGGCCCTTCGGGAAAGGGGTAAGATTCCGCCCGCATTCGGCTGACGAATACCGGAAGGTGCAGAGGTACCTAACGGAGCGCAGCAAGGAGGACGCAGCGCTCGCATGGTACTGCTATGCACCAACCGATGAATTGCCCACTAAGGTGGGACTGCGTGGGCTACCAGCGGATACACACCCCGAGGACATCGAGGAGGCCCTTAAGGCATTGGGCTTTCCTGTTACCTTCGTAAGGGCAATCCCCCCGAAGAAAGGGAGACCGGGTTGCCTTTTCCATGTGAAGCTACACCACCTTAGCCAAGAGGAGCTCAAGAGGCTGTATGATGTACACGAGCTCCTCTACATGCCAGGAGTAACGATTGAGGCATGGCAAGGCAGGGATGGCCCGGCTCAGTGCCACCGTTGCCAGGGGTTCGGACACTCCTCGGCAAACTGCTTTCGCCCTGTAAAATGCGTCAGATGCGCCGGGGATCATGTCGCATCAGGCTGCCCCAAACCCAGGGATGGGCCACCCAAGTGCGCCAATTGCGGTAAGGCGCACTAGGCAAATGACCGAAGATGCGCTGTTATTCAGCGCATCGCTCGTAAGAGGGGTATTAGAATGCCCCCTCCCATCCCCCCCCCCCGCTGGCCCATGCGCCGCGGCAAAACACGCACAAAGGTGCACCACCACCAGCCACAGCCGCGGCGCCTGGAGGTGGCAACAGAAGTGGCACCAGCCACTGAACCTGGAAAGGTAGCGGCGGTCACAACACTGTAACGGCCGGCTAACGAGGCCACGGAGAGGGGAGGACCCCTCTCCACTAAGAGAAAGAGGAGGGGGAAGAAGAAGAAGAAAAGATGGCCAAGTCCGAGGCCAGGGTGACCTCCACACCCATACCCCCTCCCATCGCCACCATCCAGCCAGGGCCAGCAGTTGCCAACACACCAGGACCTGTATCTCAGCATGTGCGAGTGCAGCACCCAGCTCCGAGAGCACAAGCCTCAAGGGGGAGAACCGAGGCCTCCTCCCCTCAAACTACATCCGTGCCAACCACGATCGAGGCTGCACTTGCACAATTGGTCACAGTCGTCATGAAAATCCTAGGCGACGTCCTAGCGGCGATGACCACGGGAGCTGACCCACTTACGGCTATTCTTACAGCCCTGACCCACCTGACAATGGCAAGAAATGGCTGAGCTCCGGGTAATGTCCAGTACATTACATGGAGCTCAGCCATATCTTGCAACCCAGGCGGCATCCAACAACAAGCCGCTAGTCTCCGAACTATGGAGCAGCAGCACGGAATCCAGGTCGTGCTGCTAGGGGAGACTAAACTCAGACCCGGACGCCATTTCAAGATCCCCAACTTCTTCGTGTATCGTCGCGATGAGGTATCTCCCGAAGGAAAGGCCTACAGAGGCACGGCCATTTTGGTTAGGAGAGACCTAGTGCATGAGGAATTGGAGCTGCTGCCATTCATCTCAACCAGGAGCATTGGGATACTCCTGAAGACGGCCGGCGTGGAGCTAAGGATCTACGCAGCGTACCGCCCACCCGGTCCTCCTCTCTGCCCCTCGGACATCCGAGCCGTCATGGACAACAGTTCTCCTGTCATTATGGTAGGAGATTTTAATGCCAAACACCTGGCATGGGGTCGCGCATCATGAACCCCGCTGGCAGGAGACTGTTTGAAGACGCCGAAGAAGGGGGATATGAAGTGTTGGGACCAGGAGCTCCCACACATATCCCCACGATAACAACACATCGGCTGGATGTCCTGGATATAGTTCTCTGCCAAGGAATCACATACCCGGTCCAAGTGGAGGTGCTGTATGACCTGGACACGCAGCACCTACCAATCCTCATTACTATGTCGACCAGCGCCGACTCCGTAGTGCCCCGGGGCCTTCGTACGAAGACCAATTGGGAGCAATACAGAAGAGCGCTGGCGAACCTTACCTACGGTGCGAACATAACATCAGTAGAAGAGGTAGAAGTGGGCGCTAAATATATCTGTGAAAAGATACATCAAGAGTATCTAGCGGCCACCAGGACAATACCTGACACGCACCGTGGGGAGGTACATCCACGGAGGCTCAAAACTCTCCTAGAGGAGAAACGATCCACTAGGAAGCTTTGGGCTAGAACCAGATGTCCTACGGAGCACGAGACCGGGCCGAGATCCTGGCAGAACATTTAGAGGGGCAGTTTAAACCCAACACTGCTGCAGCTGTCGTCGCAGACTTCCACAGGGAGGTTGAGCATTGCGTACAGGAGTTCCTGACGAGCCCGGCGCCACCACTAGGAGAGGACGATTTCATGTCCCCTTCTGAAGTAAGGAAAGTGGCACAGCGCCTGCCGCTACGGAATGCGCCGGGCAACGATTGCATCACCACCACTGCAATAAGACAGCTGCCTAGGAAAGGGTCGTAGCACTGACCCGTTTGTTCAACGGGGTGCTACGCACCCAACATTACCCTTCCAAGTGGAAGGAAGGGAAGATCATAGTGCTGCCGAAGCCGGGTAAAAACAGAAGATACCCGGCAAGCTACCGTCCCATCACGCTACTGTCGTATGTAGCAAAGCTGTTCGAAAGGCTGCTGCTGCGGAGACTGCGTCCACACGCAGAGCTCCGAAAGGAGCAATTCGGATTCCGCAGCGGCCACTCCACCACGGCGCAGCTGATCCGAGTGCTACACTACCTAGCGGCCGAAACCCATCGCGGCCGCTCTTGTCTGGGGGTCTTTCTCGACATATAGAAGGCCTTCGACCGGGTGTGGCACACGGGTCTAATCTACAAATTACTGAAAAACACCACAACGCGGCCAGCGCTCATACGACTAGTGGCGTCATTTCTGGAGGGACGGAGCTTCTGTATTAGCGTCGAGAGGATCGACTCGGCAGCACGAAGAATAGAGGCAGGAGTGCCACAAGGCAGCTGTCTTTCTCCGCACCTGTACGCAGTTTACACCAACGACATCCCCACACTTGAAGGTCGCGTCCAAGAATGGGAACAAGATGTCATGCTCGCCCTCTACGCAGACGACAGCGCGTATTTTACGTCGTCTCGTCGGGCAGACATTGCAGCCAGGAGGATGCAGTGTGTGCTGAACCTGCTGCCTGAATGGCTGGACAAATGGCGCATGGTCGTAAACGTTGGCAAGACATGCGCCATAATTGTCAACAGACAGGGACGTGTACCACCACCACTCAAGCTCCGAGGCCAGGATGTAGAGTGGAAGAAGACTGTGACCTACCTTGGATGCCAGATTGACCGCTCTCTACGTATGACCCCTCAGGTCGCATACGTTATACAGCGCGCAAGAGCTGCGAGGGCGGTCCTCCGTCCGGTTCTGGCATCCAACCTGCCAACGAAGACCAAGGTAGGGATCTACAAGACCTACATCCGCTCGCGAATCACATATGCTGCACCAGCGTGGTACGCGTTCACATCTCCCGCACAGCGGAAAAGATTGCAGGTTCAGCAAAACATTTCCCCAAGATCGATTGTGGGAGCTAGTCGTTACGTCCGGAATGACGTCATCGCCAGAGACCTTAAAATCGAATCAATTCATGACTTTGTGGTCCATTTGGCGCGAAAAATGTATGACCGCGCTGATAATGGACCACATGAACACCTGCGCGACCTGGCGTCCTTATCGGACCTCCTGCCGCAGCCCGCTCGACCACCAGAGCGGCGACCTCTCCCTAGGGAATTGTTGCAGCCACCACCCGACCTCGTTGAGAGGGAGGACGGGGAAGAGTGAAAGACCCGACGCATGGCGTAAAATACGCAACACTTCTACATATATACCGCAGAAAGCGGTACCCAGGACCGGGGGAGCAGCAGCCCCCTGAGAAGATGCCCGGGCAATGAGGCTTACCTCGAGGCCCGATACCTGCGAAAGCAGATGAAATCCGCTCACGCTCCGCTCACCAGAGGCTTAGCAGATGCGTTGCCTCCCTTAGAGTGCCCGCCCCCCCCAGAATTGGGGGATGGGGGTGTGTAGGCCACCGGTTACCTGCACTCACCAGACGAAACGCAGAAGTTTGTTAGACTTCTACTTTACGCCGGTATTCTGTGAGGTCGTGGTACTTCCCCGATCGAGCCGGCCCATTCCTGCAACAACAAAAGCTGACGCGTGGCTCTACCACTGTTAATATATGAATTTCAATGCAAATGCAATCCTAATCGGCATTTTTGCTTCATCATAAAAAAAAGATGTCTTCTTGGATAATTTACATAAATTTCTCGATACTTGTTACTCTATTATTCTAAATTCGGAAATGTAAAAGCAGAAAAATTCATGAATGTATATACCTCATGGAATATAGTAAAAATTACATAAAAAAATGATACTTTAAAACTTAGTTACAATATAGCGGTCTTATCCTTGAAGAGTGATTTTTATAAATTTCATTACAATAAGACAACAATTCACGTCTATTTGTACTTCAAGTGCTAGAAATTCTAATCATAATCATTTATTCTTACAAACATGGTAGGTTCACAACAGATCTTACAATATTAATAGTCACAGTTCACAACATGTTTACCAGTATTGGTGTCCGAAAATTTCATTATTTTTTTTAATCGTTATACACGAAACAAAGATTTTATTAACACTAAAGAAAGAACATTGCTACTTAACCAAATTTGTAATCCTAATTATTATGTGTCATCCTTATTATAGCGCATGCCAATACTTGAGAAAAGTTAAAAATTATTAATTGCTTTCATTTAAATATTCCTTTATGTAATAATAGTTTCTGGTCAATAGCCAAGTCTTGAGCTTAGTCTTAAATTGTTTTATGTCTTTTTGTTCTTTTATCTCATATGGCAGTTTGTTGTATATTTTTGTAGACATAGCATTACAATTGTGATAATAAAATGCAGTTTTGGGTATTCGATAGAATACCAGTCTTTCACAATTCCTTTTGTTTCGCAGGAATACATCGGTCGCTTTTTTGTACAAATGTTTATATTTTTTTACATGGATACCAACTTCCAATATGTACATTGCTGGCAACGTAAGAATGTTAAGTGCTCTGAACAAAGGCGTGCAAGACTCATGCCATTTAGCCCCAATCATTGCCGTTAGGCATTTTTTTTTGTCCAATAAATGCTCTCTTCCAGTCAGGACAATTACCACAAATAAGTAAACCATATTTTAACGTAGATGCAACATACCCATAGTATGCTGTCATCGCTGTTTCAAGTGAAGATGTTTTCCTCAATTGCCGCAGAACATACGCATATCTATTAATTTTTTTGCAAACCTCGTCTATGTGAGCCTTCCAGTTACAATTCTTGTCTACAATTAATCCTAGAAATTTAGTTTGTTCACTTTCTCTTACAATTTCATTATTGTATTTAATGTCAAGTGTTATTGTACTATTGTTCCTATTACAAAACTGTATAAAGCAAGTTTTAGAAATATTAACATTTAAATTATTATCATATAGCCAAGAAACAATGTCACATACCCCATTGTTTATGTCCTGCTCATACTTACTATTATCTCCATATCTATTATTAATTATTGATATGTCATCAGCAAACATTGCGGAAGGAAATGTCATTGACGAAGGTAAATCATTGATATAAATTATAAATAAGGATGGTCCCAAAACACTACCTTGAGGAACACCAGAGTCTTTGGCTACTAGCGGAGAACGAAATGACTTTAATGTATTTTTTTATTCAATCTCATTATTTCAACACATTCTTTTCTTGATGCTAAGTAAGATGCAAACCAACTCAGTATCGGTCCTCTTATGCCATATAATTCCAGTTTCTTCAGTAAAATGCTATGGCATACGAATTCGAACGCCTTCGACATGTCGAAAAATATAGCAGTTATCTGTCTGTCCTTATTGTCTATTACATCAACAAATTATTTAACAAGATTGAAACATGCCAAAGTTGTAGACTTATCTTGTTGAAAGCCATATTGTTATTTAGGTAACAAATTATTCTCATCGAAATAGTCCATTAATCGTTTTTTCATTGCTTTTTCAAATATCTTTGCCAAAGGAGAAAGAATAGTAATTGGGCGATAATTTTTAGGATCTTGTTTGTCACCTTTCTTGTATATCGGTTTTACTATTGACAGTTTTAATTTATCAGGGAAAACGCCAACTTCAAATGAAAAATTAATAAAGTGTGTGAGAATTGGCTAGATTGTTTTTGGTTCGTTCTAATTTTTCTTTTATTATTTCATGCTCAAAATTAAATGTAGTGGAAATATCTGGTAAACTTTTAATGTCATATTCAGAGTCACTTGAGGTCATTGAAATGTTGAGTTGTTGGTGTTTTTTTTCCTTATTTGATAACGTATTAGTTCTGATTGTAATGTTACTTTTTTCATGTGAATCCAAATTAATTTCCTTGATTATTTGTTGTCCCTTCAGTATTTCGTCTCTTGAAGAGTTAGGTTTAATTTCAATTTGATTTATTTTAGAATACATACAATGACTACATTTCCATTTTTGCTTTCTTTCCTTAGACATTAGATTGAATCTTTTAATACTTACGTTAGTACATTCAGGATCAAATGTTTTGTGACAAATATAACATCTTAAAAAATTTATCTCTTTTATCTTTTCTTCACATTTAAAGCATTACTTATTTTTACACGAAGAATTTACTTCCATTGTTAGATAAAAGAGCCTTCTATTGTATTTTTTAAGCTTACTATTGTAATTGACTAAACTACAGTGTAATAATTTGCGTGTCTTGTTACCGGTCTAGTTACTGAATGCTAGATCAGACAGAGCAGGCTTACACACAAAAATTGTTGTGTCATTTAAAAAATAATTACACGAAAATTGAATTAACAATACAAATTCGTTTTAAACGTGACCACAAGTGAATTCCATATTTTAAATTTCTTAAAGGTTTGTAATATTTCATAAAGATTAATTTGAATATATCGTGGTGTAAAATGAGTGAGTCAATTCCATTACATAATATCAGAGCTAATATCTATAATATTGTAAAAAAATTCAGATACATAAATTTATTACAAATAAATGTTCTTAACTAACCGTGCGGTAACGACGTAAGAAAATTACCACTGCCTTCCCGGGGATGTCGTAAGAGGCGGCTAAGGGAAACAGCCTTGAATATCAACCGAATGGCAACCGATAGATGCTGGGATAACCATCTCTAAAAATATCAGATCAAAATATAATTACATCGAAGATGGGCAAGGTGCGAGTGATCTGGTACTGCGATCGTCAATCCACTTGCCAAGCGCGGCGATTATGGCAAATCCTCCCTATAGGAGAGGCCTGTGTCCTGCAGTGGACTCTAACAAGCCGATATGTATATATATGTATGTATGTTCTTAACCAACGTCAATTCACGTTATTCATTTTGATAGCTTTAAATTTATTTTTCACTGACTTAATATTTTGTATTACAACACACAATGTACACAAATAAGTTTTCCTTGTGTTATTATAAAAAAATATCGCCCCTAAATCATCAAAGACTTGAAATATATTGATAAAACGCATTCCGAGACTACAACGATAGTTCTCTCACCGCCGAAATCACGGTGAGGAAATATTCGTAAGCTCGCGATAGCCAGCCTTCGTATTTCACGATAGCGTACGCCTAAACAAAGTTCATGCTCGCTATTTTAATATAAACGTCTCAAGTACAGAAGTGCTTCGTGCTTCCAAATTTAGATACTTTTACGTACGGTAGGGGCGCTTCAATTCTCATATAAATTACGTACGATGACGACACGAATACTTTTACGCAATTTTGTTCGTGCTTGCGCTACAGGTGGGTTTTGCAAGAGTCGTCCAAGGAAAATGCCTCAAAAATGGCAACGGCTACCGATAGATGGCAGGATAATTAAAATTAAGCCGACCTACGGTACTGCGGTATTGGTAATAAGCCTAGGCATATAAATCGCGGCGAATATGCAAACTTATTCTAAAGGAGAATGTACGTAAGACCGTGTAAATGTCTATTTTGCTGTAGGGAAAATTATACTATTTGCACACAATGTATCAACAAGGTTAGACATTGATGAACGGAACGAAAAGAATTGATTGACCAATAAAAGCGAATACCTACGAAGTTTCTTTCAGCTGTTTCTTCTCCGTGGTCAGAGGAATCTCTTTACGAAATGGTGGTAGATTAAAAATTGACTATCGATAATCGAATGTATATTCTTATGTCGGTGAATAAATTATTTGATTTGAATAAATTATTATATTACGCGCGTGTGTTATCTGCTACAGTATATACCACCCCCTTTCTTTTCATGGGTATCGTGTAAGGCAACTACGGAAAAGCTATAAATTTTAATTGCCTACTAAAACAAAAATTTTACCGGTGACCGACAGCACCAAGTTGCGAGGAATCTGTTTAAGTAAATAAATATCTTCACACAATTCCCAATACAAGGGTAGACAGAGGTCTAGTCTAGACAATTAAGTCCCTTTGACCCACCCTCCACCGAAGATATTTTCGGGACAACGTTCGGACAACAACAGGTGGTGAGCCCGTCGCACGTCTTTATGTCCAAGCCAACGATGTAATTCGTACATATTTTTTGGAAAAACTCATTGGTACTGCCACCAGGGGATCGAACTCGGGTCTCTCGACTCGAAATTCCGACCACCCAACCACTCTGCTATCGTGACTTCAACAATCCAAATTATATAAATTAGTGTTTTAAAACAACCGATATTTAAAAATTAATTTAATTATTACATACTTCCTTTGGGTACTGTTTTTACTCTAAATCGCACAAGGTAGTTATTAATACAACAGTTAAGTATCTAATTGTATATTTTTTATTCATTTAATTATTATCTACTTGAATTCGTAAATTAGATTGTTTTGTTTTACCAAGTATATCTCGTAAGTCATCAGTTTTTTCTTGGTTTTTGATTTCAATATGTATCTCAAGTCTTTGTTGGAATCCAAATCAGCACTTTTAAGTTCCAGTCTAGACCATACACTTGCATTGTTTCTTGCATTACGTTTGTTTACTTTTTGAACTCTACTCATAATGTTAAAGTCAGAGTGATCTGACGTAGATTCATCACTTGAACCAATCTGGTGTGCCGACATCACTTTTGCCCCTAAACGAGATTGTACGCTCTGTTTTCTTCTCTGTTTTGACTCTGTTTTCTCATGACTTGTAAACTTATCTGATAACTTTGATGCTTTACGTGGTGTATAAGAACATTGAGCATTTATAACTTCTATTGATAAAGGAGCATATGAACTCTCCTCATCACTGTTTTCAATAGAAGTTTGCTTTGTTTGTTTACATTCTTCGTCATCAGCATGCATTCTCATCCGTGGTGTTTTAGATTTTTTCTTCCATTCAGAATCTGATGAACTATCATCAAGATCTTCTATTTTGTGATGTCTTTTCCCTAGGCGCATTGCTAATCTTTTGTTTTTTATTTGTATTTTCTTTTTGATATCATCTTTCTCGTCTTCGGGATAACTATAAGACAAATTACGCCGAAATATTTCTTGATGGTCATAAACACCCCAAGATCTACATAAGTCGCCCCATGGATTCTTGGTATCCAAATTAACATATTTATCACATTCCATAAATTGTTTATCTTCAAGTTTCTTTTTGGTCACTTTTTTATCACTATTTGTGGCAAATCTCATTAAAATTATATCTTTTTTACTATGTGGTATACCTTCCCGCCAATGGTAAGGGGACTTTTTTAAGAGCATTTCTTTTAACTCTTCATCATGTATTTCACGCGAATGAAGTAGTAAAGCCAAGGCCACAGATATATGATCTTGACAAACAATGTTGCCTGAAACCAAAAATATAAGATAAAAGATATTTGAAAGAAAATAACTTAAATAGGTTACAAGGACGTGTTTGGACAAGCTCTTAAAGCCGTAGTTGTTGTTGCAAGAACGATTGAAATTGGTTCGATAAGAAAAAATACAGCTCTTTAGTACGAGCCATACAGCACCAATTTCAAGTTGAAACGGACACTTAGTTTGTGAATTACTCACAATCTATTGAACAATATTAAGTAATTACGGACGCCCTTGTCACAAGTAACACCAGCAGACAGGAATGCTTTGTCGATCTTCAAGAAAGGAAATCAGTAAGGTAAAAGAAAAAAGCAACGGAGTGTGGGTCATTCACCAGACTAAAAGCTGAAGCACTGGTCTGTACTTCAAGCAAGGTCGTGGTCAAGCTCGGTAATGCCGGACTATTCGTACAACAAATACAACAAATATGTTAATTCATATGGGGATCAATGTACAAGCGTGCTCGTCGGGATCCCTGTCAGCCTTTTCAGGGCTGCATTTCTACACAGCTGCGAACCAAAGCCAACGAAGGTAAGGGCGTTCCCACGAGGCGACGGACACCAGTTGATTTTGTTGTTGTTGAATGCAGGACCGTCAACCATCACGCACAGTCCGACAAGGCAGAATGGAGAAGACAGAGTACAGATTTGCCATGTTGAATGTTAGAGGAAGCATATAAGACGAATGAGTTGATTGAAATAATGACTGTAACAGTGTGTTTTTCGGAGTGCGGCGTAAGACGTATTAAAAGAGGTGTTTGTCAAAAGAGTGATAAACGTTGGGATGATGAAATGTGAGAAGCAGTGTAGAAGAAGAAGAAAGCTTGGTTAGACTAGTTGATAATGATAAGGATATGAGAGAGAAGATGAAGGAAAGACATTAGCTGCAGAAGGTTCACATGAAAGCATTGATTGAAGAAATGGATGAATGGTGTAGAATGGAAGCAGAGAAAAGGTTATCGCACAACTTTAGGGAGGACCCGAAGCTCTTCTGTAAAGAGGTTGGAAGGGTCTGAAGTGGTGCGACAGCCTTAAGAATGAACAAAATGCTTTCGGGAAACAATGACGTTGTAAAAATCTCTTGTAAAAATCGGACTTCATGCAGCGATGGAAGTTATTTATAGAGAAATATAAGCGTGTGATGTTCTTAGTGAAGTTTCAGTGGGTGACGCTGTAACCGCTATACCAGGACTTCGGACTTCGATAACATTGATGTCATCAGTATGAAAGAGATTGAGTGTGCGATTCGAAGTTTGAAATGTGGTAAGGCTGCGGGACTAGATAGTCATACTTTTTGCTGAAATTGTCAAGCATGGTGGGATTCGCGTCTGGGACAGCTTTCATGTGCAATTTATGCTGGTGGACGAGTATGCTCTGGATGAATGGAAAGATAAAGGTGATTCTTGCTTTGCGCATGCTATCGGGCGACCAGATTTACCAGTTTAGCAAGAAAAAACACGCCTTGCGATACATAACTCATTGTTGGTACCAACTTTGTTATGACGCAACGAAACCTGAGTTTGCCAAAAGAAGCATAAAAGCAAGTAGAACGCTAAAAGTTTACGGCAGGTTTGAAAGAAGATCTTACTTACTAAAATTTATGAGGACGTATTTCTTTGGTTTGGGAACGTTGAGTAAATAAGTCAAGACCTAATGGTGAAGAAAATATATAGCACGAAAGTTAATATCATTAGGTGCCGAGGTAGGCTGAGATTAACTTTCGAAGACCACGTGAGCAAATTGATCGAAGAGGGTAGGGTTAAGAGTACTTGTTTACCTAAACGTGTATGTGGGAAAATGATGAATTAAAAAATAATTTAAAAGCGAAAAAAGTATGAGAGGACCGTGACACCTTTTCTCTCGGGAGGGATTGTGCGAAAAGATAAATAAATATGTTTTCAAATTACCCTCCCAAGAAATATAGTATTGCAAACAATAATTATTAATGATGTATTATTTGTTTTGTAACAATATCCGGAATCCATCTTACGTCAAGCAACTATCTTTCTACCGTTGAATCAGCATTCCCGGTTACCTTACCGCATGTGGCGCCCTCTAGTTCGGCTCCCCACCTCTCCAGTTTGGCTCTGCTGATGGGGGCTAGGCTCCAGTTTTAATCATTATAGCGTCGTTTTTCGCGCCGTTCACAAGCCAGCTTAGTAAACACGAAGAAGCTTTAAATTTATTTTTGAGAATTTTCAAAAGATTTATTACCTTACCGAAATTAAAAACTATGGAAGTGCACAGTATTAACGAAATTAATGAAGAATCATCAAGTTCTCAAAAACGTAAGTAGCGATACATCTACCAACAGTGCCTGCAGTCAAACAAGAAATACTGAAGAAACCGTAGGTTATGCTCATTTTGAATTTTTATCACAACAAGTAGCCTTTTGGACAAATCTCATTTCAAAAAATAACGAAGTTTCTAACGAAAACAGTACCGAAATCAATATTACTTCAAATGACCTATCATTATGCCGACCTACCGATAGCAAGACGAAAAGTAACCAGTGAAAACTATCCGACTTCAGTACTGGTTAAAGAGCCTGTTTAACCTAAAGCAAACGAAACACATGTTAAAAAGTCAATACAATTCTTCTTTCTTTGTTATATGGCTTCCCTTGGAAAAGTTAATACAATTGCAGCACTTTAATTGCGAAGATTGGCATGCTATTCGGTTTGCCGATGTTCAAAAGAAATATTTATCTACCCCCGGTTTTGTGGAACTTAATGTAAATTATTCTTTAAAACGATTTGAAAATGCTATGTTGCGAGATTATTGATGAATTGCAAAAAGCATTACAAACATTGGTCGATTGGACTAGCGATTCAAATCAAACATTGACCCCTAATTCGTTATTTGATAAGGTCGAATCATTATTTTCCAATTAGTCCGCATATAGTAACGTAACAGAGGATTTGTTACAAATAGATTGTGGAAGGCGAGCTAATTTTATAAGTTTACGCAGGGAACCATTACTGCGACAAATTCCTGAAGAATATCATAGCTTTTTTTATAACATAAAATACCCCCATCTAAAAATTTTCTTTTTAATGATGAGTTTGTTAAAATTATCTTCAAAAATTGGGGGGTAGATAAATTAATAACATTGTCTCGGCATATTCCCGGACCCGCTCGACAAAAAGATAACTTTTATAACAATCAAAAGCCATCGACGAGTAAAGAAACTGACGACAACTTTTTTCGTCGAAACTATTCTTCAAAAAGAGGCAACAAATAGACCGGCCATCCAAACAACTCTAACAAAACAGTCCATAATAAACATTTTTGAGTCCATAATAACAAAAGAAATCGCTATCACTGTGTAATTATTTTAACGTGAAGTGGACAAATCAGGAACGCAAATTGTTAACGTCTAGTTGGCGAAACTCAACAATTAATACATATGAACCAGCTTGGAACAGGTGGAAAAAATGGTGCGAGTTTCACACCATCAATTATAAATATCCTAATGCTTAACAAGTTGCCCGCTGTCTTGCGCACCTACACTGCTTTATAGGTCTTGCTTACAAAACCATTTTAGTGCATAAATCTGTAATTTCCACATTTACCCACTTAACCTCTTAGTACTTACTTTAAAGTAGTCTTACACTTAAAGTAGACTTTATAAAACACATTCGCCACCAATTTGGAATCCCAAAGTTTTATTACAGTACATGAGCTTACACTATCCTGATGAAAACAATTTATACCAAGTGTCGAGGCATACGGCTACATTATTACTCTTGGCCTCAGGTCATAGGGTTCAAGACCTTATCTTATTACATAGCGGTAGTGGTAGTTTTGTTGATGAGGGAAGTTCAATAGTTCTGGCCAGCTTTTGGTTCGAAAACGGACAGCGTCAATCACAGACAGTCTGATTGGAGACTAAAAGAACATCCTAATAAAATTTAAATATTATTTTTTGGTTAAGACAATTATTGAAATTAACCTTACATCATAGAAAAACAATGAATCGTCTGTTTATTACTGCCAGGGGTGATCCAAAACCTGCATCCAGAACTGTGATTGCAGGTTAGATAAAATCGCTTTTAAGGGATGGTATTGAAGCCACTCTGAGATCAGTAAGATCAGCTGTGGCTTCTCTAAATTTCCCCCTAGTTACAGTTTTCGAGTTACCAGTAGCAAAATTCTTACTACTGAAAAACTGTACATACTCTCCAAAACTTAATACACCTTATAGTGACACAAATTATCCTAAATTATTGACACCAGGAGATACCAAACAGATCACTCAAGATGGATTCCGGATATTGATACAAAACAAATAATAGAGTTTTACCATACAATAAAACTTACCTATTATTTTTTAATCAATATGTGGAATGCAGGTAAGGGCTACCTGGTGCATCATGAGGTCTATAATGATTAAAACTGGAGCCTAGCCCTCATAAGCAGAGCCAAACTAGAGGTGGGTAGACGGAATAGAGGGCGCCACATGCGGTAAGGTAACTGGAAATGCTGATTCAACGGCAAAAAGATAGGTGCTTGACTGACAATGGATTCCAGTATTGATTAAAAAATAAATCTACACCTGGTAAAACCATGACTTACAATTGGCATGGTCTTTTCAAACAAGGACGAGAGTCCATTGAACATGACCCCTGCTCCGGATGGCCAATTGAGGCCACCACACTGGAAATTGTCGAAAAAATTGAAAAACTTGTATTGGAAGATGCCCGGCTTATCATCATAATTGTGGGAAGACTAAGGTCAGTACAAGATGGGTTCAAATGCTTATGCCACCATGTTGAGAGGTGAGCTCCTTTTGCAGGACATGCACCTGTTCACAGGTGCCATGTTGAGACTGCTGCCATTCACCGTTGCAGTTTCAAATTACTGCATCACCCACCATACAGTACAGACTTGGCTCCTAGTGACTATTATTTATTTCTAAAAATGAATAAACAGCTGCGTTTTTTTTTGGCAGTATAAACAATTTATTTGTGTGATCACTAAAATGTGATAGGTTTGAGGGAGAATATATTGAGAAGGAAAAATAAAAATTTGGAGTTTAATCTCAACTTCCTTATCTCTTATTCTGCATGTTTTATTACACAAACTTTTTGACCTCCCTCATATATATGTGGACCTAGCAGATGTAAATTGTATTTAAGTACAATTGTATAAAAGAAATAAGTTAAATTGAAATTTTAAAAAAAAAGTGATAAAAGCAAAAAAGTGAAAAAAAGAGTGGCAATAGCTAGTTTAGGGTGTGGACTGCGAAACATGATGTTGCAGGTTTGGGCCTCGCCATTCGACTATTGACGTAAACCAACTCAAGACACAAGCATTGCAGCTTAATTGGAGTGGTTAACAGGAATACTAGTAATGTTATTCGGCATTGCTAGTATTCTTTTCAAAAGAAAAACAATGTACTCTAAATTTTAGAAACAGGTTAAAAATAAAAAGCAGTTAGTTATTTATACATAATAAACACAAAGGCTTGTGTTCACTGTGATTTCTTTCATTGCTGATGTTAGTTAAAATACATTTCAATATAACAGAAATTGATGTATAAAGCTTTCTACAGATAACCCTATAGCCTAGTTTAGTTGGTAATGAGGTAGAGGTGCAAATACTACCAAACATTTGTGAATAATGTTTTATGATTGATGACAAAGGTTTGTATTTGAATCTTAAATGTATATATTATATACATATTGATACAAGTGAATATTTATCTATATAATCATAAATTAAAGATAAGTATATTGTCCCATTGTCTTTGACTATTTGGCGCCAAATAGGCTTTAGTAGTGTGGATTGCAAAATCTTATTAGTATAGACCACAGTCTACCCCAGTATAGAGAATATGCAATAAGATAGTTTAGTTTCTTTGCCAATCATTATTAATGTAATAAACACTAAAATTAAGGATTTTCATACAGTTTTACCCAATTAACAGAGTGATTCATGAGAACAGTAAGGATTAAATAAATTAATATTTTGTGTAAATGGGATAAATTGCAATGAAAATCATAATTATGTAATATTTAATATAATTTAAAAATCTCACCAGTCCTATCTTTAAATCGCAGGGCACAGGCAGTTATGAAATAATATACTAACACACTTCTATAAATTAGAATTAATTAAGTGGATGTTTTAGAATTATTATCAAAATCACAGTTGTGTTATTTTTGTTTTACTTAAAAACCCGACAGATGTTTTCAAGTCACATCAAGACACCTATTGTCACTGTCTATGTCTATATTTTTTTTCTAAAGAGTTTCTATATCTATCAAGTTTGGTGCATATATTATGTGTTCCCTGAGTGTTCAGTAGAAAATAGTTTGAACTTATCAATGTGAACACAATTCTGACATACAACTTATTTGGAAATACTTACATGAATTATCATCAACCCATTCAATAGCAATGGGTTTATAATCTTCCAGATACTCAAATATCTCTTTTGTAGAAAGCCCATCTATACCACACAAATGTAGGGTATCGAAACGGAAGTGTCTTTCATTACCATCCTTTATCCCAAAATTATAGTAAAGGTCATCGATTTGTTTTTGTGTAATGACCCTATTTCCTGTGAGACTAACACCAAATCGTTTGGCTCTTTCCTCAAGTTTGTAGGCATCTACTTTTTCGAGCTTCTCTACTATGAGGCCAATCTTATCTTTCTTGTATAACTGTAATTAATTATAATGAAGAATAAATTATAACATACATTCTTTCAACCTTATTTCAAAATATATATGGAAATATTTATGAATAGAAAGAATTGTACACACTACAGTATGTTTATTTTCATTTTCCATGGATTCCAACGTGTCCTCGGGCATTTCGCAATCACTCATTTCACCTTCTTCCCTTTCTATATCCATTATTGCTAAATATCACAATTAAATAATTATGCTATGTAAAGATTATTCTCACAAAAATATATTATTATTGAATTACATTGAATGAAAATTGAATAGAAATATAACTGTTTTCATAGTTGTATACTTTTTGTCAAAGAGTACGTAACAGACCTAAGTTATATAAGAATTATCTATGGTATATGAACACTGTCGTAGTCATATTATTTATATTATCTGTAATCACTACGATCTTATGTAAGAATTATATGGTTGGCTTGGACATAAAGACGATGACGGGCTCACCACCTGTCACGTTTTCCCGAAAATGTCTTCGGTGGAAGGTAGGTAAAGGGACTTAATTGTCTAGACTAGACCTCTGTCTACCCCTATATTGCGAATTGCGTGAAGATACGATATCGCCTTCATACTCTTTGTCTTTGACAAGCGGTTGCAACATAATTACGTAAGGATGTAAGTAACAAAAAACTGTAGGTTTACATATAGGTCTATAGGTTAATATATGGGTTTAATTTTCTATCATAGAATGAATATTTCTTAATAATTGATTATTGTTCTGACAAAACTAAAGCGATTTTATAAATTTCATGTCCTCCATTATTTGTCAACAACGCTATTTTTGTGCCGAAACTAATTTGTTTTATCTTCACGCACAGTCCCTGCTAGGATAGCCAGAGAGAACAGATCGCCAAGTGTCACGATCCCTACATACCTCTTTCGCTTCTTTCAGATTTATTATTTATTTCATACATACACGTCTGGGTATCCGAGTTCTCCTCCGAGTGACCCTCTCCTGTTCGAGCAGTTTGCTCACATTGTCTTTAAAAGTTAGTCTCGGCCTACCTCGACACCTTTAACCTTTTAATATCAACTTTCTCGCATATTTTCTTTAATTATACGTTCGGCCAAGGTAACGCCGTACATTTTACGAAGAGACCGAAATTAAAGTACTAATTATATTAGTCGTCGCAAAACGCAAAGCATTACGTAACTATGGTTACCTCCGAAGCCGATTTGGGCTATAGATTTAAGAGTATTGTAAAACATGTAGGACAAAAAGTAACAGTTGCGCTAATTTTTTTTTTTCAAAATATGAGATCCATAATCTATTTTGTTTGTTTGTTTTGAATTTTATGTCTTAGGCTTGAAAATCTGCAATTGACTTGACTAAAAAAAACTTAATTCTTCATCAATTTAATAACAAAAAGTCCAGCATGGGTAACGTATTTTAAAAATTAAGAGTAGCATAAGAAAAAAGAGATTAAAAATTTTAGTTAATGCATGTGGGATATAGTGGCTCGGAATTAAGAGCGACGATACCGTTCAGCTGCTAAAGGATTGCATATATTTCACACAATAATAGTAGTAAAAATAACAGTAGTTTATGGAAGAGTAATATGTTTACAACAGGTTTCGCAAAAGAAAACATATACAACATTAAGGAAAGCAGCAAAGCCGGTATGTAACGGTCATCTTGGTTACTTTTGGTGGCGTGCTACAATTTATGGCATTTCACAACAACTATGGCTGTGCAGGGAGCGACAACGCCGCAAGCACACAGTTATATATAAGTCAAGTATCATTAACAGTTACCGGGGCGAAGCCTCGATAGCAATTAAAAATTAGTAAAACTCCATGTATGTTCCGTAGGCTAAAACTCCACCCATGTCTGTTCACCATCGAATATTAGATAGAATCCAAAGCAAACATAAGCGAATATAAAAAAAAGCCATGTCAGGTAATGAAACAATTTTAAACTTAATAAGGGTATAATATTAAGTTAAAAATGGATAAGGGCGTGCTTCGATGGTTTGGGCACGTTGAGCGAATGAGTGAAGACCGAATGGTGAAGAAAATATATAGCGAGAAAGTTAATATTAAAAGGTGTGGAGGTAGACCGAGACTAACTTTCGAAGACCATGTCAGCAAAAGAGGGGAGGGTCAAGAGTACTCGGATACCTAGACGTGCATGTATGTAGAAGATGATGAATCTGAAAGAAGCGAAAGAAGTATGTAGGGACGTGAAACTTGGCGATCTGTTCTCTCTGGCTACTCCTTCAGAGATTGTGCGTGAAGATAAGTAAGTAAGTATATTACGTTATAATTACATATATTTAGATCGATCGGTTTAATTTTAAATAAGAACTATCATATGAATAATGATTTCGATTTTAGTTATCGACTTTGTGGGGTCTAAACCGATCTTAAGATTGCCACGAGTAGAAAATATCTATGAAAGATCTGTCTTTATATTAGATCTAAAGTTGAAATCTTAGATTACCCTTTACCTAGTGCCATAGATAATATATGTATATATAGCGGTATCTCTGTAGAGGTTTATGTGATAGAGATAACATTTAACAGAAATTTATTGGAAAATTGATTCAACGCAGTGATTATGTACTCTTTTTGCTCTTGGTCCATAGTTAATAAATATCTCCAGTGTATAATTATACTCTTTGATACATATTAATCTTTGTCTATTCAATAGTGCTCACAAATCAAAATAATATTTTTATATATTGCAGTGATTATATTCTCTTTGATATTGTTTAGTAATAAGTTAAACTACCTGCAAAAATTTAGGATTTTTTGACATTATAACAGTTACTGTGGACTCTCTCGTTTACGTTGTTATTGTTGCGGAGAAATTATGACTTCTTATGTTGAAATGAGCTTGGAAGATATTATCCAAAAAAAGAAAAGAGAGAATACAAGGTAATGAAATCAGAAACTTACGTGTTTTGTCAGAACGCCATAACAATGTAAAAATATTTTGACTTATTCATATTTTTCTATGTCTATGTCATTTTCCCTGCTAAACGGCCAAATTGATTCATATTTCTATGTAAGGGAGCCAAGCGGCATCTTTAGCTGTTGCACAAATGAGAAGACTCGACAAAATGTAAAATACAAGCGTGAGCTAAAGGCATTTGGTGTGTGTAGTTACTGGAGGCTCACATTTATCAGTTTCATTTTTCTCTTTTCTATGTATATACACTTATCTCATTTGACGCATACCCTGACAGTTTTCCTGAGTTTAATGTTGCTTAGTCCATTTTGTGAAATTTTAATTTTAATTTGAAATTTTAAAAAATCATAATTGAAGTGTAAGACATTTGCCACTTCTACTTTTTCCTATTCAGGATGGAATTATTTCAGGTAATGAGTATACAAATATTGTTCTGTAACTTAAGCCTGATACAAAGGTTATGGGAAATTCAGTATCTGGTATGTAGTCCCCTAATTATGGACCTGTATTAAGACTATACAAAAAAAACTTTTGAAACATTCCAGTATCTAAGCCTCCTTAAAAAAAGGTTATTGTTTTCTCAAGCACTTTGTTTATTGTAAACATGCTTGAAAGAAAAAGATTAAATAAATGGGAGACAAAAAAATAATGACATGGGCAGGATTTAAATTCAATTTGTCCTATAAATCTACCTTGACCAAAGACATTTTGGAACAATGCAGCTTATAGTGAGCCTGTCTTTATAACAATTTGATCCCACTCATATTTAAATTTTCTCACTAATTTAATACCAATTCTATACTTGGGTAATGGTACTTAATAATTGTATACTTGGGGAGTGCGTTTAGCTGGGATGGAAGATGTGATTTAGATGTGGACAGGCATGTCGCTGCTGGGAACAAAGTCAATGGTGCCCTGACTGCGTTAATCAAAAGGCAAGGCATTGTGAAAAGTGCACGCCTTGCAATACATAACACAGTGTTGGTACCGACTTTGTTATATGGCAGAGAAACCTGGGTATGCCAGAAAAAGCATAAAAGCAGGTTGAATGCAGTGGAGATGCTATCTCTTCGTAAAATGTGCAGCCTTACCATGTCCGACCCGGCGGAAATGAAGAGATTCACAATATGGCAGGTTTGAAAGATGACCTTGTCTCAAAAATGGATAAGGGTGTGCTCCTCCATGGTTTGGGCACGTTGAGCGAATGAGTGAAGACCGAATGGTGAAGAAAATATATAGCGAGAAAGTTAATATTAAAAGGTGTCGAGGTAGACCGAGACTAACTTTCGAAGACCATGTGGAATGTAAATTTCGAAGAGGGAGGGTCAAGAGTACTCGGATACCTAGACGTGCATGTATGTAGAAGATGATGAATCTGAAAGAAGCGAAAGAAGTATGTAGGGACGTGAAACTTGGCGATCTGTTCTCTCTGGCTACTCCGTCAGGGATTGTGCGTGAAGATAAGTAAGTAAGTATATTACGTTATAATTACATATATTTAGATCGATCGGTTTAATTTTAAATAAGAACTATCATATGAATAATGATTTCGATTTTAGTTATCGACTTTGTGGGGTCTAAATCGATCTTAAGATTGCCACGAGTAGAAAATATCTATGAAAGATCTGTCTTTATATTAGATCTAAAGTTGAAATCTTAGATTACCCTTTACCTACTGCCATAGATAATATATGTATATATAGCGGTATCTCTGTAAAGGTTTATGTGATAGAGATAACATTTAACAGAAATTTATTGGAAAATTGATTCAACGCAGTGATTATGTACTCTTTGCTCTTGGTCCATAGTTAATAAATATCTCCAGTGTATAATTATACTCTTTGATACATATTAATCTTTGTCTATTCAATAGTGCTCACAAATCAAAATAATATTTTATATATTGCAGTGATTATATTCTCTTTGATATTGTTTAGTAATAAGTTAAACTACCCAAAAATTTAGGATTTTTGACATTATAACAGTTACTGTGGACTCTCGTTTACGTTGTTATTGTTGCGGAGAAATTATGACTTCTTATGTTGAAATGAGCTTGGAAGATATTATCCAAAAAAAGAAAAGAGAGAATACAAGGTAATGAAATCAGAAACTTACGTGTTTTGTCAGAACGCCATAACAATGTAAAAATATTTTGACTTATTCATATTTTTCTATGTCTATGTCATTTTCCCTGCTAAACGGCCAAATTGATTCATATTTCTATGTAAGGGAGCCAAGCGGCATCTTTAGCTGTTGCACAAATGAGAAGACTCGACAAAATGTGAAATACAAGCGTGAGCTAAAGGCATTTGGTGTGTGTAGTTACTGGAGGCTCACATTTATCAGTTTCATATTTCTCTTTTCTATGTATATACACTTATCTCATTTGACGCATACGCTGACAGTTTTCCTGAGTTTAATGTTGCTTAGTCCATTTTGTGAAATTTTAATTTTAATTTGAAATTTTAAAAAATCATAATTGAAGTGTAAGACATTTGCCACTTCTACTTTTTCCTATTCAGGATGGAATTATTTCAGGTAATGAGTATACAAATATTGTTCTGTAACTTAAGACTGATACAAAGGTTATGGGAAATTCAGTATCTGGTATGTAGTCCCCTAATTATGGACCTGTATTAAGACTATACAAAAAAAACTTTTGAAACATTCCAGTATCTAAGCCTCCTTAAAAAAAGGTTATTGTTTTCTCAAGCACTTTGTTTATTGTAAACATGCTTGAAAGAAAAAGATTAAATAAATGGGAGACAAAAAAATAATGACATGGGCAGGATTTAAATTCAATTTGTCCTATAAATCTACCTTTGACCAAAGACATTTTTGGAACAATGCAGCTTATAGTGTGCCTGTCTTTATAACAATTTGATCCCACTCATATTTAAATTTTCTCACTAATTTAATACCAATTCTATACTTGGGTAATGGTACTTAATAATTGTATACTTGGGGAGTGGGTTTAGCTGGGATGGAAGATGTGGACAGGCGTGTCGCTGCTGGGAACAAAGTCAATGGTGCCCTGACTGCGTTAATCAAAAGGCAAGGCATTGTGAAAAGTGCACGCCTTGCAATACATAACACAGTGTTGGTACCGACTTTGTTATATGGCAGAGAAACCTGGGTATGCCAGAAAAAGCATAAAAGCAGGTTGAATGCAGTGGAGATGCTATCTCTTCGTAAAATGTGCAGCCTTACCATGTCCGACCGAAAGCAAAATGAAGAGATTCACAATATGGCAGGTTTGAAAGATGACCTTGTCTCAAAAATGGATAAGGGTGTGCTCCTCCATGGTTTGGGCACGTTGAGCGAATGAGTGAAGACCGAATGGTGAAGAAAATATATAGCGAGAAAGTTAATATTAAAAGGTGTCGAGGTAGACCGAGACTAACTTTCGAAGACCATGTCAGCAAATTCCTCGAAGAGGGGAGGGTCAAGAGTACTCGGATACCTAGACGTGCATGTATGTAGAAGATGATGAATCTGAAAGAAGCGAAAGAAGTATGTAGGGACGTGAAACTTGGCGATCTGTTCTCTCTGGCTACTCCGTCAGGGATTGTGCGTGAAGATAAGTAAGTAAGTATATTACGTTATAATTACATATATTTAGATCGATCGGTTTAATTTTAAATAAGAACTATCATATGAATAATGATTTCGATTTTAGTTATCGACTTTGTGGGGTCTAAATCGATCTTAAGATTGCCACGAGTAGAAAATATCTATGAAAGATCTGTCTTTATATTAGATCTAAAGTTGAAATCTTAGATTACCCTTTACCTAGTGCCATAGATAATATATGTATATATAGCGGTATCTCTGTAGAGGTTTATGTGATAGAGATAACATTTAACAGAAATTTATTGGAAAATTGATTCAACGCAGTGATTATGTACTCTTTTTGCTCTTGGTCCATAGTTAATAAATATCTCCAGTGTATAATTATACTCTTTGATACATATTAATCTTTTTGTATTCAATAGTGCTCACAAATCAAAATAATATTTTTATATATTGCAGTGATTATATTCTCTTTGATATTGTTTAGTAATAAGTTAAACTACCTGCAAAAATTTAGGATTTTTTTGACATTATAACAGTTACTGTGGACTCTCTCGTTTACGTTGTTATTGTTGCGGAGAAATTATGACTTCTTATGTTGAAATGAGCTTGGAAGATATTATCCAAAAAAAGAAAAGAGAGAATACAAGGTAATGAAATCAGAAACTTACGTGTTTTGTCAGAACGCCATAACAATGTAAAAATATTTTGACTTATTCATATTTTTCTATGTCTATGTCATTTTCCCTGCTAAACGGCCAAATTGATTCATATTTCTATGTAAGGGAGCCAAGCGGCATCTTTAGCTGTTGCACAAATGAGAAGACTCGACAAAATGTAAAATACAAGCGTGAGCTAAAGGCATTTGGTGTGTGTAGTTACTGGAGGCTCACATTTATCAGTTTCATATTTCTCTTTTCTATGTATATACACTTATCTCATTTGACGCATACGCTGACAGTTTTCCTGAGTTTAATGTTGCTTAGTCCATTTTGTGAAATTTTAATTTTAATTTGAAATTTTAAAAAATCATAATTGAAGTGTAAGACATTTGCCACTTCTACTTTTTCCTATTCAGGATGGAATTATTTCAGGTAATGAGTATACAAATATTGTTCTGTAACTTAAGACTGATACAAAGGTTATGGGAAATTCAGTATCTGGTATGTAGTCCCCTAATTATGGACCTGTATTAAGACTATACAAAAAAAACTTTTGAAACATTCCAGTATCTAAGCCTCCTTAAAAAAAGGTTATTGTTTTCTCAAGCACTTTGTTTATTGTAAACATGCTTGAAAGAAAAAGATTAAATAAATGGGAGACAAAAAAATAATGACATGGGCAGGATTTAAATTCAATTTGTCCTATAAATCTACCTTTGACCAAAGACATTTTTGGAACAATGCAGCTTATAGTGTGCCTGTCTTTATAACAATTTGATCCCACTCATATTTAAATTTTCTCACTAATTTAATACCAATTCTATACTTGGGTAATGGTACTTAATAATTGTATACTTGGGGAGTGGGTTTAGCTGGGATGGAAGATGTGGACAGGCGTGTCGCTGCTGGGAACAAAGTCAATGGTGCCCTGACTGCGTTAATCAAAAGGCAAGGCATTGTGAAAAGTGCACGCCTTGCAATACATAACACAGTGTTGGTACCGACTTTGTTATATGGCAGAGAAACCTGGGTATGCCAGAAAAAGCATAAAAGCAGGTTGAATGCAGTGGAGATGCTATCTCTTCGTAAAATGTGCAGCCTTACCATGTCCGACCGAAAGCGAAATGAAGAGATTCACAATATGGCAGGTTTGAAAGATGACCTTGTCTCAAAAATGGATAAGGGTGTGCTCCTCCATGGTTTGGGCATGTTGAGCGAATGAGTGAAGACCGAATGGTGAAGAAAATATATAGCGCGAAAGTTAATATTAAAAGGTGTTGAGGTAGACCGAGACTAACTTTCGAAGACCATGTGAGCAAATTGCTTGAAGAGGGGATTCTTTCAGATTCATCATCTTCTTCATACATGCATGTATGAAGAAGATGATGAATCTGAAAGAAGCAAAAGAAGTATGTAGGGATAGTGACACTTGGTGATCTGTTCTCTCTGGCTACCCTGTCAGGGATTGTGCATGAAGATAAATAATAATAATAATAATTTAATACCATAAAGTTAACTAACATATTGATAACAAATAGAAATACTTAATTAATTTGAAAGAAACAAAAATTTACATAAATATCTTCATGCAATTCCCATTACAGGGGTAGACAGAGGTCTATTCTAGACAATTAAGCCCCTTCAACACCCCTTCCACCGGAGATATTTTTGGGACTACGTGGTGGTGGGCCTTCTTCGTGCAGATTAAGATGTGCCTTCCCATCTTAATCTGCAAGAAATATATAATATGTTTGTAACTGCTCTTCTTAGTGCAACAGACCACTCTATACCCAGAAAAATTATTAAACACCTGCTGTCTCTCTTCTTCCTGGTGAGTTGAAAAATGCATAAACAGTAATAATGTCCATCACAGAAATAATGCCAAACATAAGCATCTTTTGAACAAAATCAAAATTTTTTGCTCATAGTTTGAATAGCAATGATATTATAAATCTAAACAGTCACTTTCGGATATGTGAAGGGTACTTGCATGTTACTCCCTTCCTTCTTTTAAACAGTCAAATTAATGTCGTTTTTGATGCGCAAATATATTAATGAATCAAGCAAATCAAACAAAGTTCATGCAGAGGTCAAGTCTAGACAATTAAGTCCCTTTGACCCACCTTCCACCGAAGATATTTTCGGGACAACGTGACAGGTGGTGAGCCCGTCGCCGCCTTTATGTCTAAGCCAACGATGAAATTCGTACATAAGTTTTTGAAAAACTCATTGGTACTGCCACCTGGGGATCAAACTCGGGTCTTCTTCTTCCTGCCCTTATCCCATGCTATGTGGGGTCGGCACAACATTTCTTCTTCCACTCTCCTCTATTTCCCGACATCTCAATACTCACTCCTTTCTTTCTCATGTCTTCTTTCACACAATCCATCCATTGTTTTTTGGTCTCCCCATACCTCTTCGTCCATCCACATTCATCTCTAACATTCTTTTGCCTATATTACATTCTTCCCTCCTCATTACATGCCTGAACCATGCTAACCTACCACTCTTCATTTTCTCTGTTACTGGTGCTACTTTCAAGCTGCCCCTTATCATTCTTTATGCGATCTTTTCTAGTCACTCCACACATCCATCTCAACATTCTCATCTCTGCAGCATGCACTCTTCTTTCATCCATCACTTTCGTTGCCCCGCACTCTGATCCGTACAATACGACAGGTCTCACGATCGTTTTGTAAACTTTGCCCTTAAGTTTAAGAAGCATGCGTGGATCGCAAGTTATTCCCGAGACCTGTCGCCATTTCATCCATCCCGCATTGCCGTCATTTTGGATCACTGACCCAAGGTAACGGAATTCGGAGCAGACTTGTAGGAGAACACCATCCAAGGCAATATGAGAAAAACTGAATGGACTACTGAAGTCACAGAACATGTGTTCGGTTTTGGTTCTGTTTATTTTTAATCCGACACTTTCCAGTTTTTCTTGCCATTTTCCCAGCTTGCTCTGTACCTCAAGTGCATTTTCTCCGACAAGCACAATGTCATCAGCAAATAGCATACACCAGGGTGCTTCCTCCTGTATGTTCGATGACAGAGCATCCATAATCAGAAGGAACAAATAAGGACTTAAAGCCGAACCCTGGTGTAAACCTACAGACACATTGAACTTGTCTGGAATCACAGACAGACAGTACAGACAGCCTCAGACCGGACGCAAGTATTGGCTCTATTATACATCGCCTCAACAAGCCGCACATACTTCTCTGGCAGCTCCTTCTCCCTCATACACCACCACAGAACCTTACGGGTTACCCTATCGTATGCCTTCTCTTTTTAACTTCTTTTTTTAACACACAAGCCTGTATTTTTCAATCAGTTGCCGAAGTGCAAATATGGCATCCGTTGTTCCCCGGCCCGGCATAAACCCGAATTGGTTCTGTGTTACCTCAGTCTCCTCTCTCATTCGTTTTGCTATCACTTTTTCCCTTATCTTTATACTGTGTGATATGAGCTTTATTCCCCGATAGCTGTTGCAATCTTGTACATCACCCTTCTTTTTAAAAACGGGCACTAGTGAACTGTTGCACCATTCATCGGGAATCACCTCTTCTTGCAACAACTTATTGAAGAACAAAGTCAGCCACTTCCATCCATCTGCTTTCAGATACTTTCATGCTTCTACTGGTATACCATCTGGCCCCACTGCTTTTCCATTCTTCATACTCTGTACTGCCATCCTAACTTCGTCTTCAGTCACCTCTTTAACCATGCCCATATTACTCCTAGCATTCTCTAGTACTCCATTCCACTGATTTTCCTCATTCAAAAGTTTGCTAAAATAGCTCTTACAACGTTCTTTTATGCTCTCGTTTCCGTCAAAATCTTCCCCATTTCGTCTTTCATACATTTCATGTGATTTACATCTCTTGCATTCCTTTCTCGCTCTCTAGATATTCTATACAGATCTTTTTGGCCTTGTGGAGTTTCCAGGAAATCGTACAGCTTATCCTGTGCCTTAGCCCTTGCGATTGCAACTACTTTCTTCGCCTTCTTCTTAATAACTTGATAGGAAGACCTTTTGTTTCCTTGATCTCTCTCATTTCCCTCTTTCAAAAATGTCCATTCCTTAAAAGCATTCTTCTTTTCTTTCAAATTTTCCGCACCTCTTCATTCCACCACCATGTATTCTTATCAATCTTCCCTTTCCCCTTCGTTTCTCCAAAAACATCCCTTGCTACCTTCCTTACACATATCGCCATCTCATTCCAGCAATTTTTCACTCTAATCTCTGCCATATCACCCATTTCTAAAATCTTATCTACTACTCTTTTCCGGAACTCTTCGGCTAACTCTCTGTCACTAAGTTTGTTCCATTTCGTTCTAGGTGGTGGTTTAGAGTTCTTTTGCATATTTCTATGAATCAACAACCTATGCTAGGAAACTAGGCTCTCACTGGGAATTATTTTGCAGTCTTTGGCCGAGTTAATTTTGCTCCTTTTCATTAGAAAGTAATCTATTTCCGTAGAGTGCTGGCCACTACGGAATGAGATAAGATGTTGATCTCTCTTTTGATACCAGGTGTTTACTACGACTAAGTCAAAGGCTAAAACTGCTTCCAGTAGAGTTTCCCCCTGTTGGTTCGTGACTCCGTAGCCCCCATGTACTCTTTCATATCTGTCACTTGTTCTTCCCACATGACCATTAAAATCCCCTCCTATATATCTTCTCACATTCTGGTATCGCCGTAATTACAGCATCAAAATCCTCCCAAAATTTTTCTTTCAAACTCGTCACAACTGATCTGCGGTGCATACACACTCACTATATTTAAAACCAAATTTTCAATCAACATCTTAACTACAGTTACTCTATCATTCACTCTCTTTACATCCATCACCTTATTCTTAAGTTCTTTATCTAACACTACACCCACTCCATTTCTTTTTCCATCACTTCACAAATATTAGAATTTATAACCCGCCCCGTTTTCTCTTGCTTTCTGTCCCTTCCTCTTCGTCTCCTGCAAACACGCAACGTTTATACGCCTCCTTTTTTAAAACAGCCGCTAACTCTCTTCCTCTTCCAGTCATCGTACCTATATTCCAACTTGCCATCCTCAGTCTTACTTCCCGGACTAGCTTCTTACGCTGCCCCCGTCCTTGGTGCAGCAACCCTCGTCCATTTCTCATAGCCGCCGGGTGCTGCGTCTGCGCGTCGCCTGCGGGGTACGCCCTACCATTGTCGCATATTCTATCTCCTGTTCTACTCATGTTGTAAAGTATTTGGCAATGTTTTCCGATCGGCCGCCTGCCTGACATCAACTCTCCTTGGGAATTCTTGGTTTGAAGAAGGATAGATTGGGTGTAGGAGGGAATTGGGAGGGGATGGGTGGGATAACAGTGCCACGGAGACAGAGAGGTCCGGGGTCGCGTACCCGTAGTGGCTCCAACCAGTTATCGGACAGATAATCTGGTGGATCCACCCTCTCGACTCAAAATTCCGAGCACCCAACCACACGGCTATCGTGACTTCTATTCCCATATCGCCCCTTCCTTTTGTGTAAATATTTGTGTGAGAAGAATGTGATGAGCGCAGTTATCGATTAACACCACAGGAGAGTGGTGTCAGGCAATCAACTTGACGAGTTTAGCAAGTCAAGTTTACACGAAGGTTTTGACGCGTAGGTTGCAAGACAAATCGGGAAGATTTTTGAGAGGCACAATGCGGATTTAGACTTGGAAAAGGATGAATGGATCAAGTGTTTTCTCTCGGCATGATCATTTGTTATACGGCAGCGAAAACTGGCTTTCCAGAAGAAGCACTTCTAACAGTGGTAAAGCCACGCATCAGCTTTCGTTGTTTCATGAATGAGCCGGCTCGACCGGGGAAGTACCACAACCTCACAGAATACCGGCGTGAAGCAGAAGTCTAACAAATTTCTGCGTTTCGTCTGGTGAGTGCAGGTAACCGGAGGCCCACACCCCCTCTCCCCCAATTCTGGGGGGGAGGGGCACTAAGGCCGGCAACGCATCTGCTATGCCTCTAGTAATGCGGATGTTCATGGGCGGCGGTAATCACTTACCATCACGTGAGCCACCTGCCTCCCTTTTGTATAAAAAAAATTAAAGCAAATTGAATGCAGTGAAGCGATCTTTTGGTAAAATGTGCGGTGAATTATCCAAGGTAAATTACCTTGGAATACGACGAGATTTGTAATATGGACAGGTTTGACAGACGATCTTATCACTAAATTTTATAAGAGCGAAGTTCGATGGCTTGTGCACGTTGAATGAGTGAGACTTAACAAGTGAAATTTATGTTCTCAAATCGCAAATGGATTTTGATTTGGTATGACTGTTTGATTTAACTAATATATTACTATTACAGAAATAAAAGGAAAATGAAGAAACCAACGCCTTATCAGAAACATGTACCTATACAAAAGCAAAAAGTAACTGATGCCCGGAATAAAATAATATCTAAAAAAAGAACTCAAATTACTGATGCTAGAGAAAAATTGGCTGAACTTGCAAAACAAAAGGATGCTCGTATAAAATTACAACAGCTGAGAGAAAAAAGAGTAAGTATAAATATAAAATAATAAATGATCGAGAAAATAATCTTACATTGTTAAAATTTGGTTATTTTTAGTTAAAATAATGACTAGCATGTGAGCACAACATTGCGATCTCTTCGTAAATTGTGTGTCGTCGAATTAAACTTGGTCGACCGAAAACAAAACAAATATATACAGGTTTGAAAGATAATCTTAGCTCTAAAATGGATAAGGCTTGTGAAATGGCTTATGAAATGCTTCGATAATTTGTACGTATAACAGATAATGTTATTTAGATTTTTATATCTCTGTGGCAAGAAGACAATTTAATTAGCGTAGACGACCTCGACGCGTGCCGTACACATTGGTTTTCTTGGTGTCGCCAACTCCGAGGTCCTGGGTTCGATTCCCGATGGAGTCAAAGTAGAAAACAATTTTTCTACATTCTCTCGGGTCTTAAGTGTTTTTTGTTCAAATTTACAATTTTCTTGTCGAAAGTTAGTCTCGATCGACCTTTACCCCTTTATTATATTTTGCAAAGGAACTTTTGCGTAGTCTTATTGTTTTAAACTGCTCCAAACCAGTTTTGTTAGCATACAATGAATGCATATTACTTCTTATACTAGGTTTATTCCTGTAATTCTGATCATGTTTTTTACGCCAGCTATTTTATAATTTCTCTTTATATATTTCAGCATGCTATGACTGAAGTCCAAGAAATGAATGTCTTTTATAATCGTGGGATGTTTGTAAAACCGAGACCCAGGATAGACAGAGGTATTTATCTTTTATTACTTTTTTTTTATTTTCACGCACTCCAACACTGGCGTTGCCAGAACTCTCGATCATTGAGTCTTTTTGACGCACATTTCATAAAAGTTGTTATTGAAAAAATTACTTCGCAACCCTCCGCATACAAATATAAAAAGGTATATGTTACCTGGTCCGAAGACAAGAAGAGCACCACCCTCCCTCCCACAGATGCATGCACTAATTCCACTGCATGCACCACCACCACCACTACACTCAAACCAGGTAACATTTACCACCACCGAATACACTAAAGTAAAGTAACGCCTGAGTCAATTAGCACATTTCATAGTTTTTTTTTTTTGGTATGACGCCGGCGGTTGTGAGCTTGTCGCCGTCTAAGTATCTAGTCAATAATACAAATGTTATAAAAAATTTGAAAAACAGTGATATTATCATTCCTCCTGGGGATTGAACCCGGGTATGCCAATTAGAATTGTAACGATAATTTTGTTACGGTAAAATAAATAAATAAATATTTTCAAGCTATTCTCTACAGGGGTAGACAGAGGTCTAGTCTAGACAATTAAGTCCCTTCGAGCGACCTTCCACCGAAGATATTTTCGGGACAACATGACAGGTGGTGAGCCAGTCGCCGTCTTTATGTCCAAGTCAATGATTCATACATAAGTTTTTGAAAAACCCATTGGTACGAGCCTGCCACCTGGGAATCGAACTCGGGTCTCTTGACTCGAAATTCTGACCGAAAAAAACCCTGAAAACCCAACTACTCGGCTATCGTGATTCCTAAAATAAATATATGAGGTATTGAAAAAAATCCGCAAGGTAGGTTGCTTGCAGTACTATCAAACATCCTGACTCTGGAACCCTGTAATCATACTGTGCCGACTGTGTTTTGAATGAAAAACTGAAGTGCATCATTCAATTCAGTGTCTAATTATTTTTGATAAAGTGAAGTTTTTTTATGTAACCCTTTAAAATGTTATAAATATTACTTTCATAATTTTTATGAAACAAAATTAGAGATTTCCAACTATGTACTGACTAATCACGATGTCTCTAGAATGATATGGCCTAAGGACTTGAAATTTAGTAGAAATATTGCTCTCGTCTAGTATAATTTTAGCTAAGAACAGATTTTACATTTGGTACTTAAAAAATTAACACTTATGTGGCTAGAATATAAAACAAAAAAACGAAAGTGACTTTATACCACGCCCGACAACCAAACTTGAAAAATATTCCATGAATTTCTAATGGAATATTTATCTATCTTATTCATGGCTATGGCTCCATAATTTGGTTAATGATTCTCTAAAATAATGGAATGTACAATCCCTTAGTGACACACTGAAACAAGGAATGTCAAAAAGCCTTTAAATGGTTAAAAAAGTAAACAATACCCACAAGAGTATTAGCAAACACAAACAAAATTTAATCAATAAAATGAGGTAACTAATGTTCACTAAGAATAAGTTACTAAAGAATTGAGAAAGGAACTAATGAGATTATTCAAAGACACCAACAGGTCAAAAGCTATAAAAAGAGATTATGCTATCCAGAACTAAGGAATATAGATGACACATATTATTTTTAATGAACCCGTGATAGATATAGACCACAAAATTATCATATACATGTATATCTTTGTATTGATAGAACTGTACCACCGTGGCCAAAATCGGGAGGATCCTTCTCCATTATTATTTTTTTAATTACACAACTATATAACCCTTACTTATACTACTCCTAAAACCACTAACATGAATATATTTAAAATGAGACAATAAAATTAAAAAACAACACTATCACTCAATAAACTTCGAAGCGAAAGAACTTTTTTTTCTACTCATGTGTATCCCTTTTCATACATACACTTTATATAATAGAGCTTTCTCTAACAAAAAATTACTGAAAAAAACAATAGAATATACAAATTAATATGTGTACCGTAGTAATTGATTACCATTGTTGCAAATAACAGCGAAAACGAAATAGACAGATGAATAATTAACCGTGATAACAGATGAATAATAAACAAGTTGATGAAATCTTGACCCCAGAAAGAAATTCTGAAACGTCGTCGGAAATTCTGAAACGTCGACGTCGGTCGTAGCTATAACTTAAAAAAGACTATAGTGAATCCTAGTATCCGACCAACCATAATGTATGCTACCTACCTTCACCGAAAATGTAATAAACAAAATTTAATTGTGCCAACATGCAATGATACATAGAATACTGAAATTGAGAAAAATGCAAAAACAAGAAACACAGATATCCATAAGAAAACTAAATTAACAGATGCACTTCATTTTAGTTCGAAACAGAATTGAAACTAGGCAGACACTGGCACTTATCAAGATACAAAAATAAGAGATGGATTTATCAAACAACTAAATGCCAGGGCCAAAAGATGAGCAGAAAATTTATTTATAAACACAGCAGAAAACATTTTTATGCATATGGCAACAGACTGAGAAAGATTGAAAAGAATAGATTAGACTTATAACCATAGGAAATGGCCATATATAACATAGAAATAGACGGAAATAATTATTACTACAAGTATACTTGTAATATTTTTTTTAGAAATGAAGCTATAATAATAATAATATTTGAATTGATGCTATGCTTTAAATTTCTATATACTACTCTTTCCAACATATGGTATGAATGCGCTATTCATATAATTTATACTTTGTGTTTCAGTTTTCGTTGATTCGTCTAGGCAGGTCACTTCACAACCACTTTCTAACAATTCAAGAAACAAAGTTCCTCCAAGACGTCAAATTGGCAATAACACCAAAAAGAGATTACCAGAACGATCAATTGGAACTCGTTCTATAGGTAATTTTAAAAATTCATATTCCAAATATTTTAGTATTACTAATATTTTTGCAGTAATTTGTTGAAGATTGCCAAGGTCCACATGGTTGGCTATAATTATTTGTTCGTAATACACTTACTTGTCGAACTCGTCTATATTCGTGGCTATAAGTCATAAAACTAGTTGCTGTATTTCTCTTGTCCCTATGATCAAAAAGGAAGAAGACCTTAGGAAATTTATATGTGAATTATTTATTACGTGTGATTTTTTAGTGACGAAGTTTTTTTTTTTCAGTTAACACTCCCTCATTAAAACCTATTCTTCGGACAGTAGAGAATGATATTGAAATAATTGATGATCCCATGGATGGTGAATATGTAAACAACAAAAATTCATTGTTGAATCGCAAGGCAAGCTTGCAATTAAAAATAATTGCACATAATGATGGTGTACGGAATGGTAGAAGTTCTACTGTTCACAGGTAATAATGTAATTAATTGATTGAATTACTGCCCATGTAATTTGTTAAAAAAAAGAATATCTTCACGCCATTCCCAACACTTGGGGTAGACAGTGGTCTAGTGTAGACAGTGACAATTATGTCCTTTCGACCCACTTTCCACCGAAGACATTTTTAGGACAATGTGACAGGTGGTGAGCATGTCTCCGTCTTTATGTCCAAGCCATCATTGTAAATTGTACATAAGTTTTTGAAAAAATGCATTGGTACATGTCTGGGGATCGAACTCTGGTCTCTTCACTCGAATTCCGATCATCCAACCATTCATTTATCGTGATTTTTTCATGTAATTTCTTGTATAGATATTGTTAAAATAATAAAATTTTAGAAGTGCTGTTACTGAAAAAGAGCCGAGTCCCCCAAGACCTCCATCTATACTAAAGAAACGGCCTATGGCTGCTCTTAGAAGCGATAAGAAGGAAGATAAGACTGAGAAGCCAGTTCTTGAATATAGGATAATAGTCAGTAATTTACGTAACACCGTTACTGGAGGAGACATCGAAGTAAGTAACACATTTAGTTATAATGCTATAGTATATAATGACTATTGCGATTTGGTTGTACTCTATCCAAAGGCATTATATTAAAAGGTAATTTTATTCCTCTCTGCCTAAGTGTGACGGCTGTCGCAGTCTCGCATACGAATTAATTTAAATTCAAAGCTTAGGCTCCAGTCAAAATGAACTATGGCGGCTGAAACCTACTCTTCGGTCAGAATACTATTTGGTTGACAGATTTTACTCATTGCCAAAGGCCTACACGAAGAAATCCATAAATATGACATCTGGTTAAACTCATACATAAAAAAGGCGGAAAACCGTGGTGTATTATTCGAACACCTATCCTTGATCCATGGATATTACATTGCTTTAAAAATAAAATTTTTCTAATAATAATTACCATTTAGAATATTGAATCAAGTTGATATCAATGTTCAGGAATTGTTTGGTGATGTGGGAGGAATGTTGGAATCTCGTCTGGTCCGACCAGGCACAGCAGAAGTAATATACAAAAGCTTAGAAGACGCCCAGAGAGCTGTTGACTTATATCATAATCGGCAGTTAGATGGTCAACCAATGAACTGCCTTCTAGTATCTCCACGATCAACATCTGTCACTGGAGGGTAAGTTTACACACACACATTCGCTTATTTATGAAGCCTATGTAGTTATACAATCTGTTACCATGTTTTGAACAAGCTTCTGCAATACTCAGATAACAAAAGCATAACAAATATTAGGAACATATTCAGATTTTTTAAAGGTTTATGGTGATAATTATTTTAATTATTATTAAAAAATTTCTCCTATATTTAAGACAAGAAAAGTTATTTTAATTCCCGAAATTGTGAGTAAATAATTTTCTGTATATTCTAACTCCTTAAAAAAAAGCGTGTATGCAATCCCGAAAGAAGTGTAACTTCTGAAAAGTAGCCTACAAGAGATTTGTTTCATCGTGTTCCAAATCACTGCGGTTCTAAGAAAGTTTCACTTCAAAAAATCGTCACCCTCTTCCCAAAACTGGGGTAGGCAGAGGTATACATAATTAAGTGCCTACTTTCGAACAACCTTTAACGGAAGACATTTTTTGGGACAAGGTGTCAGGAGATAATCTAGTCGCCGTCTTTTATTTCCAAGCCAACGATAAAAATCATACGTAAGTTTTTTCAAAAAAATCATTGGTACGGGTCTACCACCTAGTGATGGAACCCGGGTCTCTTGACTCGAATTTTGATCACCCAACTACGTTGCTATTGTAAATTTTGTATTATTAACGTAATTCTAACTCCTATTCCAGGATCAGTACCAAGCCGGCGTTATACAGCACAAATTCAAATGTAGAACCAGATATTTCAACTTTCCATAAAGTACTATTCAGTAACTTCTAATTCCGAAGACTAAGTTTGCAAAATGCATGGAAGCCTACATAATAGCTTCAGATTATCTTGTACAAGTAAATCTTATTGTTTAGAACCCTATCTTAACGAATGTAATTGAATAAACGAAATAGACACACAATCTTGTTTAATAAATGCAGCCTCATAGAAATAAATATTTTTGTGTAAGTAAACATTCAAAAAAGTCACGATAGCCGAGTGGTTGGGTGGTCGGAATTTCGAGTCGAGAGACCCGAGTTCGATCCCCAGGTATCAGGCTCGTACCAATGAGTTTTGAGAAAAAAACTTATGTACGAATTATATCGTTGGCTTGGACATAAAGGCGGCGACGGGCCCACCACCTGTCACGTTGTCCCGAAAATATCTTCGGTGGAAGGTGGGTTGAAGGGACTTAATTGTCTAGACTAGACCTCTGTCTACCCCTGTATTGGGAATTGCGTGAAGATATTTATTTTTGTGTAAACATTCTTATTCCTCATGTGGTAAAGCCACGCTACTGCATGAATACTGCATGAATAGAGCCATTATTCTGGGTGAAGGATGGTCTCGCATGAAGTACCTTCGTTTCCTCAGGTGAGTGTATTTACCAGAATCTTACACCCACCGCTACCTTCTCATTTTTCTTCATTTCCGAATTAATAAAATTTTGGTTGACGACATCAGTGGATGAGCAGCGAACATTCCGGCTTTTATTAGGTCGCCAGGTCCTAGGTTTGGTGGTCCCAGTCTGGGTTGTTTAATGGCTAGCTTTTCCATAATAGTTTGCAATTGTTGGCAATAATACGAGTACAATTTGTTTTTAACAAGACTTGTGCCTTACACTACAATACATGTGAGACAAGCAACATTAATCATTCCCAATGTTGAAGTAGTATATATATATAGCAAAAGATAAAATGAGGAACACCTAAATTCGCTAAATATTTCTAAAGGAGCAGCAATTGATGAAATATCTTTAAAAAAATATATTTAAAAAAAAGTGTCATAATTTTGTCGGAATCTCTTCATACAATATAGAAACGATCACATTCTGAATCAGTTTTCCCTGATAAATGGAAAGATGCAATTATTTTTCCTACACATAAAAAAGGTAACACTAGTTATTAATTAATTAATTAATTAATAAATATCTTTCAACTCCCAATACAGGGGTAGACAGAGGTCTAGTCTAGACAATTAAGTCCCTTCGACCCACCTTCAACCGAAGATATTTTCGGGACAACGTGACCGGTGGTGAGAACGTCGCCGTTTTTATATCCAAGCCAACGATATAATTCGTACATAAGTTTTTTGAAAACCCATTGGTACGAGCCTGCCACCTGGGGATCGAACTCGGGTCTCTTGACTCGAAATTCCGACCATCCAACCACTCGGCTAGCCATGACTTTAATACTTTGTGTATTAAAGTCATATTTGTATATTAAATTATTTTATACTTTTTAATGTTTTTTTTAGCTTTGTGCGCGGTCGTTCAACATGCACCAATCTTTCTATATTTAACAATGATGTTCTTAGAGGGATGGACAATGGCTACCAAATAGATGTGCGTGGTTAACGCGATCGAATGCTATGTTATTCTTTTCAACAAGCTTCAGGAGTTAGGAATTCGTGGTAACCTTCTACGGTGGTTGGATTCATACCTACGCAACCGCTCGCAAGCAGTTGTAGTGGCTGGGTTCCGCTGGGACGTTGTGGATATATCAACAGGCGTACCATAAGGTTCCATTTTAGGCCCTTTGTTATATGTGTCTTATTTATATGACATTGGAAAATGTTTTCGATATGCCAAATTTCTTATGTACGCTGATGACATGAAAATTTATACCAACATAAAGTCTGAATTGGATGCACACGCTCTACAGAGCGACTTACATAGACTAAGTAACTATTGCCGTGATAATCGTATAGCAATCAATGTGTCGAAATGTTTCCAAATTAGTTTTACACGAAAAATAAGGAAATTAAAATTTCAGTACAATATCGATGGCGTTTCTGTAGCATGCACAGATAAAGCCAAAGATCTTGGAGTCATTTTTGATTCAAAAATGTTGATGTCCGATCATATCGCGGCAATGGTTGCTAAGGCATACAAAAATCTTGGGTTCGTTCTACGTGTCAGTCAGCCTTTTTCAGATGTAGATTGTTTGAAAGTTTTATATTATTCTTACGTTCGTAGCGTTCTGGAGTATTGTTGTGTGGTGTGGAACCCAATTTATATAACATATATACAAGAAATAGAAAAAATACAATCTAAATTTATTAATGTGTTAAACCACCGATTACAAAATAAACTAACTTTAAGTTATACAGAGTCTTGCAAATTTCATAAACTAATGCAGTTAAAAGATCGCCGAATGTTACTTCAGATGATGTTCCTACATGATATCTGTAGTAACAAAATAGATTGCCTCGAAATAGCAGCCAACGTTCTTCAATTCCGGGCACCGACCAAGCGTACTAGACACACTACATTATTTTACGTACCTTTGTGTCACTCCAATTATGCCCAGAACTCAGTCATATGTCGCATATTAAACAATTACAATAAAGAATTTTTTGCGTCAGATATTTTCCAACTTAACAAATCCATTTTTAAAAAAGAAATATGCTTAGCACTAAATAAACATTAAAATTAGATACATATCTAAACATAAATACACACACACGCACACACACATACACACACACTCACTCTCACATACACACATTTATAATCATAACAACATGCGTACTTAGTTTTTAGTTTTCATTATTTAAATATTACTTTTTTTGTCTTTACCCTATTATTATTAACTGATTACTACAACAATAATGTAAGAGTCATCCACTATAAAAGTGATAACATACTTTTTTATTTTTATAAAGTATGAACCTGTTATTGGCAATAAGTATAATTTTAAGATTTTTTGTTATATTTTTAATATGCTGTTGGTTCTAGGATATTAAATAAATAAATAAATACTAGTGTAAGGTAATACTAAAGACGTTTGTACTTATCGACGAATCAGTAATAGTTCATCGTTTACAATGGTCTATAAAACGGTTCATCGGGGATTATCTACATGAATTCTTCGTAGTGCGTGCTAGAACTATCTTCACGCCATTCCCAGTACAGGGGTAGACAGAGGTCTAGTCTAGACAATTAAGTCCCTTCGACCCACCTTCCACCGAAGATATTTTTTTGTGGAAAGAGTGTTGAAAGAGCTGAGTATGGGAAATGAGATTGATGCTATATAGAGTGACTTCAGTAAAGCATTCGATAAAGCTTAGATATTATTTTTATTTAGGACATATTTTGAAATGGTTCGAATGATATTTAGCTAATCGTTCAATCAGGGTGGCCAGTAATAGATTTACATCTACTACATATCCAACTACGGCTGGACTCCCACAAGGCTCAATTCTTTTAATTAATTTAAAACGAATTATATATTTTAAAAGCACTTTAAAGCAGCTACATGATAAGTGTCTGGCTAAAAACCAGAAGGTCTATTGCACGTTCGTAGATCTAGAAAAGGCCTATGACAGAGTGGTGAGGAATGAATTGTGGTCAGCATTATCCGTGAACGGTGTGAGCAGTATCCTCATACGGGCATTACAATCTCTTTATAGGGATTCTAGTGCTTGTGTAAGGATAAACGGGGCATACACTGAATGATTTTACATCGAAAAAGGTGTTAGACAGGGATGTGTTGCTTCACCGTGGCTGTTTAATCTGTTCATGAACAATTGCTTGACAGATTTAAAAGAGAATTAAAGTGGGTAAAGAATGAATGAGTTACTCGTCAAATATTTTCTCTATGCTGATGACCAAGTATTACTTGCATCTTAATCCGAGGAGTTGCAGGAGATGGTAACTGCTATAAGTGGCTCTTTTGTAAGAAAGGGAATGAAGATGAATGTAAAGAAGACGAAAAGGGATGGTGTTTGAAAGAGATGAGGCAATGACAGACTGCAATATCCTGATTGGAGATGAAAAAATTGAACAGGTGAATGAGTTTGTGTATCTGGGTTCAAAGTTTACAAGAGATGGAAAATGTGAGAGTGCAGAGAGTGATCCTGGCCTGGTTCACCTACTCGCTGCCGGCCGAGAGAGGTGTCAAAGTGGCAATCAGAGGACTCCCGGTGCATACCGAACCGGAAGAGATCATGGATGCCTTCCGCGATCTGGGCTTCGACCCGGAATACATACGGCCCATCCGTGCAAGGCTTGGACGACCGGGCTGTATTTACTTTGGTCAATTCAGGAGATCGGAGGGCATCCTTCAGAAAATCTATGCCGTAGAAGAGCTAGTCTGTATGCCCGGGATCGACTTTGACCACGACTTTTTTCGCACGTTCTTGCCGTAGGTGATCCACTTTTCATCACCAGTTTCTTCAAAAATGGGTCGGTCTCATTACATAATCAAGAATCACAAATGAGTACACGGTTCATTAGGTTTCTTTTAGTAACCTCGTGAAGTACCCAAATATCAATCATTTTTGTGTACCCAGTTTTTTCAAATGCGCCAAAACTGTTTTGTGGTCAATTCCCAGTTCTTCAGCTACATCTACTGATATGAAGATCTTGCTCCACTTTAGGTGGTTTAGGTTTAACCTACACCACATGTCATTTTGCATCCATTTTATCCGTAATAGGGCGACCAGAGCGACGTGAAACTTTGTCATTAAAATTTCCGGACTGAAAACGCTTAAACCAAATTTGTGCTACTCTCACAGACACTGCATTAGGTCTATAAACATCGCAACATTTTTTCGCGGATTGCGTTGCATTTTTACCTTTTTTGTAGTGAAATTTTAAAATGTATCGAATTTCTTCATTACCTTCACAGTACTTTCATCTTAACAGTACGAAAAATAAATAAAATTTACACATTTTCCTTATTTGAATTTGTAATTATCTCCTTTTAAATTTAAACTTTTAATGATACCAACACCAGCCAGATACAAATAATATAGCCAAAGGGATTTAATTTCAAGTTCATACATATTGTAATGTGAATAAACTTTTTCCCCAACCAACAAAATATTGCTAAGTATATTATAAATTAACTAATAAATTCTTTTTTTATTTCGTTTGTTGTTATTACTAATTTATATATATATATATATATATATATATATATATATATATATATATATATATATATATATATATATATATATATATATATATATATATATATATATATATATATATATATATATATATATATATATATATATATATATATATATATATATATATATATATATATATATATATATATATATATATATATAAATGTTATTGTTAAGATCGTTTACATCAAAATTACGGCATACTGCATTAGAAGACTGGCCGACACCAACAGATCTTAAAAATCTCCACACATCAGTAGGACTCCGATTTATAAGGGAATCGTGGAAATGGCGTCGCTTTGCATCTCTACACAGACGATTGCAGCGGTTTCGCAGTACTTTATACGACGATAAATTAGTAACAGAAGGGCATCGCTTGTACCTTCGCTTCGCTTTATCGCGGCGACTCATAAGGTTTTTTATTTCAGCAGTTAACCATGGAGCAGGATTTCGTCTAATCTTTACTCTTCTGATTGGGGCATTATTATTTATTATATGCGAACTTTATATATTATTTTCTCCGATGTATGTTATATATGTATATATTCAGCACAGTATAAGCATACTACGAATAAAAAGAAGTCCCCTAATACTGTACCATACTCAATTTTATTTAGCTACGTTTAAAAGTTAAAGTTACTGTCTTGAAAAACTAACGCGATTTTTTCACATTAAACAATATTTTTGGTTAATTATGTTAATTATATATATTCACGATAGCCGAGTGGTTGGGTGGTCGGAATTTCGAGTCATGAGACCCGAGTTCGATCCCCAGAGGGCAGGCTCGTACCAATAGGGTTTTTGAAAAAGGAATGTACGAATTTTATCGTTGACTTGGACATAAAGACGGCGACAGGCTGACCACCTTTCACATTGTCCCAAAAATATATTCGGTGGAATGTGCGTCGAAACTATTTAACTGTCTTTACCTCTGTCTTCCTTGTATTGGGATGGCGTAAAGATTTTTTTAATTATAAGTTATAAATAAAAGACAACAAACAAGAGGCAAAATTGTGTTATAAATCTGTTTTCTTTCCTCCAAAAAGGCCAGTTCCAATTTTTTCGAATTGCATGTATCTTGTTCTTATTTTTTTCCTTTCAGAATATTGGCATTAGATGGCTCCTCTTCTTATCCGAATGCTGTGGAATCTATGTACTTGTTTATGTATTGATTTTTGTCCTAAGAACAAATAGACAAATAAATAAATAATAAACACATACATATAAATAGGGACAACATCACATACATTGCTTCGATCCCAATGTAAGATGCTTAAGCACTTGAGGTATGGTAATCGGAAACAACGAAGGCACCACAAACACCCAGACCCGAGAAAATGTAGAAAAAGTGATTTTTCTACATTGACCCGACCGGGAATCGAACCCGGGACCTCAAGACGGCGACACCTTGAAAACCAGTGTTTACGCCACTCGTCCACGGAGATCGTCAAACTCTTTTAATTTTTTACTTATTTCTTTGCAATTTAGATAAATTGTTATAGCGTTTATCTATTTATTAGTTCAATGTTTACTAATAATCGGTTTTTGTTTTTCATTTTAATTATTTTTATTTATTTATATTATTTCATTAAAATCACCGAGCAAAAATGAGATTTTAGGAATGAAGTCATAACTTTGAAATCAAGTTCCTGGCAACATTGAATAATGGTTAGCGATCGGCGTGTCTACATGACGATGTTTGCCGCCATTTTCTTATACAGTGTTGTCCCTGTGGGTGCTTTGGCGTGGTGATGGAGTAAAACGCCAGAATCCTAAATTAAACACATCTTCGGTCACAAAAGGAATATATTTTTTGTCTTTTATACCTTTTTAGTGTAGACAGTTAATTTCTCTACCTAAAATGGGAGATCGTAAGTATTTGTTCAAACTCACATCTTTTTTTAAAACTCAACCCTGATTGATATTGTAACTCTTTATTATTTTACAGCTTATGCATCAAGTGACTATAACAGTGGTGGAGGATATTCCTCTCATTATTCGGTTCCTCCTCCCGCTGTTTCTTCTGGGGATAGTAATTATAATAGTGGTAGTCAGCAAGGAGGATATAACCAAGGTTCGGGTTACTCCGGACAAAGTTCAGGTCAAGACTGGAATCAGTCAAGTTCCGGTAAGTGTTATAGTACTTTCACAACATATAAATCATAGACCTGTGCCTGCAGGCCTTGTGAATTAGACCTACAAGCTACATATTTGTCATTTCTAAATTTGTTGTTTATCTTCAGGGGGTAATAACTACGGCAGTAGCGGTGGACAGGCTAGCAATAGTTATGGACAAAGTTACAATTCCGGTTATGGTAGTGGAGGCTATGATCGTAACAGCGGAAGTGGCAGCAACTACAATGTGAGTGGGAGTGATCGCGGTGGAAGCAACTACAGCAGCAGTGAACGTGGCGGAGGGTCCAATTATGGAGGAAGTGACAGGGGAGGAAACAATTACTCCAGTGGTGAAAGGGGAGGATATGGAGGGGGAGATCGTTCCAACAGCTACAATAGAGATGGAGGGAATAGAGAAAGTGGATATGGGTAAGTTGTCTTTTAATATACTTCAATAAGAATCAGAATGTTTCCATAAAGCAGGATTGTGTGATAGGTTAATATTGTCTGTATCATATATGAGATATTTATTAGGAAATGAAATTATATTAAATCTACTCAAAAATATTTTGGTTAGGCCTTCAGTAATATTAAATGTATTTAATTCATGTTAACCAACTAGGTATCTAGGTTCCTACAGTGCTTCTTACCTCTAAAGGGCTCTCTATAATAGACTGGTGAGCCAGCTCAGAGGTTCTATGACAGGTTGGAGTGATTGATTTCCTCATGGGTGAATATAGAATAACTACATTTTTTGCAATGGGTAAGGTCTGAGTGTTTGTGGTACCATCATTGTTTTTGATTCAATAAAACATGTGCATTTTTGCATATTTGATGTTACTTTTTTGTTCAAAATGTTAAATTGTCATAAAGTAAAATATATCCCCAATAAATAAAAGTGAAATATCACTTGTTTATATGTACTATTGCATTCTTTATGGCAAATCCTATATTCTATTAAAGCTTATGATCTGCAATGGACTTTCACATATGGTAAACTCTAAAACCATTTAACTGACTCAATTGTCATGTATATTTTCATAGATGATTTCCTATTCCTTTTAAAGTTCTATTTAATTCTTATTTAAGTCACTCCATCTACACTGCAGCATTTTAAAATAGGATATAGTTTTCTATTATAGTGAAAATTGCTGTTAAGTGGGTATTTGAGTATGAAAAATATTTTGCATTGCAACCTTTTTACACTGCACCATTTTATTGCGGGATAATGTCACCTGGGTTCTGCTACTTTATGAAACAATTCGATACACTAACATATGTTCAAAAATTATACTGCAGGGCTATATTACTTGTCTTATTTAAATCTTAGAATTTAATCACAGAGAATAAATTTATTTGATAGGTAAAGAGTAAGAAAGTCTTAGAAGCCAATTGATGATCGTCTTTTTTACACCAAGTATTATGAACTATTCAAATCTGCTGTTATTACAAACTTAATTGTAATATGTCATAGATTGACAACAAACCATTCTTGTGATAGTATATTGTACTTTCGGTTTATGCATTAAGCATTGTTATATTGAAAGAAAATTCATGGGTTTCCTTTAAACTAGTAATGTTGAATAGCAAAATAAATTGACAGCATATCATTGCAACAGCAAATATGAACTTATTATTATTAATTAGATTAGAAATTTAAAAGAACAACTAACACAAATTGTATTCCATCACCACAATGTCAGTCATATATGACTATCATGCCAATATGATCAATTTAAATTTTACTTACTCATTTTCATGCTCAGTCCCTGACAGTGTAGCCAGGGATAACAGATCACCAAGTGTCACAATCTTTACATACCTCTTTTGCTTCTTTCAAACTCATCATTTTCTTCATACATGCATGTATAGGTATTAGAGTATGCACAGTCATAATGTGAACCTTTACCTTCCTATAAAGGCACAATGCACAAATTGCAGAGCAGATGAAGTTGTCTGTAAAAATGAAATGAAATCATTTTGCAGACACATCATATTTCAAACTTCAAATTGTATATTCAAACTCTTTCATACTAATGTACCGGTTACGATGTGATCCCTGAATATTACACTAAGATCATAGCATGTGTACATTTCTCTATAAAACTTGATCCTTTGCTGCAAGACATCATATTTTTCGGCAAGGACGTCATTACTTACAAAAAGCAGTTTTTGCACTCTCAAGGCTGTTGCATCACTACGGGCCCTTCAAACCTCATTCCAGAATTGTTTGGAGTTCTCCCAATTTTCAATGTCTTATGCACCTTCTTTTTTTTAATGTCCATAACTTTACAGCTATGAAATCATCTTTTATGATGCATATTTGTTAATTTTTTGTAATTGTTACTAGGTTTTTGGTATTAATAATAAATAATAAATATTAATTTTTTTCTAAATTTCTCATGGCCAAAATTAGTTTATAATTATAAAAGAATAAATCTCTTCTGCTAGGCCACAATGTCATAGTATCGACAAGTCATGGCAAAATTGATTCTCACCCTTGTTAATTGATTTTTTAAATGTAATTTTATTTAACAACAAATAGCTCTGCAAATTATTATATTTTTCTACAAATTCATCTTCATTACACATCTAGAACCTAACTATTATACTATATTTACTAATAACAAACAATATAAACCACACCTATATTTACTAATAACAAACAATATAAACCAAACACAGTCACAATAGCCGAATGGTTGGGTGATGGGAATTTGAGTTACAAGAACAGAGTTCAATCTCCAGATGCTAGGCTCATACCATTGGCTTTTGTCAATTTTATGTAAGATTTATATTGTGAGTGAACATAAAGACGGCAACAGGTGACAGGTGATGAACCTGTTGTCGCCTAAAAAAAATTTTTGGGGGAATGGTGGTTCGAAAGGACTCAACTGTCTAGACGTCTGTCTACCTGTGTATTGGGAATGTGTGAAGAGATTTTTTCATACAAGAACAATAACATAAAAAAATAGGTATGTTTGTTGTATGAAGTTAGCTAGTGAAAAAGTAAATGTTACGTGTGATGTTTATGTAATAAAAAAAATAGTGGGAGAGTGAATATTTCATTTGTCTGCAATGTCTATCATGGTCACTTTTGTGCTTACTGCAAAATATTATCTTGCATATGCTATATATTAGCGATGAGGTTACATATGTGGTAAATGGGTACATAATATAGTTAATCACTATATAAATATTTGCCCCCTGTGGAATTCAAAGTGCAACCCTTCATATTGAAAACGTGTAACAACAACTAGTTTTAATTAAAGTTCAGAAACTATTTCAGTTTATTGATGTGAAAACTTGTTTGACACTTGATATTTGGAACTTATGAAACAAAAAGTGACTTTAAACAGGGACTAACATATCTATTCTATTAATTCATTAAATTTAGGAAACAACCTAATTCACTAGAATGCATCACAGTACAGTTTTCTTAGTAAAACAAAACACATGAAGACTGCACACACATCTAAAAACTTCTCACAGGAAAAGTTGTTTTCACATTTGAAATAATTTTTATAGCTGGTCTATGCATGGTTTGCTCTAAAAATATTTAATGTTTTTTTTAAAAAAGAAATTCTGTGATGAGTTATGTCATAAATAGATAATATATTTTATTTTTGTATAATGTATAAGAGCAAAACACGCACTGGACACTACTTTGAAGGACTACTGTTTGTAACATATGTGTGAAGAGCATAGTTAATATTCAAAAAAGCAAATATGTGCCTTTTTTGTATCTACTTCTTAAATTATGTATCAACTTTTGATTTGTGTCTAATGTGCGTGTAACTACAAAGTGTGCATCATTATTGTCTTCAACAGTGTCTAAGTTTTCCAAGGTCTGAAGGTTTATCATTATGGTAAAGAAAAGGATACATCACTGGTCTCTAAGGTTACTGGTTAAACAGAACCTAGGTGTCAAAACATCTTCGTGCGCCGTTCAGAGTGCCCCCAGCCCGCCCAGTGTAAACTAAACGGTCTTCTTATTGTTTTAGTGGCGGCGGCAGGGGGGGTGGTTATAATAAAGGTAAAGCTCCTCGTGATAAGCGAGTGGTGCTGTTGTCATATTTTTAATACGTTATTTCTAAAGGGCTGCCAAACTGCTAGTCACATATTAGATTCTGTAACATTTGGTATAGAAGACTTGGCTGTTGACAATAATTAACATGATTATATTGTCAAATCACATTTATAGGTGGTACTGAGATTAAGTGGTGACTAATTTAAAGTTGTTTTAAAAACTGTATGTATATGTTATTTCTCTACATATAGCAAAGTGTTTTAAAATACATACAATTAGGTAGCTTAAACTGCTTCATTCAAGTGAAAATATTGAAAACATTTTAAGTTATGGTAAATTTTTTTATGTGCCAAAGCACTCATTCAAAGCAAAAACAAATCATTCACGATTTCCAATAGTTTTATTTTTCTTCGATTGTGATAGAAATATAGTAAATCTTTTTAAGGTAACATATTTGTTGATTTTACTTATGACTTACTCATACTGCAAATGGGGAAGTAAATTGTCAGCAGTCTTGTTGCGGAAGTATTTAATGACTACAACACAATTATACAGAGTAACTGGCATTGAGTCAGTAAAACATTTCCAACCTAACCTACTGCTGGTATATAATATACTTAATAACCCTAATTGAAAAGACAAGTCATGATTATGACTCAAATGTTCCAGAGACACTGTATATTTATTTGGCAGCCCTGTTCCAAATTTTAATGTTATTGGATGGCGAACTAAATATTTTTATGAAGGTTGAACTTACAGTAATCTTTGAATATAATTTTATAAAGTATGTTGAAAAATAGAGTAATATTAGGAAACTCCTATGGGTTTGTCTAAAAATAAACACACGTCAAAAAGCAGTTTCATTTTGAAATCACAACGTTTGATTGAAAATAATTAATGTATCAGTATTGGTGATTTGTAATAAATCTAGTCTTAAAGGGTAAAATGGTATAGAAAAACAAATATTGAATGTGTTTCATCTAAATTGATAATGCTATTTAAAGAAATAATGTGAAAATAATCAAATAAGGTTTACTGTCACGAGAACATGTCAAGATACATTTATGGTCTGCTTGGAAATAGAAAAGTAAATACTTCTCATTTATATGGTGGAAAAAATTGGTATCAAGAGAAAACCAGAAATTTGAAATAGGATTAAAGTGTCAATCAATATATTGTCTGTTTTAAGTTTTTATGAATGTACAGTTACAAGTTTCTGTAGGTGGCGGCGGCTACGGAGGTGGTGACCGCGGCGGGGACCGTGGAGGAGACCGCGGTGGAAGTGACATGGTCACCCAAGAAGATACGGTTTTCATTCAGGGCATGAACCCATCCACAACTGAAGATGAATTGTGTCAACACTTTGGTGCCATTGGCATTATTAAGGTAAAATTATGTTTTGGTATTTATGTATGATTTGGGGTTTGGCGAACATACCACTTCGGTTCCAAATATCTGGGGTTTAGCTAAGAAATTCAAATACAAGAAAAAATTCAAATGAAGAATTAAAAGTGAGTGTTAAGTTGTTGAGAGAAACATGCGTCGAGTGTTGTGTTTTGCCAGCACATTAATGAAAAAATTTTGAATCGTGTGACGTAAAATGGATTATCATAAAGATAACCGAAACGCTCTTCACAATGGTTGAACCCAAGAGAACCAGCCAAATCCTGTCCCAAAAAAAAATTGACTCTGAAAAATATACTGATGAGTTTGGTATACTACTGCCTGTGTCATCCATTACGGCTTCAATGAACTACCCAACTAAAAGCATACATATATACACATTTTGATTGAATAAATATATAATTATGTATTTTTTAAACTATTCTTTAAAAAAATTACGTATCATTTTTGTCACGTAAAACGTAATTATTATATGTGAGGACCTATTGATAGTCAACTTGTATATTATCATTAACGATTTATTTTAAATGTATCTTTTGCGTTATGAATACAACTTTAAAGGTGTTAGAATAGGTAGTGATAAAATGGACTCTTTACAGAAATATCATAATATGAAATTATCATCTGTTTCAGACGGACAAGAAGACTCAGAGGCCTAAAGTCTGGATGTATAAGGACAAGTCTACTGGTCAGCCTAAAGGGGAAGCCACAGTTACTTATGAAGACAGCAATGCTGCTTCATCTGCAATTCAGTGGTTTGATGGAAAAGAATTTAATGGAGCAACAATAAAAGTATCCTTGGCTCAACGCCAAAATACGTGGGGTGGAGGCAAAGGAGGCGGCGGCGGAGGTTTCCGCGGCGGTCGCGGCGGGGGCGGCGGTGGACGCGGTGGTGGCGGTGGCGGTCGGGGCGGCGGTGGCGGCGGCGGACCGCCATCTGGAAACCGCGACGGAGACTGGCGGTGCCCTAATCCCAGCTGCGGAAATACCAACTTCTCCTGGAGGAAAGCATGCAACCGGTGTAATGAAGAGAAACCGGGCGGTGGCGGCGGAGCTCCAGGCGGAGAACGCGGCGGCCCGCCCGGGCGCGGTGGGCGTGGCGGTGGCGGCGGCGGCGGGCGCGGTGGCGGAGGCTGGGGTGGACGCGGGGACCGCGGCGGCGACCGCGGCGGAGATCGCGGCGACCGGCGCTACGGGGGCGGCGGCGGCGGCGGAGACCGCGGCGGCAATGCGGGCGGAGGCGCCATGAGAGGAGATGGAGGGTAAAGTTCCATTGCGTTCATTTATTGAATTCTCACAACTTTGAATAAAAATTATTTTTGGTAATACAATTGTGAAATATTGCGGCTACTTGAAATTAAATTGATGGTGATGTCATTTGTCCAGGAATCACGTTGCAAATGTTGACCAGAAAATATAAGTATAATAATTTTCTCTATAGAGGCAGATTTAAAATTTCAAGTGAAGCATATGGGTATTGGAGCACTTCCACTCTACACCAAAGGTCCCGGGCACGAATCCCTCTCGTATTAGTTGATTTTTTTAATTTCTCATTTATTGAAAATCGTGTATTGTTAGGAGAATAAGAAGAAATTTTATTAAAAATTGCTTGAATCTCATGAATAAATTAAATTCTTCAGCATCTATCCTTCATCATTTTGGGGACAACACGACAGGCGGTGAGCCCGTCGTCGTCTTTTATGCCAAAGCAACAATATGAATCGTATATAGATTTTGAAAAATCCATAGGTACGAGCCTGCCACCTGGAGATCGAACTCTGGTCTCTCGACTCGAATTCCGATCACCCAACCACTTGGCTATCATGACATATCTTTTTTTCCATATTTCCTAAGAAGTTTAATAGTCCCTCCATTAATTTTTAAATTATTGGGTAGGTAATGACAAGTATGTCTCTTGCAATAAACTGCAAGTCCGAGGTCCACCAAAATCATTTTGCGTATTAAAAAATGACCTCGGCATCTTTTAATTTACGCGAAATGATTTTTGGTATATTTCTTTCTTCAGACTTATGGCTTGAAGAGCAGGTTTTCTTTAGATTTTTTCCATCAATCCTATGATCGCTTCTATGAGTATGAATAGTTAAGTAATAAATTGTAACAATTGTAAAACACATAATTTTGTAACACAAACAGAGAGGATGTTTCATTATACCTATCCATAGCCATATCTAAGAATTAGACCACTATTAATCAAATGGAGTACTGCAAAAATTGCTTTGAGTATTTTACTACTTTGTGTAATGTTGCCACTGTAATTTGGTTCTGTTTATATGAGAATAAATATTCATATGACAATGATATTATTTAAATTCAAGTGTCATATTATTTTTAACAATGTTTCTGACATAAGTGTATTCTTATTTTGTTGCAGGGGCAGAGATAGACAGAGGCCGTATTAATATTTACATGAGTAACATTATAGTTTTAGCATTATTTAAGCTAAGTTTTTCACTGGTCTGACTGATTTTGTAGAATTCTCAACTTATTTCATAGATAACATTTGACATCAAGTTATTTTCATTGTTAAGTTAGTGTTTATTGATCACTCTCTTTATTCGCAAGTGTAACTTTGGAAAATCACAATTTGTCAAACCTTACTAGATCAAGCGGCAATATTTGTTAATTGCACGTAAGATTTTAACATTGTCAGTTTAATTTTAGACTGTAAAAATAGTTTAGATTTGTCTATTTAGAATTATGTTTAAAAGTGTCGTCCTACATTCTTGATAAAGACTAATTTATATTTACTAAATATGTACTATCATATTTTGACATAGACTTTATGTTATTCCTCCAAATGAATACTTTGAAACAGTGTCAGTTTGAACAGTAGAACCGGTTATTTTTAAATATTTTTTGTGTAATAAATATTTGTGAATACATTCTTTTACATTTTTTTGTGTATTATAAATCTATTTACACCAAATATATGTTAAAGTAATAACTGCATTACGAGAGTGACTTTTTAATATATAGAATGTTAAGAGATTTTGCAACAGCTACCTTTCTAATATAAATAGATCTTGTGCTTCTTGAACAACGTATATGGACACATACATGGAGTGGCTAGAGTAAAGTATAAGTGTCATCGGCAAAATGAGTTTTATTATGTAATATTCTGAGTTCATATCAGGGCCGGAAGAGACTTATTGAGTGAAACTGCTTTTGATATTTGACAGTAACGATTTGCTTTTCCATTAATGATTTTATTAATTTTCGGGACAATGTCACTTGTTTTTTTTCATGCTTCTATACAATTTCAACATCAATAATTGTAGAAATTCACATCATAAACAAAACTTGTACATACATATGAATTCCATAATGCAATTTTGTTAATTTTCTGTGAACGATAGTCAGTGGTTGGGTGATCGGAATTTGAGTCGAGACTAGAGTTCAATCACTAAGGCTCTTACCAGTGTGTTTTTATGTAAGATTTATATCGCTGGCTTGGACATAAAGACGGTGATGGGCTCACCATCTGTCACGTTCGAAAAAATTTCTTTAGTCATGTCAGAAGGTCATTCGAAGGGACTTAATTGTCTAGACCTGTGTCTACACCTGTATTGGGAATGGCTCGAAGATATTTTTACAATATTTAAATGCTACATAATTGCGACTTGATAGCGTAGTTAGTAACCCTGCCTTCGAAGCTAAGGAGGGGTGTTATTTTGAAGTCCGCTCGAGATAAACAATTGCGTGATAAATATCTGCGTTTTACACTATTTTTAACAATGAATTACGCCAAAGTTAAATAGATATTAAAATAAAGATGTTTCTGCAACGATGATTTTGCAAAGAATCAGCCAGTATACTATATAAGGTACATATAAATATCTTCACGAAATTCCCAATACAGAGGTCTAGTCTAGACAATTAAGTGCCTTCGACCCACCTTCCACCGAAGATATTTTTCGGGACAACGTGACAGGTGGTGGGCCCGTCGCCGTCTTTATGTCCAAGTCAACGATGTAATTCGTATATAAGTTTTTGAAAAACCCATTGGTACGAGCCTGCCACCTGGGGATCGAACTCGGGTCTCTTGATCGAAATTCCGACTACCCAACCACTCTACCGTGACTTTTTTTAATATAAGGTACAAATAAATGTAAAAAAGATCGTTAGACGCGTGGCTATCGAACAGGTTCTCGACCCCACGCGCAATGGCCGCCGAAGGTAGCCTATCCACTGAAAAGACCGCATCATCTCCCTCTTACACAAATCCGACTAGCTCTTCGGTCTCAAAAATCTAGTGGGAAACGGACGCCCTCGACTAAGCCACGATCAACACCTGGTCAGGCTCAGGAAGTCTGGTTCATCAACGAACAACATAATACCACCTGCGATCTGGACTTCAATTTCGCCGCAGACCATATTTTAGGAGCCCTCCCCCTTGCGGGCCCTAAGTAGAGCAATCCTCGCTAGAGTATATAGTAGCAGAGGATAGGGAGGAGCATGGTGAATTGTACTAAACTCTTCTGCCGCGATTACATCTCGCCTGTGGAAGACAAGCACAGCAGTGCTAAGGCACCGACACTAACACCCTCCACCGTGAACTGACTGAGCCACCTTGGAGCTACCACCTCGGGCTCGCCATATAGTAACAGCATCACCATACGTGGGTTTTATTTAAATTAATATAAAAATGTATCATATTTATTTGATTTCAGTAATATAAATAATGCGTTCATTCAAAGATTATTGCGCATTATTTATATTACTGAAATTTCATAATTGTTCGTAAGGAGTAAACTCCGGTCGGACCGTCGGCCGCTTGACGTGCACAATTTTTTTTATTTTACTTTTTGTTTAATTATTTTTTGTCCTTGTTACACACAAGACAATACACCTTATGCTGATAGTTCTTTCTTTCTTATCGGCAGGGTTAGGTTTCATTATATCATCATAACAGTATCAATAATCCACTGCTAAACATCGACATACCGCAAAGATTGCCTTATAGAAAGAACGGTCCTTTACTGATGGCTGGTTACGGGGGTTCAAAGATAAAAGTTAAGAATGATTTTACTTTACTTTTAAGAATAATTTATTGTCCTACTTCCACTCACAACAGTTGAGTAGAGTTGCAGAGAATTTGAGTTCACTGGCCTGACGTAGGTAGAAATGATCCAGCGCCTTGTAGCTGGCCTCTCGGCACAACACGGCGTGAAGGTAGCCGAAACAGTCTGAGTCGATAGTGCACGGCTATTGATTAGGATTGGTGAATTCTGGAATCCAGATGAAGGCAAGCAATTGGGTTGGCTTGCGATAGCATTTGTTAAATACTTTCGTCACCACAACGTTTATTCATTAACATTCAACGTACATAGTAATATCGAATCATTTGTAAGAATGTAATTTAGTTTAAGTAAATAAGTTTAATATAAGGATATTGTAAAGAGTTTAATAGTTATAAAACAATTATAGAATTATATAAGTATATGGCGAATGGCAGTGCAGAGCATGCCCGAGAAGTTTTCTAAACGCGTGACACATTAGGCGAATTTTCACTTGGGAACGCGCGAGACGGCATGTGTATGCCCGAGTTTGTACTAGTCGGTGCATACGCGCCATTTGTTTTGCAACTTTTCGAGAATCTAAACCCGGATGACAAAAAGTTTATATTCATCAATTAAAATCTAAACCTGGATTTAATTGATGAATATAAACTTTTCGTCATCCATAGACAGTACCGTACGGAACCCGCACGGGCACAGGTATTCGCTTCGCTTGAAGCTTCGTTCCGTATTCTGTCACTAAGCGCACATGCTGTGCAATATTTAGTGTAGTAAAGGTTACACGCACTGGTTGTATACTCAACCAGAAAGGCTTGGTATAATACTCAACCAGAAGTTGTAGCATAGTTTCCCGAATGGTGCACAGTCGAGTTGCATTCGACGTTAACCTCTGGATTGAAGTTGGGACTTACCACGGCGGCAACACCGAGCGTAGTGTTCCTAACAATAACCGGTATTAGTCTGATATGAATGGTTTGTAATTAAAAACGCTTGGTTAAAATAAAACTCTAACAAGTCATTGTTTTTATTTACAGTTGAAAATAAAATACTATTTGGAAAACATTTCTTTGGTTCAATTAAGGTGTTTTACAAAGAAATGTAGTATGTACTTATATATACGACGAAGTGACCGCTACGTGCTTCAGGCATAATTATTGTACAATCTATCGTCTTTGGAAGTTCAGCATCTTGATAAGCACGAGACCCATGATAGTAGCAGCTGCTACCCCGATTCCGGCTTTCCACCATGATGAATTATCTCCTGCCAGGCTTGCGAAGTGCTTCAAGTGTCTAAAATAAAATATAAAATAAAATTCTTTGCATCGAAAATCTCATTTGGTTAGTTAACGTTAACCATTCTGTATGCCATATGAATTGCAAATAATTCATCTGCATAAAGAATTGAAATCTGTAAATAGCCTATACAAATATAGTAATTAAGATTTTCGTTATTATAGAATTCAGTTTAGGCATGTAAGTCAACTGAAAGTCAGGCGTCTCCCATAAGGTAGAGTGTACCAAAATCAAAGCAGAAGAAGGCAAGGAGATTGGCATTTACGATCGCAGAACCAGCCACCTTGCACCTTACAGCTTTTAAGGTCTTTAAACTCTTCATCAACAGCCTGTTAAATTTTGGTTTGGTATTTTTCAAGTTGGTTATACCGTCATCTTTTGGTAGATAGGTATATTTCCAAGGCTTTTCCTTTAGTCGCCTCTTATGAAACCAGTTAGAAGAACATTCTTACGCCGTAAACCCGCGAAATGGAATGTGTAAATGAGGTTAAACAGAAACCTTTTCATCAAATCATCACACAAGTAAGCACATCTTCATAATTAGGGTTTCCTATACAAACTTTTACATCAATTTAAGGTGCGGGCTGCGAAACCTGCATTATTCAAGCTGATTTTAATTATCATCGTAAAACACTTTATCTTATTGAAGTTGGGGTCTTAATTACTACACTTAACAAACAGATCTGTTGTCGGAGCATACAATTCGTCCCTTACCATTGGGGTGTGGCCTGTACAATAGAAATATTAATTTAGGATTTCTTGATCTTGAGATAAGGTATCATCTTTCACGCCATTTTCTATTACTTATTTAAATACATATCATAGTCATTGTATTGTAGTTTTAATTGAATCACTTAAAACGAATACTAACCTGTGTTTGCTGAACAAAATCCAAGCAGCTTGAAATTGACTGACCAAAATAATTTAAATAGCATTATTAAAATTTATTATAATATGACAAGTTCATTTAAAAATATTAAATTAGGAATAAATTTATCAATAAGCCCTCACTACGGTACACTGGGAATCAGGATTCCAGAAAAAAAGTATTAGTTGCTAGCTTGCATATAGAAATGAAATCTTAATTGGAATTATGATCACCCAACCTGTAGCTTTACTTCCATTTATTATTAAATACTCAGTACAATCGGATACAGTTAATAGATTTTTTAACAGTGGTTTAAAAATCTTTTATAAAATAAGTAATATATATCTTCACGCAATTCCCAATACAGGGGTAGACAGAGGCCGAGTCTAGACAATTAAGTCCCTTCGACCCACCTTTCACCGAAGATATTTTCGGGACAACGTGACAGGTGGTGAGCCCGTCGCAACCTTTATGTCCAAGCCAACGATATTCGTACATAAGTTTTTGAAAAACCCATTGGTACGAGCCTACCAACTGGGGATCGAACTCGGGTCTATTGACTCGAAATTCCGACCACCCAACCACTCGGCTATCGTGACTAATAAAACTCTTTTAACTTGATTAAATAAAAAATCAGCTAAATAACATGTACCAATTTAACAGTTTAATGAAAAAAGCCCGATCGAGCTCACCCGACGCCTAAGGTTGATAACGTGACTAGTGCGTTACTAGTGTATTAGAGACCGACCGAAAGTTCGGATTCGACCAAAAAAACCAATATTCGTTCTGAGCTTCGGTTTCGGTCGCACCGAAACTCGCGTCGTTCTTAATTAATTAGTAGTCTAATAATACCTCGTTGTATTTTCTTAATTTTATTTTATAGCAATTAAACAAAGTAGTTACTTACTAAGCAATGATTTTTAACTACTAAACTGTAAATTATTTTTGTTTAGACAGAATTTGATGATTAATATTTAGATTATTTAGCTTGACTTATTATATTAATAGTATTTTTATAACTAGGTTAAACCAAAGTGCTAATTAAGAGATCATTAAAATTAAATTAATCTTAAGAATATAGTGAACACAACACTTAAAATATTCAATTGATAGTATGTAGTATGTCTAAGTCTAACTGAACATGTTTATCTAAGATCCGGTTTCGGCCGAAACTGAGACCAAGGCTGAAAGTTCGGTTTCGGGAGGACCCTTAAAAGCACACATATCCTTATCTATTAATAATGGAACAATTTACCATAAATAATTCTCGGGATGCCATAACAACATTTGTAAACTTTGGCTAGCAACACGTGTAACCAATTAGAAGTTTAACTTAGAGGCGATAACCGTCGGTTAAATTAAATGTTGGATACATTACATGCTAGACATATTTATCAATTACTTTTTCAAGTGAATTTAGTATTGCGAAAATGTTTTACCATACATCTATTGCAAATCTAGCATCGTTGTGATATTTTATAACAAACGGGAGATGAGCTAGGATGACCCTAGTATTGGGTGATCGTTATTCCAAACAGGAGATCTGAGATTGATCTCTAGGAGAAAGCCTTGTACTACTACACCTATTTCGTTACTTATGCACGATTTGTATCGTTTCCTTGGATACTATGACGGCGACAGTTTCACGACCCGTCATGTTTTTCCAACTACTCGTTTCCCATATTTTACCATATAATAAGCTCGTATCCTAGCCTATTGCCTAGACTTCTTACTACCCCCTTACAGGGTTAAGCGTAAACATTATATATTACAAGTAATGTATAAAATTTGGTAAATTTTTTTATGAATAAACGAAATTAAATACACATATAGCATATTGTGTACAATATACAACACCGTACTTACGGAAAAGCAGCCATTGTAGCAAGTTTGACGAAAATATCGTATTTGTTTTCCTTAATGTTGAACAGCTGCGGAGCTAGCAGTTGGTACTTATTGCAGAAGACTTCGGGCTGCAGGATGTATTCCTGCCGCGCGATAAGTGCCTCGCCCTTTGTACCCACTATTAATACGGGAATATGACTCTCAGCAAAGTATTTCTGAAATCAGTTCACAGTAGATATGTTACGATAGATAGATAGAAAGACGATAGCCAAGTGGTTGGGTAAAGGGGAATCGGATCGAGTTCGATCCCCAGATGGAACTTGTGTACGATTTATGTCGTTGGCTTGTACGTAAAGTCGGCAACGGGTTCACCGCCTGTCACGTTGTCCCGAAAAAATGTCTTCAGTGGAAGGTTGAGCGAAAGGACTTAATTGTCTAGACCACTGTCTACCCATGTATCGGGAATTGCATAAAGATACTTATTTTAATTATACTTCGTTTACAATTTGAACAGCATTCTTTGGTTTAACAGCTAGTTGCCTTAGTCTCTGCCATAATAAAAAAAAAACAACATACTTAAATATTCGTTATTATAACACAAGGGTTCTTAGAATACTTATAAATATAGGAGATTTAAAACGTATCGCCTGTCCTGTACAGGAGGGTTTGCTATATTAACCACATTTGGCCATAGTATTATCAGACACCTTACACCTTGACGCTGTCCCCATCTAATGACTCGACTAGACTAGACTAGTCTGCGGAATGTCGGTCTAATAATTTTCTTTTAGTCGCCTCTTACGACGCCTAAGGGAAGAAAGAAGTTGATATATTCTTATGCTGTATCCACACCACAATAAGAACTTTGTGGATAGTTTGACTATACTTAACACTTACCGCTACGAATTACAGACGATAGCCGCTGGCTTTGCTCTTCGCGTGGACACTTGCAATATGTACCAGACATATTATACCTTTAACGTTTCTTCCCAATATAAGTGTAATAAAATTCAGATTAAAATATTGTTTACAATGAAAAGAATAAATACCTTTACGCAATTTCCAATACAGGGGTAGACAGGTCTAGTCTAGACAATTAAGTTCCTTTGACCCACCTTTCACCGAAGATATTTTTGGGACAACGTGACAGGTGGTAAGCCGTGTTTATATCCAAGCCAACGATATAATTCCTACATAAGTTTTTGAAAAACCCATTGGTACGAGCCTGCAACCTGGGGATCGAACTCGGGTGACTTGACTGGAAATTCCGACCACCCAACCACTCGGCTATCGTGACTCTTGTTAATTATTGTTATCTATTGTTTACTATATAATAATAATATCCATTTGGAATATTCCTGTCCGTAAATGGTGATATATAGTGTGCTTATGTGCTCAGTCAACGGTATATTTGGTTATAATGACAAAATATATAAAAAAAATGTTGTACAACTTACAATGTATATCCTAGCGATGTATTCAAAAGATCTGCTGGCGGCCACATCGTATACAAGGCAGGCGACGTCGCAGTTCACTTCGTGCGGTTGCAGAGGATCGGAGACGCGGGTTATTGGGATCTCCTTAAGTACCAGATACTTTTCCTGGCCGTACACTAATATAGTGTTTATGCAACAGTTCTCTGTACTGTAGCCGTCGCCGCGCTCGTTAGCGTGAGGCTTTATTTTCTGTAATTAAATGTTTTGAGAAGGAGTGTGAGTTTTCATTCCGTAAGAGGTGCCTTATGGATACTGACAAGGCCTGCGAAATTGATAGGATAGTACTCTAAAATTAATACGCCAAAACTAATTCATTATCAACCTCACCACGCTAGTCAATACCGTTGACAAAAAGTAATCGTGTGATATGAGTTTGCTACGTTAGTTAAATGATTTTGCCCCATGGTACCAGGGAAAATATACACTTTTCTTTCTTGCCAGGGGGTGTTTAAAAGCCGATAGAAGGGAAAATTCGGCAAAGAAAACCTGACGAATGAAAAAAAACTTTACTCTTATGTATGTAAAAGAACTCAGTATCATAATTTTCGCTCCTATATAACAAGGCTATTCGTTATTATCTCCCGTAAATTTAACTCTATAAATTCTACTTTTCATTTTATTTACATGGCAAGGTAGCAAAGTCATCTCTTCAACTGATGAGAGGTGATAGAAAGGGCGAACGGACTCATAAATGATTGTAAACTTAAGAAATAACGTTTCAGAATAATAGGAAAAGGGTGAAAGTTAAAGATGATATTAATTTAAAAAAATTAATTGTATAAAAGGTTGGACGCAATCGTTGCAAATTCTTTTAATATATAGGTGACAAATTAATTTAAATACAAATTAACATAATAGGCACACATAATTTCCAATATTAAAAGTAAATTGTTGGCTTATATTCTCACCTTATGAGCTATTCCGAGGAAACTTCTGCAAATGGAAGTTTTCCCGCAGGATCTTGGGCCGATTACGTGACACTGGTACACATTACGACTCGACTGTTTCTTGGCTATGTCCACTTTTTTCTCCCGAGTTACTAAATGAAATTAATTATGACAATTTTAACGTTTTTAGTAGAGGTTGAGTGATCGGAATTCGAGACAAGAGACCCAAGTTCGATCCTCAGGGGTCGTACCAAAGGCTTTTTTCCAAAACTTATGTACAATTTATATCAATGGCTTGGACGTAAAGATGTCGATGGGCTCATTGCCTGACATGTTGTCCCAAAAAAATTTCTCGTGGTGGGTCGAAAGGACTTAATTGTCTGGATCTCTATCTAACCCTGTATTGGGAATGGCGTGAAGATTTTTTATAACGCCTTTTCCGGTATCAACACAATCTCTATCAGACAAAGGATGCGGTTGTTCAGTTGCATCGACGGATAGTAACCCTAGTAGCATGTACTAGCCTACGGATTGTTTGACCCATAATGAGATACAATAAGCTTGCTAGATGTAGATCTAGTAGGTACGTCGTAAGACCGGAACTCAACAACCATTCTACCCTTTGGTTTGGTTACGTTCGATCCCAATCAAGCAGCCGCTCTAGGCTGCTACGTCTAAATAAGCGGAAATTCGGAATGTAACTAGCGCCTTAACTAGGCTTGGTTTATTTAAGAAAAATCTGTTTAATATAGATATTACCGACAGCCCTATGTACCGAGCTTGTATGGAGAATGTGGGAACGACAGCCCTCGGCCTACAGAGTTCTTCGACGGTCACGGTATTAGGGGGCTGAACATCATGGCATGTCGAATTCTTTCCCCAAGGACACCGCTATCTAAAAGGGCTGTTCGTTCCTTGAGGAGTTTCCACGAATAACACGTAAAATACGCGCTAGGTCATAGAGTTGCAGACACCAGTCCGCCTAAACTAAACTTTACTAAACGAGCGACGGCCAGTGTTGTAAGGTTGGGTCCAACACAACGATTCTCTCAGCTGATCTACTATGTCAATGTATAAAATGGATCTATCGCGCAAGTAGCCCGCAGTCACGTGGACTAGCAGGTAAGAGGGTAACAGAGGGTAAGCATCTCTTTCAATATACAAGTAATTCAAAGCCAACTTATCAACGATCATGTCGTTAATTCTATTCAAACCTTTGCCCCATTCACTCCATTACAGAGTGTTTTCTTTAACAACTCGATTTCCATAAAATACTTCTTGTAGGAAAATATTTTTTCGCATACTAATAATATTTTTCAATCTAAAGTAGCAGTAAAGTCACGATAGCCGAGTGGTTGGGTGGTCGGGATTTCGAGTCGAGAGACCCGAGTTCGATCCCCAGGTGGCGGGCTCGTACCAATGGGTTTTTCAAAAACTTATGTACGAATTACATCGTTATTACATACATCGTTATTACATACGAATTATATCATAATTACATCGTTGGCTTGGACAAAAAGGCGGCGACGGGCTCACCACCTGTCACGTTGTCCCGAAAATATCTTCGGTGGAAGGTGGGTCGAAGGGACTTAATTGTCTAGACTAGACCTCTGTCTACCCCTGTATTGGGAATTGCGTGAAGATACTTATTTATTTATTTTTAAAGTAAAAATCACATTATAATTCTTTTGTTAACTATTAATCCGAGCCTTTATATCTTTACACAGGGAATGCTTTAAATAATTTAAGTATTTTAGGCTTTTATTTTTCTTCAACACCTTTTATTCAACACCTTCTGCCCAGCTCATATATTGTGATGATGATTGCAAAACTAGCGATAGTTAATGTCATCATTTCAGCCATAGTTTTTTTACATCTTACGTATCTAATATCTTTTTCATCAATGTGTTGTGGTGTTCAAAAATCTCCTATTCTTCCTTTATAGCGCGTGTGGAGTAGCAGGCACATCAAGTAGTGGCAGACAAAGCGTTATGCTCCATGAGAGATAACATGAGTTGTGTTATATAAATTTATAAATCAAAAACATTACTCACTATGTATAGCAGTTTTTTGTGACTCGTTTTCAAGGTAATTGAAGCCAAGGTAAGCTAAATAGGCACTTGTGTTTTGCAAGTCTAATAAAGTCATTAGTGTCCATCTACACATCCAACCTTGTAACGTCAAAAAGCCCTGAAAGATGGAGATTTATTTATTAGCAAATGAATTAGGTAGAGATTTTAACTGAAAAAACTGTACCTAATGTAAATTTATAATAACTAATATATATTTTTATATATTCACACATTTTTTCCAATACTGGGGTAAACAGAGGTTAGACAAGATTGGGGTAGACAAATAAGCCCTTTTGACCCAGCTTTCACCAATCCAATTTGTGATGTGAGAGGTGGGGAGCCTATTGCCATCTTAGCATCCAATTCAACGGTATAATGTACTTGGATACATATTTAGATAAATATTTATATATATATATATATATATATATATATATATATAAACATCCATGACTCGAATACAAACATTTATATTCATCATACAAATGTTTGCCCTAACCGCTAACCCTTAGCTTAGAAGGCAGGGTCACAACCAACTAGGTTATCAGGATGTAATATATAATATAATAGTGTTATAAATATAGTGTGCTCTTAAATCTAACAATTTCAAGCTGCAGAGTATGTCAAAGAAATAGACATACATATATATGCATACTTTCAAAACCTTTACTATCTCTCTATTATGAGAGATAAGTGAAAAAGATTCTTTAAGCAATTATTTCTAACCTTATCATTAGTGGGTACTGTATATCTCAGATTATGCCACGGAACTCTAGGACAACATGAGAAGACATTTTTAAGTTCACTCGGATTCAACATCCCATCCTTGTCTTGGTCATACTTTTCAAATAATTGAGTCAGAAACTGTTGGCCTTTGTATGACAACTCTGTAGAACACCCAACAGGAACTTTGATACTATGAAAATTAATAAATGTTTAGTTTTCACAATAAGAAATAAGTAATTTCCAAAAAAAATTAAAATCAACTTACTTTGCATATAAATAGCTGTGTGTTAACTCTAAACTCTCGTCATAACCAAATTTGCGCAGTACGGTCCATGTGGTTTCATTCCTCCCTCTTTGTATAAACAAACAATGCAAAAAAATGAATCCTTTCATAGTTATACATTCATTCTCTATTCCACCAGCTACATTTTGCGCAATGACAGATTTTACTTCATCCAGAACCTAAAACAAAATGTTTCACAATATATACAACTTTTTATACAATATAATTCCATTAATTCGAAAATATTTTATTTTCAACTATTTTATTTTTAAATAACGAATTATTTTTATCATATTATGTTATCATATTTTGGAATTTTTAAAAAAGAATAAAACATTATTATGTTTTATTCTTACTATTATGTTTATGTATTATTATGTTTTATTATTACTATTATTATAGTCACTAATCATACCTGCAATTGTAAAGGAGAATCAAAGCATTTTTTTTGAAATATTGTAATTTCATAATCATCAAGTAGCCCATCCCCATCTAAGTCACATATTTTAAATATTCTTGAAAGAGCTTTCTTACATTTCTCAGTAAGCTGCAAAAATAATGGTGATAGCTTGTTACAATGTTTTGTATATTTTTTTAAGATTGTTAATCATCCAAAGAATAAAAGTTGGCAAGCTGTTTCTTGTCACAACACAAGAACCTTGCACTTTAGACTTACATTGTGCTATTCAACAGCTTTATTAAAATACCAGAGGCACCAAGACTCTGGCATTTTTTCCACATTAGTTTTACATTAGGTTTTCATGCAATTTTCTATACTAGGGAAGGCATAGGTCTAGTGAAAGAAGTCCTTTCAACTCACTTTTCAACAAAGCTATTTGCAACAATGTACCAGATGGTGAGTAGCTGTCTTAGTATCCATACTAATTGTATAATGTAATGATATCTATAAAATAACAAAAAACAATCAGTTATTTTATTAGCACAGGAATTAATGATCTTTGAGATTGCAAAAGTTCATAGAAAGCCAGGGTTTCTTACTTTTATTAAATAAATTTATATTTTCATAAAAAGATTTCATTTTGTTTTTTTTAAAGTAAAATACTAATTTCATATTAACTCTGCTGCAGCGTTGTTTTCAATTATTTATATAAAAATAACTAATCCTTATTAATTACCTCCTGTTCTTCAATTGAGTATATAGGCCCAATGGGATGTAGAACAGCTTTTTGGGCATTATAAAACATTTCTGACACATTTGTTAGTGTTTTTGCAGAACATTCTATACACCTGTCTACCTCAGGGTACTCTTCAGCTATATCCCAAATATTCTAAAAAAGTAATTTAAATTCTTGATTCATAATCAATAATTACATATTAGCATAAAACATGTCAATATACAAATTGTTATGTTAAAATATGATTATAAACTAATGTTTTATCTAAAAATATATATGAAATTTGTAATTAATACATTAAACTTACATATTTACTAAAAGTAAAGCAAGTTAACATAAAATAAGCTAATTTATTTTAACTCGAAAAAATCGTGAATTTAAAAATGTTGCATATGCTATTTTTACATAAAACATTTTTGTTAGCTATTTTATTAACAAATAGTAAACAACAATCTATTCTTATTAAAAAGTATAGCTAAATAGGGTATAGGTATTCATGTCACAAACATTTTTAACTACTCCTTAAATAGTATAGATTTAATTAAAGTCTAATCAGCAGAGCACACATTATTGTTTCTTACAAAAATTAATAAATTGAACAAGCAAAAACAAAACAACAACAATTCCCCAAATAATCCAATTACATAGCACAAGCAATATATTGAATAGGCGAAAGCAACTAAATATTAATTTACGTAATGCAGATTTACAAATCTTTGAGAATACTGAGCACATTATTTTTAAATGTTCTTGTTTGGCCATGATATCTAAAGAAGAAAAGTATTTATGATTTTTAGCTATTCTATATATACTATATATGTAGTATCATAACTTTAATGTCTTTGACAAAGGTATTTTCCGATGGTTTGTGTAGTAGTGCAGCATATAGTTTTAATTTTCATAAAAATGATGTTCATCACACTTAATTATGTTATTGACGATGATGAATTAAAAGTGATGAAATGAATAATGAACCATATAAAATATTTTTATTATTAAATGAAAGAACTAATATTCCAATAGGTATACTATGTCTAATGTTCATAATAGCAATGCTCTCATGTCTATATTTCAAACAGCAATTCTTAAATTTTTTCGTTGACAAAATTATGCTAAAATTTTACTTATTATATATTTTTGTTCATTTGGCCTGACAATATAGATCATGAACATATAGTTAGAATAACTAAAAAAATTTAATGTAAACATAAAATGTTACTACTTACATCAATTATGGAATAATCAATGAGATCTATCTTATTGCCAACCAAAATAACAGGTTTTCTATAGTCATCAGGACAATTATCTCTTACAAATGGGAGCCAGTAAGAAGCAACTTTATTAAGCGTTTCTTGTTTGTCAACTGAGAACACTATACATATTACATGAGCTTTTTCTATTTCCTCAGACACTTGTTCTAAAGATTGTTCAGCAACTGGAATAAAATACATTAATTAAAAAATATATAATTTAAAATACTACAGCAATCAGCATAGCATAACAATATAATAAATACAGAAATATTAAAAGATACTTACGACACACATCAACAATGTTAGTCGGTACCTGCTCAGGTGTAACATCAGCTGGTATAGTAATCTCCTCAGCCTTTGGTGGAACATGTTCTGTGAACTCCTCTGTTACTAAAGATAGGATTAATGAGGTTTTACCGACTCCGGGTTCTCCTAACAAAATAATACGAACTGTTCGAGGTACATGTTCAAACACCATCTTGTATATTAAATATTTGTGTTACTTAATGTTAATATAATCATTGTGTTTCATATCTCCAGAGTTCAATTATTTGTATTTAATTAAGAATCCTAGAAATATTTATAGAAATGAACTGGAGAGATAAAATTATATACTAGACATAGTCAATAGACTTGACAAAACAAAGTGACCAATAGGGATGGACGTATTTATATATTTACGTATTTACTGGAATATGATTTGTTACTAAGTTTCTGCTAAGACTGTATAGTATCGAGTATAGCGTTCAAAGCTTTTCAAGTATCTAGAAGTACCCACGACGGATACACTCACATAAACTTAATAATTTACCGAGACTTGGAGTCAGCGATGCGGAGTGAAACTCGTGGACACGTTTTAAAAACGCGTTTGATCTAAATGTAAAAAAGTAATGTGATGATTATTTATTAATTAATATATATAAATTGAATTAAGTAATTTAAAACCCGCTTTTATTAAAATATTTTTAAGCTAATAAAACTTAAATATTAAAGTACCCATTTAAAACTGACAGGTCTAAACTTGATGAAGTACTAAGCTTTATTGATTCAAAATATAAATTCTTATTGTTTTACAAATTTGAACAAAATTTAAAGACAATCACGTTGTATTACTTTATTTTGTTTTATTATTTTATTAATTTATTTTGTTATAAAATATTAGTATGTTTATAATTCACAATCTTGTGTAGAGCGGATATCATAACAAATTAGTGTTTATCCATATTTTCGAAAACTTAAGATCTGTATAAACCAGTTGGTAAAAGCGTATACTTTTCGATACTCGTGGAACAGATTTGTGAAATAAATATTTTGGTGTACTCAGTACGTATTTCACCTACTGCAGTACTCTGACTGCTACAAACTGGCTATATTCCACGTTATGTAAACCCAGTTTGTAAACATATTGTGTGATTTTATTAATATTAATAACTTGGTGAAAGAGATTTTTTTACAAAGTTCTATATCTTTTGTTTTAGTTTCTGATTTGGCGACAGTTTGAAGCTACTAGCAAATAAAAAATCATCTCTTAATCTAGTAGCTCGATTTAGTGTCACTTCCATGACGGACATGACATTCTTTTTTTGTAGAAAAGGGAGGCAAACGAGCAGGTGGCTCACGTAATGGTAAGTGATTACTGCCGCCCATGAACACCCACAATACCAGAGGCATAGCAGATGCGTTGCCGGCCTTTGAGTGCCCCCCCCCCCCAGAAAAGAGGGTGGGGGGTGTGGGCCTCCGGTTACCTGCACACACCAGACGAAACGCAGAAGTCAGACTACTACTTCACGCCGGTATTCTGTGAGGTCGTGGTACTTCCCCGGTCGAGACGGACGATTTATGCAACAATATAAGCTGATGCGTGGCTCTACCACTGTTAAATACCATTCTTCTAACAGAGGCCATATAACGAAGGAAGAAGTCCACTTTGAAAGTTACAATGACTACTGTATAGTTGCAAGATACACACTCTAAATCCGTATCGCTAGATTTTTTTAAATCTCATTTCCAATATGATTACATGATGTCATATTTTTAATGTATAGATGTTTAATATATTTATTTAGAAGAAAATGAATCTTTCCTTTAAACAAACAAAACAGAAATAGTCACCTAGGTAGGTGACTTGAAAAATATCGAGATTTTGCAAATCTATGGATATGGGTTCGTACAACCACCTCTCTATGCTATCAAAATATATATTTGAACAGAAATTTTAATAATATTCGTCACTAATCACCATATATTACAACAGTACGTCAATCAAGACATAAAAAGATTTTGTTTTATTAAGACCGCACAGTAGCACACAGCTTATTAAGCTTACACGCAAACACAGCTTAGCTTTAAACAATTAAAGCTAATTAAAAAGTAATTATTAACTAAATACATTGTAAAGCTTATCATTACATATGTGAAGATACTCGTGAAATACGTTCACGATCATATCATTTACTACATTATTAGTATTTACCAATACTACGTAATCATTTACTACATTATTAGTATTTACCAATTTAATATTACTTTTATTAAAATAAAATTAATTACGGTATACCAATTAATAGACGTCAATAATAGACACAATTATATGTGGGCTGATAAAGTTAATCATAAATCTAATATTTATCGTTAATAATATTAAGAAACAATTATAACCCCCTAAAAGTATTTCTGTGCTATATTTGTGTGAGGCACACTGTATGCACACAGTATATCGAGATCTGAGTAATCCATGTTAAAGATATACAATGTCAAAAAGTATCCTAATATGAGCCCGGTGTCTTCCGGCAGCGAGTATTCAGGAAATGTATTTATTGGTTATTTAGTTAATGTAATCGTTTAACAACATTTTTCTATCAAAATGAACCCAGGTCGCCTAATGAATAGGTTTTATGAATAAATTTATAAGTGTTTAATTTTTTTTATTTATTTATTCACATTTTTAAAATATCAACAAATACAAAAGTTAAAGTTTACAAACGTAACCTTTTTATTTATTAAAAAGAGTTCAGATTCCTCTTATCTACATATTCTCCATGTTGAGTAAATTCAACTAACTGTAGAAAATTATTATGATATTTATATCTTATCAAAATAAAAAGAACATTGATTTTCTATTGAGAAATTTCGATTTACTTAAACGATTAAGTCCCATGCCATTTTGATTCAAAAATCTAATCTCTTTTTCTTAGGTTTCATGCCTCCATATCGATCTTAGATCGCCATACCAATTTTTATTTTTTCAATATTTTATTATGAACTCTAATATATCATCTACATCCCTGTTATATACTTTTTGGGTATCTCTACTAGATCTGTGATAAGCCAAAAAGTACATAATCACTATGTCAGGGTTTCTAACTTAGAGGTACGCCTCCAAAATTTATGGAGTAGCTTAGAGAGGGGCGAGACTTCGGGTTTAGCGGGAGTTTAGGAATTTCGTGTCTTCATACATTTTTTTCTTAAGAAAAATAAATCGCAATTCTTTGTTGACCTTGCAGCTTAGCGACATGTCATGTCACCACAGTGTTTACTAGAAATATAAATACAAAGCGTCCTTTTTGTTAAGGTAGGTATTTTGTAACTTTGAAACGTCCAATCAAAGTTAAAAAATACCTTCTAGTAGTAACCTGATTACAACTACTTTTTGTGATTGATGGCTACGTGATCTATACTTACTGAATCTATACTATTTTGAATATATTAACTTGTTAATATACCTGAAAAAAAGAAATACAGTCAAAATACATAAAGATTTGTGAAATACATTCAGATTTGAAAGGAAATGTAATTTTTTTTTTGCTATTTGATTACTTATTTTTGTAATTTATATGATTAATGTAAGCAATCATAAATTAAATGTTAATCATCCTTTACCACAGAATGCCCAGACCTTATTTGATATCAAAAAGTATGATTTAAAATTGTTAAAATCAAGGGAAAATTAACTTAAGTTGGGTCTATTAAATATGTTTTAATGTATGTTTGTAAGGAATATTAAAATTCACTAATGTATATGAATTATAGTAATTGAATGCACTGTTAATATTTTTTTAAATTAGTTTTAGGGGATTTTCATGTAATTGTCATGATTGTTGGAGTTTTTCATTAAAGTTTTGGGGAGAAATTTTTGAGAGTTTGGAACACTACATTCTGTTGTGATAAGATGCAAAGAGTATATAATCACTGCGTTTTTATTTTTGATAAGATGAGCATGGTGATCACAGAATATATACACTATCTACTAAGAGCCAGTGATCATCATATACTTGAACAATAGTGGTTATATTCTTCTTGGTGATAACTATAATTTTTCAAAGTTAAGAGAGTATATAATTACTTCACTTCGTTTTAGTGCATTGCACGAAAAACGATGGGTGAAATAAATAAAAAGCAGAATGAATGGGAGTCCACTAAAGGATTACGCGAACCAGTAAAATCCCTAGAGGTAAATATTTTAGTCTGTAAATATCTTTCATATTTCGTTTAAAAGATAGGAAAATTAATTTATATATTTTTAGGAAGATTTATGAAAATCTTAAAAGAGGCTGCTAATAAAAATTAAGTATTGTATTATAATAAAACTGATTTACGTGTTACAGTGAAAGAGGTATTAATGGATTATGACACTTGGAGATCTGGTTTCTCTAGCTACCCCTACAAGGGACTGTGTTTGATTATTTAAAAAAAAATATCTTCACGCAATTCTCAATACAGGTGTAGACAGAGGTCTAGTCTAGACATTTAAGTCCCTTCGACCCACCTTCCACCGAAGATATTTTCGGGACAATGTGACAGGTGGTGATCCCGTCGCCGTCTTAATGTCCAAGCCAACAATATAATTTGTACATAGGTTTTTTAGAAAAACCCATTGGTACGGCCACTTGAGGATAGAACTCGGGTCTCTTGACTCGAAATTCCGACCACCCAACCACTTGGCTATAGTGATTATTTTAATTACTTATATTTTAATTATTTTATTTTAGTTATTTTAATTATTGAATTTATGTGAATATCATATATTTTATTCAGGATAAACAAAAATTTTATAACTTTCAGGACAAATGGAAACTGGTCCCTTCTTTCTTGCAAGTGAAAGGATTAGTGAAGCAACACATAGACTCTTTTAATTATTTTATTAATGTAGAAATCAAAAAGATTGTCCAAGCAAATGAAAAAGTGTTTTGTGATGCAGATCCATTATTCTACATAAAATACCTAAATGCATATGTGGGAACTCCAGATTTAGAAGAAGGTTTTAATATTACTAAACCTACAACACCTCATGAGTGTCGTTTGAGAGATATGACATATTCTGCACCAATAACAGTAGATATTGAATATATTAGAGGCAATCAGAGAGTCATAAAAAATAAACAACTAATTGGAAGGTATTTTTATCCCACTTCATAACTTTAAACTTTTGTACGGGAATAACATAGTTGTCATTATTTACAGAATGCCCTTGATGTTGAGATCTTCAAATTGTGTCTTAACCAATAAATCAGATTTTGAGCTTGCTCAACTAAATGAATGCCCTCATGATCCAGGCGGCTACTTTATTATAAGAGGTTTGATCTTCATTTTCTTAAATAAATTGCATGTATTGGTACGCTTGGTACTCTATTCCTTTGTTGTCACACACACAAACATATCTAATGAGTTATAATGAATGAAGAAGAAGCTAGTGTTTATATCTACATTTGTTTTTCATCCACAGGACAAGAAAAAGTTATTTTAATCCAAGAGCAATTGTCAAGGAACCGAATGATTGTTGATGAATTTAAAGGAGCCATACAGTGCCAAGTTACCAGTTCTACTCATGAAAAGAAAACAAGAACAAATGTTATTGTTAAAAATGGAAAATATGTCTTAAGGCACAATGCATTGTCAGATGTAAGTTAAAAATAGTAACTTTTAAGTTAAATTTAATTTTAATATTCATCTTTTCAATATTTCTAGTCTCTATAAGTCACAATAGCCCAGTGGTTGGGTGGTCGGAATTTTGAGTTAAGAGACCCCAGTTCGATCTCTAGGTAGCAGGCTCATTCCAATGGGTTTTTTTAAAAAAAACTTATGTATGAATTATATCGTTGGCTTGGACATAAAGATAGCGACAGGCTCACCACCTGTCATGTTGTCCCGAAAATATCTTTGGTGGAAGGTGGGTCAAAGGGACTTAATTGTCTATACTCGACCTCTGTCTACCCCTGTATTGGGCATTGCGTTAAGATATATACTTTTTATATTTCTAGTACTTAATAGCACTTCTAATAACTTTCAGGACATTCCAATAGCTGTTGCTTTCAAGGCAATGGGTATTTGCAGTGATCAGGAAATTATGCAACTTATTGGTACAGATGATGCTTTTGTGAAAAAGATGGCTCCTTGCATTATGGATTGTCACAATTTGAAAATTTTTACTCAAAATCAAGCCCTTGCTTACATTGGAACCAAATTAAAAGTTAAAAGGCAAGCCACATGAAATTATTTTTAATTGTATCTTACTCATCTTTTGGAATGTGTAAATTCCCTTTCTTCTCATGGTTGTTTTAAAAGCTGATTAAGGGAAACCGCAGAAAATAGCAGTGGCCACTTATTGATGTCAGATTAACCATCTTACATTAGAGATCTAAAAAGAATTAAAAAAGGGAGTAAGAGCTTATTGAAGCTCATTTGCATTTGTAATATTTCGAAAACAGTGTATTTTTTATTATTAGCATTTACATTAAAATTTATATTTAATTCGTAACATTTACATTAAGTACTAGCCTGTAAATGCTTATAGGGGGCAAATAGCTTCTCCTAAATATATGAGAGAAATCAGAGCAAGAGAACATCAGACACATTGCTCCAATCTCTGTTGGCATCTCTTATAATTATTTTCTACAATGTTTTCATTCATTGCCAATGTGTTGTAATGTGAGCACTTAAAATTGTAAATATTTGTGGTGACTGGGGATCGAACTTAGGTCATTCATATTTTTAAGCGTGCGCCATAACTACTAGATTTTCTGACAGCAAAACATTAGTAAAATAGGAAATTTGTACTAAATTCTTACATTAGGTTTCAGACAGCAAACGCAAAAACACGCACGCCAATTGATGAAGCCAGAGATCTTCTCGCAACTACTATTCTCGCTCATGTGGCGGTCGAAAACTACAATTTTTATGTAAAAGCTATCTATTTGGCTATAATGGTGAAAAGAGTTATAGAGGCCGAGACAAACAAGGCTGCTATCGATGATCCTGATTACTATGGAAATAAGAGGCTTGAATTAGCTGGTTCTCTTTTAGCTTTGATGTTTGAGGATCTGTTCAAACGATTTAATTGGGAACTGAAATCGATAGCCGATAAAATCATACCAAAAGTAAAAGCAGCCCCCTTTGATGTTGTGAAACACATGAGGCCGGATTTGATAGCCAATGGCTTATTTACAGCAATTTCAACGGTAAATTTTCCTATACCTTCATTCATTTCATGAACATTGATTTTTTAAATTACGAGGGTGTGTCCAAGTCTGGTTAATGGGCCATATACATGTACATGAACACTAATACATGTAATTATATAATGTAAACGTTTGCAGGGAAACTGGACCATTAAACGATTTAAAATGGAAAGGCATGGTGTGACACAAGTCCTCAGTCGTCTAAGCTACATTTCAGCTTTAGGCATGATGACCAGGGTTAATTCACAATTTGAAAAAACTAGAAAGGTGTCGGGACCCCGATCATTGCAGCCATCGCAATGGGGCATGCTGTGTCCTTCGGATACACCGGAAGGCGAGGGTTGTGGTCTCGTTAAGAACCTTGCACTAATGACTCATATCACAACTGAGTGTTCCGAAGAACCAATAGCGAGGTTGGCTTGCAATGCTGGCGTTGAAGATGTTAGGATTTTAGGAGGCGAAGAAATTAACCATCCTGCTGTTTACTTGGTTTTCCTTAATGGTGATGATTAATCCATTAATTTACAGTCACTAATATAATTAAAAAAATTAATGAAAAGTAGAATGACATCGTTGCCTTTATTGTCTTTTCAGGAAATATTTTAGGTGTAACACGACAATATAAAAAGTTAATTCAGATATTCAGATTGTTTAGGCGACGTGGTCTTATTTCGGCTTTCGTGTCAATATATCCAAATCATAATCAAAGGACTGTTTACATATGTAGCGATGGGGGTAGACTATGCCGTCCATATATTATTGTCGAAAAAGGCTATCCATTGGTTCAGCAGATGCATATCAACGAACTAAATAGAGGAATCAGAAAATTTCAGGACTTCTTGAATGATGGTCTAATTGAATATTTGGATGTAAATGAAGAAAACGATAGTCACATTGCAACAGTTGAAGCTGACATCGACCCTTACGTCACTACGCACCTTGAAATAGAGCCGTTCACAATATTAGGTGTATGTGCTGGTTTGGTGCCATATCCACATCATAATCAAAGTCCAAGGAATACATACCAGTGTGCGATGGGAAAACAAGCTATGGGTGCGTTTTATTTTATTTAAATTAAGTAAATTTGACGCCTTGATAGCCGAGTTGGTAGTGATCCTTCGACCGAAGCAAGGGGTTATGGGTTCGCATCAAACTAGGGGCAAACATTTATGGGATGAATATGAGAGTTGAGACGGCGACTGGCACAACACCTGTCACGTTGTCCCAAATAAATAAGGCCAAGCCAACGATATAATTCGTACATAAGTTTTTGAAAAGCCCATTGGTACAAGCCTTCCACCTAAGGATCGAACACGGGTCTCTTGACTTGAAATTCCGCCCACCCAACCACTCGGCTATCTTCACTTTAAAACCTAAATTGTGATATTGCATTATTCTCTAAAGCATTATTTGGTAATTTCAGGTACAATTGGTTATAATCAAAAAAACAGGATTGATACATTAATGTACAATTTGGTATACCCGCAATGTCCCATGGTAAAAACGAAAACAATAGAACTGACTAATTTCGATAAATTGCCAGCAGGCCAGAATGCCACAGTGGCAGTTATGAGTTACAGTGGCTATGACATAGAAGACGCCTTGATCCTAAACCAGGCCTCTGTTGATCGAGGGTACGGGCGTTGTCTTGTATATAAGAGTGCTAAAACCACAATGAAAAGGTACAGTAATCAAACATCTGATAGAATATTAGGTCCATCAAGGGACGCTAATACCGGAAAAATTATAAAAGCTCACGAGATACTAGATACTGATGGAATTGCTGCTCCAGGCGAAATGGTTGAGAATAGACAGGTTCTTATAAATAAACAGATGCCGCCAGCGACAATAAATCCGATTGGACAGGGGCAGCCACAACAAATCGATTATAAGGATGTTCCAATTACATATAAAGGTCCCGTGGAGTCATACATCGAGAAAGTTATGGTTTCCTCTAATGCAGAAGATGCTTTTTTAATTAAAATATTACTACGGCAAACCAGAGTTCCCGAAATTGGTGATAAGTTCAGTTCAAGGCACGGACAAAAGGGGGTGACAGGCTTGATTGTACAACAAGAAGACATGCCATTTAATGACAGAGGCATATGCCCGGACATGATTATGAACCCCCATGGATTCCCATCTAGAATGACAGTTGGTAAAACAATTGAATTATTGGCAGGCAAAGCGGGTTTAATGGAAGGAAAATTCCACTATGGTAATTTTTATAAACAATTATATGTAAATTGTATTATATGAACTAAAACATGCAGAATTTTAATTATTAATTTTATCGATCCGATAGCCTCATTGTGACCCTGCCTTCTTGGCTAGGGGTTGCAAATTTGAATTCCGCAAGGAGTAAACATTTTTAATAAGTAAAAAAATGTGTTCTAATTTTTTACAACTTTTTTAGGTACCGCTTTTGGTGGTTCTAAAGTTAGAGATGTCTGTTATGAATTAGAAAAACATGGTTATAACTATCATGGCAAAGATATATTTTATTCAGGACTTACAGGGGAGCCACTGGAAGCATATATTTATTCTGGGCCGGTATGAATTTGTTTTAACTAATTTTTAGATTATTATCAAAAATTACTTTGTAAATTACCAACTAATAACGTATTTTACGACTATTTCATTCAGTTTAATTATAATTCCGGTTGAAAAAGCAAATATACTTTAATAATATTGGTTAGATTTATATCGGGTGGGTGTCTTATGTGGAAGTGTGCGGTTTAATAATAATTTTTACATTTCATTACGTTTTCATTTACATATTATAATTTTGTCCAAATGCTTTTTGTAGGTCTATTATCAGAAGTTAAAGCATATGGTACAAGACAAAATGCATGCTCGAGCTAGAGGCCCGCGCGCTGTATTAACACGGCAGCCCACTGAAGGACGCTCAAGAGACGGTGGATTGCGTCTTGGTGAAATGGAACGAGATTGCCTTATAGGATACGGAGCAAGGTATTTATTGATGAATCTTATACATATACAAGTAAAAGTAACAAGTGTTATATATTTATATAACACTTGTTAATTTGACTTGTATATGTATAATATATGCAAGTTATGCTTGTCACACTTCACTGCACTCGATTACGTCAAAAACATTTCGAATTACTGATTAGCCACATGTTTTTGTTTTCTTACTTAAGTAAAAATACATTCATACTTAAGTAAGAAAACAGATAGATGTGGCTAATCTACTGAGCATTATGTGATGAAATTTGATGTTGATAGTATGAAACCTGGGGGTGAACATACTTTTTATCAATCAACCCCGTGGTTGAACACGGTGGTAGTTAGTAGGAACATAAATTTATAACGAAACGATTACTTACGAATTTTATAGTTTTTTTTTTCATTTTAATTTTAAACTAAAGGGAAAATCAAGATAGCCGAGTTGTTGGCTGGTCGGAATTTCGAGTCGAGAGACCCGAGTTCGATCCCCAGGTGGCAGTAACAATGAGTTTTTCAAAAACTTATGTACGAATTTCATCTTTGGCTTGGACATAAAGGCGGCGACGGGCTCACCACCTGTCACGTTGTCCCGAAAATATCTTCGGTGGAAGGTGGGACAAAGGGACTCAATTGTCTAGACTAGACCTCTGTCTACCCCTGTATTGGGAATTGCGTGAAGATATTTATTTATTTTTAATTTTAAACTAAATAAAACGCCACACGATCGTAGTCCCGTAACTGTAACGGCTCGAATGAATTGAGAGCGTGTCAAGAGTGAGCCGGTTGCGTTCAGCATGCTGCTGATGGAGCGACTGATGCTGGCCTCGGACGCGTTCAGCGCGGACATCTGCGGCGCGTGCGGGCGGCTGGCGAGCCGCGCCTGGTGCCACGCCTGCCGCTCCTCGGCCGCCGTCTCCGCCGTCGAGATGCCGTACGCCTGCAAACTGCTCTTCCAGGAACTCGCCTCCATGAACATCGTACCCAAGCTGACCCTTAAGAAATACTGCTAATAAACATTCTAAAGTGAATTCGACTTTTTATTCTAATCAATAATAGATATAATAGATCTTCACGCGATTCCCAATACAGGGGTAGACAGTGGTCTAGTCTAGACAATTAAGTCCCTTCGACCCATCTTCCACCGAAGATATTTTCGGGACAATATGACTGGTGGTGAGCCCATCGCCGTCTTTATGTCCAAGCCATCGATGTAATTCGTACATAAGTTTTTTGAAAAACTCATTGGTATTGCCACCTGGAGATCGAACTCGGGTCTCTTGACTCGAAATTCCGACCACCCAACCACGCGGCTATCGTAACTTCTTATTCTAATCAATAACCTTAAACTAACGTAATGTTTTATTGCATTCTAGCAAATTAATAGAGATATCATTGGTGTCTGAATTGTACGTAAGATACGTTTCAAGATAAATTTGCCGCAAAAAATGCATACGCGTGCACCATGATGAGGAACTAGGTTTTGTTTTGGTTTAAACATATCTTTTTCCATATGAGTATTTCTCAAAAGCTTAGTAGTCGTCTTACTTATACTGGAATCAGGTCTCACTATGAGAGGCCAGTTCTGGAATAGAAATCCTGTAAATCTTTTAATTTAATATATTTCTGCCGCAACCGAGGAAGGTGGAGTTAGGTGATCAGAATTCGATTTACGCTTCAATCCGCAGGAGGAAGGCTCATACCAATGAGCTCTTTTCAGAACTTAGGTACTATGTTTGTAGGCGACAATCTAACATCAAGTTTGTTTATAACAATATATTAGACTAGCATTATTCCTCCGACTATCCGTCTGACCTACAGCAGAGCCGTTTTTTATAAAAACATGATATCACTGCAAACAAAAATCTATAATTCGAGCCACTTATAATGTAGCTTAGTGAAAGAAAAATGTGAGGAGCAACAAAATTGTAGCATACGTCAGTGTTCTTCCGAAAGTCCCCTTTTCTCTTTTTGTATATTGGGAATTTTAGTATCCTTTAGTGTTATTTCGTTCCCGTCAAGTTAAATCACAAACTACTAACTTCACGCAATTTCCAATACAGGGGTAGACAGAGGTCAAGTCTAGATAATTAAGTCCCTTTGACCCACCTTCCATCGAAGATATTTTTCGGGACAACGTGACAGGTGATGAGCCCGTCGCCGTCTTTATGTCCAAGCCAGCGATAAAATTCGTACATAAGTTTTTGAAAAACTCATTGGTACTTCCACCAGGGGATCGAACTCGGGGTCTCTCGACTCGAAATTCCACCACCCAACAACTCGGCTATCGTGACTATTTTAACTAATAAAGCATTTTATCAAAAAATTTCGAATTAATTATGTTTCAAAACGAATCCACTACCTCATACAAATTTTCCCCTTATAATATTAATTATAAAAGTAATGTTTACATACATTGCATGCTGACATGTAGGTTAAAGAATATAAAAAAATGAAACAATATTGTATAAATAATGCATAAATATTATTGATCTTTCATAATTTTTAACATTTTCAAACACGCTTTCAATAACACAAACAAAAACCATAGCGTAAACAGGCATAATATATAAAAGACTGTACTGTTTGAGAATAGTCTGAAGATGAAGTATCCGATAGTGACCCACACAATGAATACGTGAGAAGCGAGTCGACGCAACGATAACCGTGCAGGGAGGTTCTGGTTGACGATACTATTATGACTTGTCGCGTCTTTCATGTAAGTCTGAATTGTACAAGGCTTCTGTAATATTTCACGTGACACATAACCCCAAAAATCATTTCGATTCCACAGTGCAGAAAACTCTTGGCCATACTGTAACAAATTAAAAATATTTTAGTATATACGTATTTACAATCATTATCACAAGCGGTTTAAATAATTAATACATACAATCTCATTTAATCGCGTTGCTATTTGATACAACATTCGCACTAAAATGGTGTTTTCGTAACTTGTAATGGGCATCAGATCTGGATCGCCCATGTAATGTACGGATGTAGGTTTGCTTCTCAACTGAGGACAAAAATATTAAAGCATTAAGATGTAAATGTAGCTTTCTTTTCAGTTTAGATCTTGTTAAAGAAATATTTTAAGGTTTACATATCTTCTTAAACTCTAAAGAGCCGATCAAAGTTTGATTTCAAATTAATTATCGAGGTACAACCAGAGACAAAATACCCCAAAGTACACTGAACTATATTTTCATTATACCCTAGAACTATGATGCTCTTTAGGAGACAAGAAATATTTCAATAATGTATAAAACTACACATTTTGCAGTCTTGGGAGCATAAATATTATTGTCAACAAATAATTCCAATAAAAAAATAAATAAATATCTTCACGCAATTCCCAATTACAGCGGTAGACAGAGGTCTAGTCTATACAATTAAGTCCAATTAAGTTGTCGGGACAACGTGACAGGTGGTGAGCCCGTCGCCGACTTTATGTCCAAGCCAACGATGTAATTTGTACATAAGTTTTTTTTTAAAACTCATTGGTACTGCCACCTGGGGATCGAACTTGGGTCTTTTGACTCGAAATTCCGACCACCCAACCACTCGGCTATCGTGACTTTAATAATTCAAATGATTTTAACTAAAAATAAACACTACCTACACGCACGGGAGAACGTTACAGGAGGTGAGCACGTCGCCGTCTTTATGTCCAAGACAACGATATAATTCGTACATAAGTTATTGTAACAACCCATTAGTACGAGCCTTCCACCTGGGAATTGAACTCGCGTCTCTCGATTTGAAATCCCGACCACCTAACCACTCGGCTATCATGACTTTCTAAAATAAACATGTTATCACATATACTTTTCTAAATTTCTTTTATAATTAATTTCTTACATTTACTTTTTCTTTATCATTTACCTTGCGGTTGAAGCAAAGTTGTATCGCCTACTGTGTGATACTTTAAGATATTATCAACTCAAAGGAATTTTAATATCGTTTCCAATAATCGTATTTTTTTAGAATACCTAAAACATATTTTACGAGTTCAGTTTTCGCATAATTAAATTAAAAAATATTTACAAATATCTTCACGCCATTCCCAATACAGGGGTAGACGACAGAGGCAGGCCTAGACAATTAAATCGTTTCGACCCACATTCCACCGAAGATATTTTTGAGACAACGTCGCGTTGGCTTGGACATCAAGACAGTCGCCTTCTCGATATCCAAGCCAACGATATAATTCATACTAAATTTTTGAAAAAACACAATGGTAGGAGCCTGTCACCTGAGGATCTAACACGGGTCTCTCGACTCGAGAGTGCGACCACCCACCACTCGGCTGTCGTGACTTTTCGTATAATTATAAAATCATATTATACCTTATTAGTAATAGAAAGTGCAAAATTTGATGAATTTGCAAAAGATGAATTTTCTTGAGATACATCTTCAACTTCAGATTCTAGTGGAAGTAAGGCACTTTCATTTAACTGAAAAAAATGAATTTTTGTGTTAATATGGTTTCGTCAATAAATCATAAAAAGTATTAACTAGTATTAGAAAATGTAGTAAACTTACACCAAAAATATTACAAAAATAGTGAATACAGTTATTAAGATATGAAGGAACTTTCTTTAGTTCTTCAAGAAGCGTTTCATCTTCGCCCTTGTCTCCTAGTAACAACCAATTTTTCAGCACACTCCAAAATCCTGTAAATTGATGAGAAAAATTTAACTATTTATCATCTAACTTTCTAAGGAAATCAATGTATTTAACGGAATTGACAAACGTTTATATATGGCACATTAACCAAATAAAATTTAATTACAAGTCCATTTTGAGTAATTAAATTAAAATGATAATCAACAAGGACAAAACGAATGGTATTTAACTGCAATTTAATAATTGATTGCGAAAATATATACCATTTGTCGATCATAGGGAGCTTTTGTCATTTTTATGAAGGTACATTTCTTTTGTATCCTTAATCTTACCTAGCTGTTGCAAAATTAGTTTCTTCTCAAGCTCTTCCACATTTTTTTCGGAGACCATTTTTGCAGATATGATCTTTTTCACAAATCCCATCATATTATATTTTCTACTTTCAGTCCAAATAGGTGTATATTCAAAATTAGCTGATACATTGAGTTCTGATAAAGCTTGTTTAGCTATTGCAACCCATTTGTTTAGAGCGATGCCATTATACGTGTAACTGTAAACAGGACATGGTTACTGTCTATATCTAAATGTGTTGCAAATGACTGAAAAAGGCACACCTTGTTAAGGCCTATGATTCAGATGCCAAATTTATAACACACCAGTAAATCTTAGTTTAAATACCTACTCAGGTGGTAGAACCTTTTGTGACATAGGAGTTGTCAGGTTGTCTGTATGTTACTCTGTGTTCCAGTCCGAAAGGCATATATACGTAATTTAGGGCGTATGAGGTGTTCCATCTTAGTCACAGGGGCTGATAACGGATTTGAAACCTACTTTGTGTGCAATGTAGTTTTCTTAGTCCTTGGGGGTGATATTGTGTAATGTTGTTTGACAATTTTTTTTAGCTGGTGTACTTTTATAGTCCACAAACGCGTATATAAGCAGGGCCAGTCCAATTCAGGCGGTCACACCGGGCTGGCCATTCTACGCCAAGATATGCGGACCATGAAGGCTCCTTTTAGTCCTTTGGGTGTTAAACCTGCTACAGTCCTATCCAGAATATTAACAAAAAAAATCAATATCTTCGTCCATGACTGATTTGTATTGGAGAGAATTGAAGTATGATTTCGGGTGTCCGATTTCATTTATAGTATAAAGCCGGTCTGAAGAAGAATATATTATATGATCCCGCGGGAATCTCGTTATAATGCGCAAACGAATTAACTGGTAGAATGAAAGCAGTTTGCATCTTTTGGAGTAAACAATTCATTTGTTTACTCAAAGACTTTTACACTAATAATAAAGCTATTGACTTGGTTGTTAAAATATACTATCGAAACAATACGATCCTATTTTCATACCTTTGATCAAAAGAAGACGAGTGTGTATTATCGTAACTGTTTTCTGGACCATTATGTAATCCTGAAGCATTTTCTGACATAGCTCTTTCTAAATTCCACAGAATCGGTACGAGATGTTGTTGTGAAAACACCTAAAAATTTAATATTTATGTCAACAATTACATAATTTTTTCAAATGAACACTCAACCTTTTTACTAAACTTACCTTTCCTAGTCTAAAAAGCATTACCGCATTTTTATATGTGGTTAAATCTAACCTCATAAATCTTGGTAGCACTAACTGAAAAATGCAGGTGTAAGTGGGAAAATTCTCGGCAATAAACTGAGTAAAGCTTGCATCCAGAGTATTTGAATTGCCTTCATCTTGATTTTGTTGAGCACTGGGAAATCTAGAAGGAACAACACATACTCTGTGAGAACATTGTTAGAGTCAGTATGATTCCAAATATATCTTTGCTACATTTACCTTTCTTGACTTGTTGTATTATCGGTATATCTCCAAGGTTGAATTAAGCTTAACCACAATTCCATTACTAATCTAAACGATGCATCTAGAGGCCATGTTGTCACTAAATGTTTTACATAGTGGTATGCTCTTGTGCACATTAATTGCCGCGCGTATTTCCGAAGCGCAGATGACCGAGTGGCGGGATCTGATAGGTACTTTGCAGAAAAGGAATGAATATGTTTAACTAGAATACGCACTATTCTTACTCTCTCAGGGCTAGATGTCATGACTGGATAATTCCTTTGATAACTCTGAAAACATTACCATCACAATAAAAAAAGTCACAAAATGTATTAAGATAAAGCATCAATACATAGTATGTAAAATACTGACTTCAATATTTCCTGTACTGAATTGTTCAATGCTCATCCATATATCAATAAAAACTTGTAAAACTGTCTCTGAACGCCATACTTCATTTCGTGACTGTGTCTGTGGAGATGTATGCTGGTTACTTATACCTGATAAATCAGGTATAAGAAGTAGCGACGGAGAGCAAAGAGGTCTAAAATCCAAATGAAATAAACATTTTAATAAATATAATGTATGTACGCACATATGCACGGGTAACAGTGTGATATATACACCATGAGATGTTACTATTCTTCATTGCTGTGTCAATATGAAAGAGTTTTATTATTTATTCTATATGTTTCGGACTTATTCAAAACAAGTCCGAAACATATAGAATCATATTTCTTTTTATATGTGTATGGTATAATTAATTAGTTTAAAAAGGTCATATGCCATATATTTTATTTAGTTACTTAATTTTATACTATGATGTTAAACAACTAAGATTCTTCTGTATTTCATACAGTGACTAAGGGACTCTGAAACTCGAAACTCCTAGTACTCCTCTTTTCCCCCCCTTGTGTCATGTGTTCTCTCCCTCTGGTGTTGTGAGAGTACATATATGAGCATGACTTGTGGTGAAGACAATTACATACCATCAGTATTTAAGCAAGAATAGTTTTAATAACAATATAATATACTATAATATTAGTATTAATATTAAGCTAACTTTCTGAGCAGTGAATGTCTTTGAATATGAAGTCAAGTTAAATGTCAAGCAAGAATCTATTTTTTAACAACTAAATGGCTTAATTGAAAAGAATTACTTTAGCATTAAAAATAACTTGCCTGTTTACAGTTTGTAGTGGAGCAACCATTGGAACTTTTCCTGTATAATGTGGTATATGTGGCAACACTGACACATTTGGATCCGATGGCAAAAAATGCATTAGGTAATCACATGCCAGAGCAAAATAAACACTATTCCAATTTTCCCAGGCACCTTTGTTTTGATTGTTACTTATCAGATGCAAAGCAAAGTGAAATATGTAGTAATCAAAAGGATCTGAGCTGATTATTAAAGAATTATTTACATAAGTTTGAATAAACAAATTCAATATGAAAATGAAAATATCTTCACGCAATTCCCAATACAGGGGTAGACAGAGGTCAAGTCTAGACAATTAAGTCCCTTTGACCCACCTTCCACCAAAGATATTATCAGGACAACGTGACAGGTGGTGAGCCCGTCGCCATCTTTATGTCCAAGCCAGCGATGAAATTCGTACATAAGTTTTTGACAAACTCATTGGTACTGCCACCTGGGGGTCGAACTCGGGTCTCAACATGTAACAATATCACCCCATTTCTAGCCAGGAATGGAGATTGTAATAAACCCTCCCATTAGGAAAAGACATACATACATAATGGCCTGTTAAAGTCTACTGCAGGACAATAGGCCTCTCCCAAGGGGAGGATTTGCCATAATCGCCACGCTTGGCAGGCAGATCCACTCGCACCTCTGACACATGAATTCCATGGGCCATTATATGATGAATGGATATAACTGTAATTACAAATGAGTTATTTAACTAAGTTTGAACATTACCATATTGTAGAATTTATCTTCCTTCCTGGAAAATAATTTCATTTAACTCACTCATTCAAGAGATCCTATTCTTACACAATATTTTTTACATGTAAAGTTGATTTTTTTATTATTTTTCTTAAAATGGCTAGTCCAGCTAGTTTTCATATTTTCATTATTTCTAATTATGTTGGAAAAAGGATACTTAGTGTTAATCCAACTATATTCAGTGTTTGAGAATCTATTGTCAACATATCTGAATAAAACTGTGGACACCGACCTCTTTCTAATGTCATTTGCAAATCTAACTGAAACAATAAAAGGTCTGGCTACAATGATCTGCTTGACTGACAACTGATATGTTATAATGACTGAATATCTTACCGGGAGAATGTTCAATGGAATATTATACTTCAGTTGGGGATCAGACATCAACTTATAACACAGCTGAAACATTGGTCCTTGAGGTTCTAAAAATCCTATTAACATTTCAAATAAGTATCTATTTCCATCGTATGAAACAGTCTTCAGGTCCCAGCCATTATTAAAAGATGAGGAAAATATATTATTTACTAACTGAGGAAATAATGTTTGTAAGTCTTTGCTTGGACTAGACTGTTCTATAATTCTGGTCAGTTCTAATAACCTCTCTTGCAATGGTAGACTGAAGCAACTGTAAAATTGACTCTGAAACATAATTTTGAGTAAAATAATGTTCATCACATTTATTACAGGAATTAAATTAAAATAAAACACACCATAATATCTTGAGCCATTTTGTTAGACAAAAACAATACTTGAGCCTAGTTGTAATGTCTTCTTAGATTTTTTTGATCTGTAAATATGATACGAAGAAAAATAAAGTTATTTTCCCAAAAAATTAATTAATCCGCTTTATAAGTCAGCTGCATTTACCAAATTATTTATTGTTGTACTATATGTGAGGGTTAACAACTTAGTCCGTTAATCCAGGGTTTAATACTAACAGTTCAGCAAAACATAATATTTATAATAATATACTTTTCCGAGTATACTCCAGACTTATGCATCACCCGAACGTATGACTTATACGTGGTTATGTTTACATTTACTCGTTTGTTTGATTTAGGTATTACTGCGTTACCAATATCTTTATAATTTGAGAGCAACAAAGTGTATATAATTATTACATGTGAGGAAAACACTGTGGGTACATATTTAAAATAGAACCTAGGATGTACCAGTTAGTATCAATAATGTACTCTGAGGTACTGGCCATAGATAACACATTGGTACTAGCCACAGATTTGGTAGAGATGCCTGTCGTGGCCATAGATATATTACAATACTGGGAAGTAATAGCTCTTTGAACTAATCAGAATCAGAGTTTAGATACTCAAAACAATACAGTGATCACTGACATCACGTAAGCCACCTGCTCGTTTGCCCCCTACTCCATAAAATGTCTAGTCACACTGAGGTACAGTATCTTTCAAAGAGTAATATAATAAATAAACATCTTCATACGCAGTCTCTGACGGGGTAGCCACATAGAACGAATCGCAAAGTGTCATGATCCTTACATACCTATTTCGCTTCTTTTAAATTTATCACTTCCTTCATAAAAGCACGTGTAGCTATCCGAGTGCTCTCGACCTTTTCCTTTTCGAACAATTTGCTCACATGTTCCTGAAAAGTCAGTCGCGGCTTACCTCGTTCCCTGCAATGTAAACTTTTGCGCTCTATATTGTATAGCGAATGGAGGCATACGAGCAGGTGGCTCACGTGATGGTAAGTGATTACCGCCGCCCATGAACATCTGCAATACCAGAGTCATGGCAGATGCATTGCCGGCCTTTGAGTAAGGTATTGGCTATTTTCTTGAGATCCCTAAGTCGTATTGGTTCGGAAAAACCGCTGACGGCAGCACATTCCAAAAAGTGCAAGTGCGTGCTAGAAAATTCCGCGAAAAACGCACTGTGGTGGAATGCCAAGTATCAAGATGATGTTGATGGAATTTTGACTATTCCGTAAGGTACGATAGTGAAATTCAGCGGCTGGGATTAATTCGAACAATTCCTTGGAGCACTCCCCGTAGTAAATCTTGTAAAAAATGCAAAGAAATGCAACGTCTCCTCGCAATGCTAGGGGATCTAGCCTATCAGATAGAACATGGTCGTCAACGATTCGAGCCGCTCTTCGTTGGATACGGTCAAATGAAAGGAGCTGACACTGGGGTGCCCCCGCTCAAAGATGCGAACATGGAGTACCCATGTGCCGACAGCCGAACCTGCGCCTTATAACGTTGCAAGCGGTGGGCCTGCATGAAGTACTGTTTTGCTCTACTGAGCACGCCAAGCTTTTTAGGGGCCAATTTGGCCTTCCCTTTCAACCCGACGACCTGACGGACCGACCTGACGGCTTGAACATAGTTTTTTGGCAGAGGAGTATAGCTCTTGCGTGGGATGATAATGACCGGGGCGGCATTTTGCAGCTAGGCGAATCTAGTAAGTGGCGCAAATAAGTATTTTTGAAAAAATACTATATATTTGTTCTATTTGCCGTAGAGACTATCGGTCCGTGGCTTCCTCGCGCGTCTATAGACATTATATCCACGTAGGGTAGTTGCCACTGATAACAAGAGGGTTCGTTCTTTTCTAGTTCAATGGTTAAGTCTAGCCGAAAAGCCGAACGTGAAACACTTAGTACGTCTCATCTCTAATAATCACTACACTACAACATTGACATTAGATAACTGTTGACATATGGTTGACTTGACATATACTGTAGGATGTGTTATTATATTATATGGGGTCCTCTCTATAGAGAGTATTATATTCTTTGATGGGGTCTTATCTCTGATTGTGATTGGTATGATAAAATATAACCTAAAATTTTAGATAAATATTATCTATTCTATGTAATCGAAAACAGAGACATACATACAGTATGAAATAATATATAGTTATAAAATTTCAAGATTTGTTTCTGATTTTGGATGAAGAATAAAGGGATAAATCTAGGCGAAATATTATGCCTTCGGAATGGTTTGATATCATTAAGAGGCCACAGTTTATTGTGGCTCCAATGGTTGATGCTAGTGAACTAGCTTGGAGATTACTGTGCAGAAAACATGGAGCAGAATTGTGTTACACACCAATGTTACATAGCAATATATTTACTAAAGATTCTAAATACAGAAAAGAGTACTTTACAACTTGCTGTGAAGACCGACCATTAATTGTACAGGTAATTTAGCCCGCAAAAACTTTTTATAAAACTAAAAATTTTGATCATAATTATTTTCTTTCCTACACTAGTTTTGTGGTAATGATCCTGATGTTATGGCTGCAGCTGCAAAACTTGTTGAAAAGGACTGTGATGCTATTGATGTCAATCTTGGGTGTCCTCAATCAATAGCAAAACGGGGAAAGTATGGTGCCTTCCTGCAAGATGACTGGCCACTTCTACAAAAAATTGGTAATTTTTCTGTCATAAACATTAATAAAATGAGTTATAACTCAACCAATTCATTTTTAAAATAGCAGAAGAAAAAAATGTGATAGATCTAAAAAGATAATCTTTTCAGTTTTTTGTTTATTAAAACAATTTTATTTTTAAAATTTTTGAGTTTTTTATAATATGTATTTTGTTGTATTTTTTCTTATATACAATAATACTGTAAGAATTCATTGTGTATTATGAACAAGTTGTTATGTTATGACATAATTAATTTGAGGAATAAATTTTATAATTCAAAATGAAGACAAATTAATTGAAATTTAATAAGCTACTCACTTCAATAAGATTTTGATATTTTATGCATTTAAAATATTTTAGTGAGTACTATGGCAAAAGCTGTCACAATACCAATAACTTGTAAAGTACGAGTATTTGAGGATATTGAGAAGTCAATACAATATGCATTAATGTTACAAACTGCTGGATGCAAGTTATTAACAGTACATGGCAGAACGAGAGACCAAAAAGGACCACTTACAGGCATTGCAAGTTGGGAACATATTAAAGCAATCAGGTTTGTTTATTATGTATAAACATCTATTTCTTTTTTACCTTTTTCTTTTTTTTAAACTACAAACATTAGAATCTGAAGTGTTAAATTATAGTAAAACCCTTCTCATTCTAGAGGTTTGCTCGAAATTTTGGTAAGTTTTGAGGTGGGTAGATATATGATGGCGGATCTATTATAATCTGTTTTAATAAAATCTCTTTTAATCTGTTTCAACACCAATGGGAAAACATTTCACTTTTGGTGTTTCCAATTCCATATATTAATTTTAGTACATAATCCTCGGTGTTAGTTCACCCCATACATGGCCAGGTATTTTTTATTTATTATTAATTTTATAAATGCTGTACAATTTCAGGAACGCAGTTTCATTACCTATGTTCGCAAATGGCAACATACAATGCTTGGAGGATGTTCACAGATGTTTAAATTATACTAAAGCGGATGGTGTCATGAGTGCCGAAGGAATTCTAACAAATCCCGCTCTTTTTGAAGGAGTTAATCCAGTAACATGGGAAATGGCAATAGAATATCTTGATTTGGTTCAAAAACACCCATGTCCATCTTCTTTTATAAGGGGCCATTTATTTAAAATTTTTCATAAAATGTAAGTTTGTTGCATTACATCATTACGCAATTTCCCATACTGTGGCACGTAGAGGTCTAGACATCGTAATTTCGTTCCACTTTTCATCAAAGCTTATTTAGGATAATGTGTCAGGCGGTGAGCCTATCGCTGTCTTAATGTCCAAACTAATGGTACAATAGATACATGCATATTTAAATAAGTAAATATTCATAAATAAGTAAAAAAAAATTCTTCTCGCAATTCCCAATACTGGGGTAGATAGACGTCTGGTCTAGACAAATAAGTCCCTTTGACCCACCTTCCACCAAAGATATTTTCGGGACAACGTGGCAGGTGGTGAGGCTGTCGCCGTCTTTATGTCCAAGGCAACGATATAAATCATTCATAAGTTTCTGAAAAAACCCATTGGTACAAGCCTGCGCCAGGGGATCGAACTCGGGTCTCTCGACTCGAAATTCCGACCACCCTACCACTCGGCTATCGTAACTTTTTTCTTTTGTAAATATACATATAAACATCCATGAGTGAATGTTTCTTGCTAGCGGTGTTTGTACACGCAACCCTTAGCTTCGAATGTAGGGTTACTACTAACTAAGTTACCGGATCGTTGTTCAAAGGATTTAACTATAAAATTAAACTAATTAATTTTAAATATGATTCAATTTAAGTACGATGAAATTTATTGTATACTTATTATGAAGTAATGATTTCTTGTATTTACCACGTCACGGTGGGATTGAGTCCCCCCGTGACCACGGTTGCTGTAAAGCATCCGAAAGGTTGGGAAATAAAAATAGTTTGTAAAAACTAATTAAAAACGCGATAAAATCCGAAAATCGTTTTATTTTATTATGAAGTAATCATTTATAAGGCGCGGTTTCATAAATATGAGAATTTATAATTATTAATGATTTTAGATTTACTCTTACAACGAACAGTGACGAGAGGCAGCTTCTAGCTACAGCACAGAATTTAGATGACTTCAGGCTAGTTTGCGTACAAATAAGAGATAAATACTTACCATTCCATGAAGGTAGAATACATTTTCAGGACGACGAAGGTATGACCAGATGCGGATATGATTTAATATTACCACCGTGGATCTGCCAACCATATGTTAGAATTTCGCCCGAGGAACACACACAAAAAATGGAATGGTTGAGCAAACAGCAGGTAATGGCTAAAATATATCTTAAATTGAGCTTATAGTGTCGCCCGCGTTAACCATTTATTACGTTTTTTAAATATCTTCATGCCATTACCAATATTGGGGTAGACAGAGATCTCGACAATTAAGTCTTTTCAACCCACCTTCCACCGAAGACAGATGGTGAGCCCGTCGCCGTGTTTATGTCCAAGCTAACGATATAATTCGTACGTAAAAAAATATATCGTGACTTAATTGTCTGGACTTGACCTCTGTCTACCCCTGTATTGGGAATTGCGTGAAGAAATTTATTTATTTATTATTTTTTTTATAGTCTAATTCGCACCGGTGCCTAGATCTTCAGTCACTTGGTTGCCTGGAAGAGACCGTTCATTAGCGATAAGGCCGCCAATTGTAACACTGATTAATAATATCTTTGTTAATGTTTTTTTTTTGTTCTTTTTGTCTATTGATGTACAATAAAGTGTATTTCATTGATTCAAATCAACACGCTGAGGTAGTAATGCATTAGTATATTAGTATACTTAGCTCACAGTACTGATAACCGCTACAAATGAAAATTCTTGAGAGATTTGCAGGTCGATCTCCACGAGATTGAGAGACGACCAGTATAATATGGCGGGTAGTCGATTAATGCGGAGGTATTCCATGGCAATAGCAGGCCCGAGCCTAAGTTCAATAGTAGATTATTTATACGCTATGTAAAGGAAAAATTTTACCTCCGAATAATAGTTGAATAATTACTGTTTGATAACCTTTGCAAGTTTTCTTTGTGATTTTTATTTTTTTTATTTTGATTATGAACTTATATAGCCGAGTGTTTGGGTGATCGGAATTCGAGTCATGAGATCCGACTTCGATCCCGTATAATAATTCCCAGTTCATAATTATGAATGAATTACTATTGGTGATTTGGCAATAGAAAAGTCTAGAATTGCCACCCCATGCTTCTTAGCACCCTGGGCCCTTACGCCGCCTCTGTATAGAATGTATATTGTATAGATTGGCTATTTCTACTGTTTTAGGATAACAATGCTAGAAGTGTTAACCTAGATCCGGATGGAAATAGTATCTCGAGGAAGAAGATGAAAAAATTGATACGATATATGCGAAGACCAAATAAACAAGACGCTCAAGCAAACAGAATTAGAGACATTTGTATTGCTAATGGTTGCCCAAATCCTCTTGTAAGTAAAATCTATAGTACAAACACATTTATTTGTCTCAAAATTTGTGCAAACTCGGTGTGAGGTGCCCTTTGCTATGTTAATCTACCTACGGCCCACAGTGAAACAGTTAACAACAGAATTTTTTTCCTGATATACGGTACTATTTATTCTGGATTATTAAATTCTGTTGTAGCGTTACAATGGGCAGAAGTATGTACTCGGCATGTCTTAAGTTGAGACCATACCTTATGAAATAAGGTGCACCTAATTGCCTGTTTGCAGTCGTAACTCATAGAATGCTTCAAGCTTGCGGTTTCAAATTCTAATCATATTGATAACGTTTTGTTTGCTAGAATGTGGTAAAGTAAATTTGAAATGCAAATTTTATTATTTAACATTTGGGTACTAGGGTGACAAAAGACAATTTCGACTTCTGTAAGCAACGTGACATCGAAATTAATTTAACATAAAAATGAAAGAATAAAATAAGCATTTTGATTCACATAATGAAAATACTACTCTGGCCCAGCTCATTGGGTGTTGACTATATCGAATTAATATAGTCATTTAAACATAGGCCGTTACAAATTTCTTAGAAAGTAAATACTTCCAATAAAAAGGTAGATGGTGATTTCGAATTAGCCGCTGTAGATTAAAATTTACCGCGAATTAGATGGCCAGTCAAATTGTTCAACATACTCTGACTCTGAGGCCCACAGTGTATTTAATATCTACATAAAGCTTAAAATTCGTCACACCTATTATACTGGTGCTTCAATTTTACTCTACGAATGCTAAGTTTATTCCATAATTTTTCACACAATTTAATAATAATGAGTTTTTTTAAAGTTAATGTACACATCATATTCTTGATTAAATTTCAGGGCGCAAAATGTGATCAAAAACTGTGCAAAAATGTTGTAGAAATAAATGCTACGAGGAAGACCTTTTTTGCAAAGGCCATGACATTAGAGTAAATAAAAGAAGAAAAGGGCTAGAAAATGGAGACGAGAATGAAAGATAGAAATGCATATAATTTATATTTGTTGTGAAATAAACTTATATTTCAATTATTACATAGATATTTCATTGCTTATATCGTGACAGTTTTTGACTTCACGGAATTTTAATATCTGTAAACTAATAGAAAATTTATACGTTAGATAGAGTTGCGACAATGCCGCAAGCATCTTGCGCATCCGGTTGACGATATTCTATGTTGGTGGCAGAAGACATCGCTGTATACTATCGCGGCATACGGACTGCTGATTAGATGCTTCCTCTATGTACCTAAATTATTTAACATATTTTTACGAGTGGCCAATGTTTTTTACCATCAGCTCATTCATTGCGATTGACAAATAGCTTTCCGCATGGCGATTATAACAAATCCTCCTTTGCATTTTCCATAAATAAATACGGGGAAAAATCGTAAGTATTAAATATCACAGGATAATAGGACATATTTATCAAATCACTGTATTGTCATTGGCACTTGATAATCCTACGAAGTTTCGATTCGAAATGTGATGTGAAATTATTAAGTTTGTCTTTTATGTCTACGCATTGTTCCATTACTGGTGTAGACAGAAGTCTAGACCATTGAGTCTAACTTTATTTATTATATATAATTTTATATATGAATTAGTGATGACTCACAGTTCATCGAGGCCTATTTCACAGCCTATTTTTTTAACAGTGGTAGATCCACGCATCAGCTTTTGTTGTTGCAGAATACCGGCGTGAAGTAGAAGTCTAACAAACTTCTGCGTTTCGTCTGGTGAGTGCAGGTAGCCAGTAGCCTACACACTCCCCTCCCCCAATTCTGGTGGGAGGAGGGCACTCTAAGCGAGGCAACGCATCTGCTATACCTCTGGTTTTGCGGATGTTCATGGGCGGCGGAAATCACTTACCATCACGTGAGCCACCTGCTCGTTGGCCTCTCTTTTCATTAAAAAGAAATTCGTACAACAGCTTGTGCCGAACCTATAACCGATACATAAATTAATACACACACACACCGGTTTTCATGGTGACGCCAGCTGTGACGTCCCGACTATTTCTACATTTTCTCGGGTCTGGGGTGCTTGTAGTGTCTTCATTGTTTCTGATTCCCATAATACTAATTCTTCAGCTGATTGAAACGAGATAATTTTCAGGATTCTGAATCAGAGAAACTAAAAATGCAACATTATAATTGCTTTATAATATTTTTATTATTGTTATTAATATTTTTATTATTATATATATATAGCCAAAGATTTTTTAAATATGGTGAGCAGCAGTTTTCGCCACGCGTGGCGGGTTTGATGTTTTGGTTAAACACAAGAAATACATACCTGCCTCATATCACTAATATAGATACTAGCGGTAAATGCAAGAAATTTCCGTTTCCTATAAAAATACTAAAAAACGTAATACTATATAGACCTAATTTTGTACATAAAACAATTTATGCCTTACAATGCTATTAGAAAGAAATATTTTATTTACACCAAATTTCTTGGGATATTTTACCGGTATTTACCGCAGAAGACGTAAAGGTTCACGAATTACTTAAATTATTTTATGAGTAAAGTGGATGTTTTGCAAGGGTTTGTTAGAAAATATTTACTTTCACATCATAATTATTAAGTATTTTCATTGTTAGCTTTCTTGATGAGGATACACTTTATTCTTATCGTATAATAGAATCCTTTTAGCCCTGTTCATTTCTTCGTTAATTAGAAAGTGTATAAAATTCCCAACAGGACTACTAGTAGCCGTTCGTAAGCTGGTAGGTGCATATATTTTTTTTATCGACTCGTTTTGTTTTTTATATTTGGTATCGTTTATTTTATTAGACTGAGTCGTTGAGTCTCCCTTTCCTATGTATGACTTTTTATTTCTTAATGGATTGCAACAACTTAATGGGTGGGGTATAGTCTGATTAGTCGCCATTATGTACTCATAAGTAGTTACACCCACAATGGATATATAAATATGAAAACAAAGTAAGTGTACTAAAGCACACCCAATAGCTACAGCACTTGCTAAAGTCACAAATAAAAATATGACAAACACAATAGAATTACTACAATATCTAAAATTATACTGTGAGTTTTTTGACACCGTACAGTTAATAAAATCTTGGGCTTCAGCACTCAACAATTGGGGATTAGTAAAAAATAAAATGACGTCTGTAAGACACAAACCAGCTGTAAGCAAAGCTATCAATGCAGACGTAATGACACAAATAATAAATACAATATAGTTCCTCTGTCCGACACAGCTATTCAACCATTTACAATGATGATCAAAGTGGTAAACACATTTGTTGCAAATGCCACAATGTTTAGTTCTTTTATTGCTAGTATTAATATTACAAAGGTGACACCGTCCGTTTTCAATTACGTGAACATGGATTGAACGGTCAAATTCAGGAATATCATTGACTTCTCGGTTTCTTAATTGTTCTTCTGCAGGATCAAGAAGTAATGCAGTTACGTGAGAAATTATGTGAGATATGTACAAAGTAGTATAAATTACAATTGATGTCACTTTTAGTTCATAAAACTGACATTGAATCACAAAAATAAAATTTATCATTGCAGTAACAAAAAGAGCTATCCAACAGCTTATTTGGTGATAGTTTAATGGTAACTGTAAGCCATGAAGTCTCCGTTGAGGTCTTGTTGTTTCACTCGAAGTACAAAATGTATTATCCATTTGAATAAAATTTTTGTTTGATATTGTTATCTTCTAATAAATATTCTTTTTGATGTGCGATTTTAGAGGCTTTAATTGTTATTATTTCATTATATATGTGTAAGACGCAATGCTTATACAAAGATTGGCGCAGGTGTTTCACTGCGCGCGGCGCACACCGTCACAGCGGCTGTCTCAATGAATTAAAAATAATCAATAAGTGGAACATTGAGTACATAAAACTTCTTTTTTTTCTGATTATTTATTTCGAAATAATAAACATTTACAATTTAAACCACTTATTGCAGGAAATTAGTTCCTTCTATAAAAAGGATATTAGCCATAGCTGTAGAAATTTGTAGAATAAACATTTATCTTAGGCTGGGTCCTTGACATTTCATGATGCGACTATCCGTGACCAGCGGAGCACTGCGTGTTAGGACAGGTCAAGGAGCTATTCCTATACAATTAGCATGACTATAATGTTGGACTTGCTGCGTTTTTTTGGTTGCCAAATTTTCGGCATGCACGTACATTTATCTATAGAAATAACCCATCACAAAAAATTGGAAACCAAACGGTGTAGTCGGGTCCAAAGGCATTCTGAAGACAGCCATCCTTAATTAACGTATTCTAGTTGATGTATTTTTCATTGAAATATGTAATATTATTTTAAATGAATTTTGAAAGTTAAGCATTCACAGTATACATTATTAATATAATAATTTTTTTATGGAAAATTAAATCTGTTCGCTATAGTTTCAAAACAGGTGTTTTATTATATTGTATACATTTTGTCATCATTTTTATTTTATATACATATATGTTAAACAATATATTATTCGGCACGGTCTCCGTAGGACCGAAAGGGGCCGACTGAAAATCAGCGTCGCTATCCCGCGGCTTATGCTGAGGCGGTCCCTTCCGCCACTTCATGTGTTCCAATTGTAAAATGAATTGTTATTATACCCTCTACTTTTTTTGTTGTTTATTGATTTCCTTTTGTTCTTTTTTTTCCATTCTTAGTCGTATCAATTTTTGTATGTACACTTTTACTGTGATTTGTGATTGTAATCTGAAGTGTCGGAATAAATGTCTTTATGTATATTTGAAATTGATAAATATCTATATGACTAAATTATTTCGCTCTATTACCTCAGTATTTGCTAAAGGCGTGAGGTAAAAAAATCTTTCAAAAATGAACTTCCTTGATTGCATCCTATGGGTTCGTAATGCTTTCGAAAATAAGACATTCGCCAGCGGGTCAGATTGAATATGCATGTATTATAAAACATATTCAATGACTGTTAAAGTTATTTTAGTTTTGAAATAGGTTTTTTTAAACGCAGATTTTATTACTTTTTAGTGTATGTAATAGGTTGCTCTGTTAAATACAGGAGGATTTTATATCTTCTATATTATATCAGATAAATTATTAAATGATTTCGTTGCTTTTTAACACGCCTTTATTAGCTTCACCTTTGTTTGTAACCGACTTCTTTGGGCGTGATTTTGACCCACTTTAAACGGCCAGATTTCGTTGAAACTTTGTAGATTTATCGAGGACCGATGACAATACACTAATTTATAAATAAATAAAAAATAATAGTTAAAAAAAAAACTAAAAAAACACGCTTTTTATAGAAAACTGAACTAAAAAATAGAAAATAAATTTTAAATTGAGAACAGCGTTAAAAATTTCAATAAATATAAATTAATAATAGTGTGAATAAAAAAAAATATTTTGAAAAAAGCGTGGGGTCCATGGTGTCAATACTTATAAATATTTTATTGACAGATATGAGTAGAGTGATTATCATTTTGATAATACCTTAAAAAGCACCCCACGCTTTTTTAAAATAATTTTTTTATTCACACTATTATTAATTTATATTTATTGAAATTTTTAACGCTATTCTTAATTTAAATTTATTTTCTATTTTTTAGTTCGGTTTTCTATAAAAAGCGTGTTTTTGTTTTTTAATACTATTATTTATTTTTTTATTATTGTCATATATGAATTAGTATTTTAAGTAACTACAAGGTACAAGTAGGTAGACTACGAAAGGTGCCGCGCGCCTTAAACAAAAAAGTTCCCAAGAAACGCGAAGAAAAGCAATCGACTCCAAAAAAATGCTGTTCAAAACTCTATTTCACGTTCTAGTGAGACAGTGAGAAATCGTGATTAACGTTTGTTGGCTATGAAAAATTACATAATATTCTTACCTTCACGCCAACAGACATTTGAACAGTATGAGTCGAGACTCGCAAAGATTCAAGAATTTCTTGCAAAAGAGACGTTTCAGACGTCGCAAACGCATAGGTCAGGCCTTAATTTTGACCGTCTAGCCATCGAGTCTGCAGAGCAGAGGGCTTATAGACTCGGTCTAATTTATGATCGATTAGCCAACGAATCTGCTCAGGACAAGATTTAATGCAATTTTATTGGTTATAATATTTCTCAGTTTCTCTAATGCACACGCTCGCTCCGCTTCAATGACAAGTAGCGTAAGACTCACTTATCGGGACAAGAGTTAGTACTCGTAACTAACTAACTCTTGTCCAGATATGTCTAACGATGTCTTGTTCATAAATAAAAAAAAAATTGTTGATATGTCTAACGATGTCTTGTTCATAAATAAAAAAAAATGTTCATAAAATAAAAACTACTGGGCCAAACTATCCTAAAATTCTATGGGACCAAATGGCAACTATTCAGCATCAAACTAAAGAAGAATCATGTAAATCGGATCATAGATCTCAGAGTAATCGGTGTACATACATAAAAAAGTTTATACCAATCTAATTGAGAACCTCCTCCTTTTCGAAGTCGGTTAAAAATAAAACAAACAATAATATTAATAAATTATAGTTTATTAGTTTGAGAAATTTTATAATTTCAAACAATACTAGACATAGAAGTTAAGTGAATAGTAACCAATATAAAATATATTCCCCAAAATACAGTACATCTATTAACTTGCACTGTCTTATTGTAACAGATTTTTAATCACGTTTGCGGCGACGATTTTGTTCTTCCTGAAAAAAAAATTAAAGGTTTATTTATAAAAGGTTTTTTATGAGAGCATACTGATTGTATTAGAGCATACAAACGGTATGATTAAAATAAGTTTTTAATCATACGTTAAACTACAAAATAAGTGGCACACCATGGTTTGCAAACTGTCATATTGTTATTATATACAAATTTAGTGGTTAGCCAATTTTATAACAAAAATTCTTTGTTGAATTGTATCTGTTTGTGTGAATGTATGAAGAAAATTCAAAAATTATTGAATAGATTTTCATACAGTTTTTACTAATAGTACTAATAGTATTCGTAAATTGGTTTAAGTATGAATTTCATTATTTTTTTGTAAATTAATCGAAATATGACGTTAATTGTAACAACTTCACATTTTGAAATTTATCAAGTGGCCGATACGAAAAAAAGCGGTGTGCTTTGAAATCCGTGCTAATCAGGGGCGGGCGACTAATAATTGTGTATGATGCATTCTTTTTACTGAGCAATGAAAATAGTTACACACACAATACAATTGCTGTACAAAAAAAATAATTTGGGGTTGTTGTAGAGGACAGTGTTAGTAACAAAGTTTGATACAATATTTGAGGCACTTTAAACAACAACACATTTGTTTGTTAGATAATTTTTTTTGGTTGTTTTAGTTAGACATTTGATGAAAAAAGAAATTATTGTATATTTCAAGGACTAACTAGTTAAAACAATACCTAAGCACACAGTTACGTCATTTTGGGGCTCTCATCAGGGTGGGAGTGTGCATGTACTCTTAGGTATTGACAGCACTTCACAACCCAGAAGTGATGCTAGTTCCTTTTTTATTTATTATATAGAAAAAAATATCATTAATTTACATTTTTGATGGTTACTTGCGTAGTTATTTACGGACACTAAACATTAATATTAATTAATATTAATTATACATTTTAATGTTTTTAATTTAGCTGTTTATTCACGAGGCTTCATACGCCGAAGGTCATATTCAATAGATTACATCATGTTTTATTTTCTCCTTCATAATGAACAATAAGAAGTTTAAGTATTGTACACTTTTAAGACCTAAGTATATTTTAATAATTTTTTCCAAAATGCAAAACATTGCCTCTGAGTTGATAATTAACATTGAAAATATTTTAGAAAAAAAATTTTTTTATTTTAATTAAATCTTTATTTTCATTAAATAATACACAAAATAGTTTATGGGCACCTTAATTTTTTTTAAATAACACATATATTTAAAAATATATACATAGATTTGAACAACATCAACTACATTGCTTAGATTCCAAAGTTAGTTAAAGCACTTGTGTAATGAAATCAGAAAGAATGAAAGTACTATACACACAGAAACTCGAAACAATGTAGAAAAAGTGGATGTGGCTAGCAAGAGTTTGAAAACCAGTCCAGCCAAAGTTTGTCATCTTAATAAAAGGTGATTTGTGTGGCAAAGATAGATAAATTTTTAAATGGATGATTTAACTTATCACTCATAAGTTGTTTTTCTTATTAGATCAGTAATTTATATTTATATTAACAGACTTCCATTTTGTTTGGCTGGTTGTTGGATATAACTCTTAACTCAAAATAAGACTATTATAGATATGTAGTTTTATCTTGACTTCAACCAAACCAAACCCTTCCTGGTATTCCCAAAATTCAGCTGCTTGGCAGTATTACTTAGTTATAGACTGTTGACAGTATTACTTAGTATAGTATATTGTTATAGACTGTGCAATATTATATGTTGATAATTATTTATAAGTGCTTTACATGAAATACATATTTCCTTCGTAAAATAATAAGTAACACCTCACCTTTTGTGTCAGGATGATAAGCAGTCTTCGGAATATTCCAATGAAGTCAATAAACAACTCCAGTGCATGTTGAACAAAGTCTTTGCTACCCATACGACGTTTTTCAATAATTAATTGAGTATCAAACAAAACAAATCCACACATCATTATGAGGCCGAGATATAGGTGAGACTGAAATAAAATAGGAATAAAATAAATCTTTGACTTTGTCAATAATATTGTCATGTTGATATTGGCATTAAAATTTTACACCCTTTTCTGACCATGGGTGTTGTTATAGATGACTATGGAGTCAAATTATAAAGGTTTTTCCTATAAAAACAAGGTTACCATCAGATGGCAAGATGGAAAAATACCAGAGCCAAATTAATCAGAACAGTACATGACATCATTAGTGTTAAGTGACTCATTCTGTAATTGCCAATCAAAATGCCTAGAGTAGTGACTATGGCAAATCCATTCTTCTGTGGATGTTAATGTCCTCCAATAGACTTTTACAAAATGATGCACATATGTGAATCTTAAGAGAAAAAATGCTGCTTTTTCTTAGTTTTCCAGAGTTACTTCTATTTAATTCAGGTTTTATAGAAAAGGGAGGCAAACGAGCAGGTGGCTCATGTGATGGTAAATGATTACCGCCGCCCATGAACACCCGCAATACCAGAAGCATAGCAGATGCGTTGCCTCCCTTAGAATGCCCCCGCCCAGAATTGGGGGAGGGGGGTGTGTGGGCCTCTGGTTACCTGTAATCACCAGACGAAACGCAGAAGTTTGTTAGACTTCTACTTCACACCGGTATTCTGTGAGGTTGTGGTACTTCCCCTGTCGAGCCGGCCAATTCATGCAACAACAAAAGCTGATGCGTTACTCTACCACTGTAATCTGGTTGTGATTCAATAATACTTTATGTTTTACAGCATTACACTCAGTTTTTTTTTAAACTGTATTTCTTTTGTAATTTTACTCTATCATTACATTTAATAATATTAAGGAATAACACAAATGTTCACAATTTTAAAATGGTAATACAATTTTATTGGATATTAAATTAAGATTGATCAAAGAAGAACAAAGTACTTACTTGGTACAAAAAGTGAGACTGCATGAAGATGTTTGCAAGTGCCATGACTGACATTGAAGTAAACAAAGTCATTAAGGTGCCTCCTAAAAACAGCCAGCTGCCTCGTTCAGCAAGCATTGATGCAATTGAGAAGCAAACAAATACCAGTGTAGTTCCCAATAAGGCTGTCACAATTATTGATGGCTCTACAAAACTGACATATTCTAATAATGGACCCAAACCCATACCTGTAAAAGAAAAGGACTAAGGTATTTATTTTTATTACAAAGTTATATATTATTATTAAATCATTTATTGCAAGTTATACCTGAAGGTAATAGATGCCTTTAACTTTTAAGTCCCATTACATCTCATATACTAATAGTTAGAATTATAAATGCATTTGAAATGTATACACATAGTATACATTTCAAAATTTAAAAGTAACACAAAAAATATTATATGTAAAAAAAACTTTGTTCCTATCCAGTGTTCCACCACACCACACATTTTTTTATAATACTAAGGGGTTTCTAAACTATAGGAGTTAGTTAATAAAACCACATTCACAAATTACATTAATGGTGAAACTAAAAAGTATCTTTCAAGATTTCACAAGTTTTCTTTTTATTTGGCTTTTAAATGAGTGCATATGTATAGCTTACCAGAAGTTAATCCAAATCCTAGCAAGTAGCCAAGACGTAATTTCACATTTTTTCCATTATCAGGTGTCGCAATCAACATTAACATAAGACCAGCTCCTACGATTGTTGAAAGAAATCCAGCTTGAATGTATGTGTACATGTCTATAAACACTCCAGCTGATGCAGACATGCAAGTCATCATAAGTGTTCCATATACATTTTTGAGATGTTGTCGAACTGGGGGTTCCCTGCAAAGTTTAATTACAGAATAGCCACCATAAAAATGATTTTGTTTACAAATAAAGCATTTTAGTTAAATTTGTAAGTATTATTTTCAATATCAGTTACTGGTTTGGGAATTCTCTTCATCAGCATATCAGCTTTGTAGCATTAAAGTTGTTTTGCAGTTCAGATTATTAGCTTATTAAGCCTGGATACTGAATAAAGAAACTTGTAATACAAATCATTACCAACAATTAGTATAACTGTGAAATAAATAAATATCTTCATGCCATTCCCAATACAGGGGTAAACTGAGGTCCATACAATTGAGTCGTTCCTACCCACCTTCCACCGAAGAAATTTTTTGGGACAATCTGACAGGTGGTGAGCCTGTCGCCGTCTTTATGTCTAAGCCAACAATATAAAACATACATAAGTAGTAGATGGCTAATATCAATGAGTTTTTGAAATGGTCTCTTGACTCAAATTCAATCACCTAACCGCGCAGCTGTCTTGTGAGTATAAAATGAAATGCGAGTATAAAAATCTATGTGACTGAATAAAGGTCTATGTGACTTTAAACCAATACCCTTAAATACTTAAACAATAAGAGTTTTAGATATTCTCAACTTCCATTTCACTAGAGTGTATTCAGAGCAAAGTAACAGGTGAGACTGCCACAGCATTATATTTTTCACTGTTATAATATCATGAGAATTTTATCTTATAAACAATTTTTGTATGCTTATGGATATGTATATCCCATAAAAAATATGTTGTAGTCCTTCTACATCCTTCACCAATCCAGAAAGCTTTGCCTATTCATAATTTTTATTGTAATAAATTTCCCTATTACACAACATTTATTTTATTAAAAGAAGTGTACATGGGTTGTGCATGGTTTAAAAATCTCTATTTCTGCTCAATTTCATAGCTACTATTTTACAGCTTCTTCTTGTTTTCTTAGTTATGATGAATAACAGATATTCAGTCAAAGTACTTTTAAGTGATGGGTCAATAAAAACATTCATAGCTCTAGTTTAGTAAAACATACAATAAGCAATTTTTTTTATCTTAAACCTTTCTTAGATCTTAATAAGCATTCTACATGTCTTATGCAGAGGAATAGGCTGTTTTGTTTTAGAAATCGATTTTGTAAATTTACATGGTTTTCATACTATCAATATTAGAATTACAATTTATAAATTGATTTTATATTTGATATTATAAAATTAAAGACACGCGGTATAAATTTTCCCTATTTCACAATTAAAAACACGCATAGTCATTCTTAAGATTCCAGAATGATGTAGAAAATTCAAGGTGTAATTGGTCCAAAGGGCATTTAGACAAAAACTTATTATAGTGCATGTTTTAAACAGCGATATTAATATATTTTTTTAAAGAAAAACATGAAAAAGATTTCTTACGAGACAAAAATAATTTATATAAGTTAAATATAAATATAGTCGTATACTTACAGTCGATTTTGAAAGCTGTTGATGAAGGTTTGTATATTTGGCGTCATTCTAATTAAACAATGCTAAAAATTTTGTAGTATTTCGAATATTACTTTAGGAGCACTAAAATTTCTTACAAACCACAAACTTTTTCACTCAAACAATATAAGCGATTGACTAGCTGATGCAATGCAATTTATAATAGAAAATGGTTGCACATAGTCACGTCACACAATTAAAGGACATACGTCACGTCAATGATTATATACTCTTTGGTTACCTCACGTACACAGAAAATATTGTATTTTATTGTTACCAGTGCCAAGGTAAATATTAATATTCAATAATTAATAATAACAGTATTCAATATCAATATTTTCCTATGAATTACCAATATAAAATGAACTGATGAAAAATTACGAGAAATAATAACGCTGATACTTACATTCGACTTTTAAGCATTTTTTATTTCATTTAGTAGGATATGCCTGAAGATTTAAATGATTTTTTTGAAGAAAGAATGATGGACAGTTAAATTACAAATTTACATCGAGAAAACTAACTGAAGTAACATTTCTACATGACTCGAATAAACTATGCAACAAGTAACATTAAACCAAAAATAATAACATCGATGTAGTATCTAAAAAAATCAACAAAACTTACTAATTAATATGAGGAAGCAAACCTTGTTATATACTACTAGTAGTTACGTAGAGCAGAAGTAGATGTAAATAAATAATGGTTTTAAAGGTACTATAAGTTTTACTGTCCCTTCTGGTTTTGAACCCGGTATTTACATTGTCATAGCTGATGTTGTATTAAATTTGTTGTACATAACTTTAAGATAACTAGTCTTGGTCTAGACCAAGACTAGTTATCTTAAAAGCATAAGTATGATCATATTCAGCAAATTCAGAAAAAAAGCAGACATATTAGGATCACAAATTTGATGAAAATGTATTCTCTCAACAATTATTCATACTTTTAGAGATTAATTAAATTACATTTAATTTTAATTACAATTTACAATTCATTTAATTAGAATTAAAGTCACGATAGCCGAATGGATGGGTGGTCGGAATTTCGAGTCGAGAGACCCGAGTTCGATCCCCAAATGGCAAGCTAGTACCTATTGTTTTTATCAAAAACCTATGTACGATTAGACGACATAAAGACGACGACGGGTTCACCACCAGTCACGTTGTCTCGAAAATATCTTCGGTGGAAAGTGGGTCAAAGGGACTTAATTGTCTAGACTAGACCTCTGTCTACCCCTGTATTAGGAATTGCGTGAAGATATTTATTTGTTTATTATTTAATTAAATTTCATATAGAATTTATACTTAAGTGTAATAGAAATATTTTGTTTATATTTTATGTAGTATCAGACTACATATTTTAATATGTAGTCTGATACTACATAAATCATTTCTTTGCGTAACCCGTGTGGTATATAAACAAGATTATCCTTAAATATAAGGCCATCGACATATTCAAAAAGCTTTTGATAAGACCATTGTGCACGGAGACGCTCATCGACGTCATATTTATTTAAGGGCCATCCGTTACGAATAAACGATATTAGTAGCTGACATTTTTCATCCTTTTGATTTATGATTACTGAACTGAACATCCATTTTCTAATAAAAAACTTGTTTGATCTTCCACCTCGTTACTCCTCTTATCCGACATTATTTCTGGCAAAAGCATCCTCGACAAGGTATCGGCCATACACATATATTTACCCGGTTTATATGTAACTTTAAAGTCATAAGCTTATATTCTAAACATCATACGTTGTAACAGTGCTGGCACTAAATTTAAAGATTTCTTAAAAAATTACTAACGACATAAACCGTTAGAGTCTCTTTTTAAGTCTATGTAACTATAGAAACGGACCTTATGGTCCATTTTTATACATCGACTCTGCCAAAAACGTATTGATGAAACCGTTCTAAAGAGAAAACGATGGCCAGCAATTCTTTCTCGATCTACGCGTTAAATGTCTTGGAGGCGAATTCGATCGGGCGGCCGCGCTACATAAGCACTGTGCAGACAGTAATACAGGCATACGTACATCGTACAGGGTAAGCATGGGCGCACTGCAAAGCAAATTTTTATACGTTGCACTACCGCGTCGTGATTACTGTCCCAACACCATACATTATCTTTTATTAATAAACATCTCAACGGGAACACTACCTCAGAGTAGTTCGGTACATATTCAGATAGATAGTTAAACATTCCTAGAAATCTTTCTAAGGAACATTTGTCGTGAGGGGTTGGCATATTTGCGATAAGGTTCAATTAATTTTATCTATGTGCATTCCTCCTTCTGCAATAAAGATGTGATCAAGACACATTTTTAGCTATTAAATTGTATGCCTACTTGTCGGGCCCTAACCAATAGACTCTGTAAGCGCCTATCGTGCTCTTCTGCCTTCGAGCCCCATACCATAATATCGTCAACAAACGAGTCGACTCCTTCTAAATCTATACAAGAGGTATCTGACGAATTTTGAAAGAAATATTTCCGAAGCGCAATTTATTCCGTACGGTAACCTTAAAAAATGATGACGTCCGAACGGTGTCCCAAACGTGCAGAGGTCAGAACTAGTGTCATTAATCTCACCAGTAACCATAGCGACCGTCCAGTTTACTGAATATAGTAGCACCCTATAGTTTGGTTGCTATTTCTGTCAAAGTCGGAATGAGAAAATGAGCCCGGCGTATCGCTTTGTTTTTTTGACCCACCTTTCACCGAAATTTATTTGGGAAAAGACTAGTTGTTTGTTTCTCTGTCTACAAGTTTGGCATAAATAATACAGATATATCACTGAAAGGGTTATATCTTCTAGTGTTTATATTCTTTTTGCTATACTTACTCTATGATTTAATTATTATATAGTCTTTGGATTTAACCTCAAAGTCGTATGTCATGTAACATGTAAGCATGTGTAGTGTATTGAGTTTTAAATATTTATTAAATTAAACTTTAATTACTCTTGTCAAAATGGGTAAAAAAAGTAAAATTGGTAAACAGCGGAAAGATAAATATTATCAGCTTGCAAAAGAGACAGGTAAATTTTTTGTAAATGTTTTATAATATTCTGTACACGAAATTTTTTTATTCAAATTTAAATTTTTTAAATAACTGACATAAAATATTAAATGAAGGCTTTATAGACTCATGAGTAATTCAATCAATGCTCTGTCTGCAAAGCCATGCAGAAAATTTAATTTTAAGAAGGGGATTGTGATGGTACGTGTTATGAAAATATTAAAATTCTCAATTTTACAGGTTATCGATCACGAGCTGCATTTAAATTGATTCAATTGAATAGAAAGTTTGGATTTTTACAAAAGTCGCGAGTATGTATCGACTTATGTGCAGCCCCTGGAGGTTGGATGCAAGTTGCACACCAGAATATGCCTGTATCAAGCATTGTAATTGGTGTAGACTTGTTTCCCATAAAACCTGTGCCCGGTTGTATTGGCCTTACGGAGGATATTACTACTGAAAAGTGTAAGACTGCAATAAAAAAAGAGATAAAAACCTGGAAAGCTGATGTTGTGTTACATGATGGAGCACCTAATGTTGGTCTTAACTGGATACATGATGCATATCAACAAGCCTGTCTTACACTTAGTGCATTGAAATTGGCCACTAATTTTCTGAGAGAAGGAGGGTGGTTTGTCACTAAAGTATTTCGATCAAAGGATTATCATGCCCTTTTGTGGGTGTTTAAACAGTTTTTTAAAAAAGTTCATGCAACTAAGCCTCAGGCATCTCGTAATGAATCATCAGAAATTTTTGTTGTATGTCAAGGATACATTGCACCAAATAGTATTGATCCAAAATTCCTTGACCCTAAGAGTGTGTTTGAGGATTTAGATATTGTAAAGAAACAGCATCTTAATATTATGCACCCAGAAAAACAGAAGAAAGCTAAGGCTGAGGGTTATAAAGAAAATGACTATACGACTCACCATAAAGTGTCTCTCTCAGAATTTCTTGACCATGAAGATCCAATAGATCTTTTGCAAGGCTGTTCTGAAGTAAGTATTTATAATATTTTTAAATAAGCTTCTTAGATTAAATTGAGTTAAAATCACATCTTGGTTTAATTACAGATTGTTATTGACAACAAAGAAATAGAAAATCATCCACGGACAACAAATGAGATCAAAGAGTGTTGTAAAGACATTAAAGTACTTGGTAGAAAAGATTTAAAGGCATTATTAAGCTGGATCAAGCACATGAAGGAGTGGAGGGCAACAATGACTGTTTCTGAAGTAAGAATATATGATTTCATTTCATACAAAACTGCAAGACAATTTTTAAAGGGATTAGAAAAAGTACATTGTATATTATTAATATAATTATAAGAATAATATCACTTACACACCTAATAATACCAATAATATCAACATCAATAATTTCCGAGATGTACCATCTCCAACTGTTAACCAATACTGATAAAATTTGTTCAGTTATAAAGATATTATAGTAAAATTCTAGGTTCTCCTTTTTTCCTATGGTTGTTGTAAGATCCAAACAAGGAAAAAGTCTTCAAAATGCAAAAGGCTACTGACATAAGGCATAATAACCATCTCAAAGTTTACCAGAAAAATTTTTGCAGACCTGTGATGGGCAGTCTGGTCTGGTCTGGATCAGCAATGACCAATCTGCTTGCAAAGTGTGGACTGCGAGACTAGGAGAGACTAGTCCCGCAGTGTACTTTATCAGACCATTATGACATAATGTTTTCTTTTTATTTATAAGCTACAGTTAACAAAGAACAGAATCTAAAATTTTCAAATTATACGCTTAACATGTGTCTGGGTAATTATGTTATCCTGTTAAAACTATACACAGCTTATACCTTTCTTATATGATATCCTGTATTTGCCTCTTAAAAGAGTTGAACATAATCCAATTATATTATTACATAGTCCTCTGTCTACCCCTGCATTAGGAATGGCGTGAAGATGATTTATTATTGTTTAAAAAATATATATTACAGTAGTATTACAGATTTAATAGTCACAATAGCCGAGTGGTTCGGTGGTCAGAATTTCGAGTCGAGAGACCCGAGTTCGATCCCCAAGTGGCAGGCTCTTACCAATGAGTTTTGGCCTAGTGGCCTAGTTGTATATGTTGGAGTAGGGTAGTTCACGTAAGGCAACTCGTTGTTAAATCCGTCTTGAGCCTTATCAGAAAACTAATTTAAATGGGTGGAAACACAGTAAATTCGATACAGGAAGATGACCGTTCACACTGCCGTCCGTTTCGTAACTAAAGCCCTGAGAATATTCTGAAGACACTTTATATGAGAAATCAAATGACATTGACAACACATAGTAGTCAAATCCGCTCTGCCACTTCCTGTATCGACCCCACTCAAGCACACCACTTGACGTTTCCGAAGACTTTTAATAGATGGCGTTGTAACCAAAATTGTTGCCTTATCTAGATTCTGCAACATATACTATATTATAAAAATAAACTGTGACTGTTCTATGCATACATTTTCTTTTGATACATAGTAGAAATATCATAGATGACATATACTTTAAAAAAAAAATCTTCACGCAATTCCCAATCCTAGGGTAGACTAGAGGTCTTAGTCTAAACACATAAGTCTCTTCGACCCACCTTCCAGCAAAGATATTTTGAAACAATATGACAGGTGGTGAGTCCATTGCCATCTTTATGTTCAAGGCAATGATATATTTTGTATATAAGTTTTTTGAAAAACTCATATACAAACACCCTTTCTCCTTGGGATCAAACTTGGGTCTATTGACTCGAAGTTCCGATCACCCACCACTTGGCTAGCGTGACTTATATTTGGCTATTGTGATAATAAATCATGAAAACCTCAATTCATATTTCCCTAATTCTTGGAAAATTAATGGTTTTAGGTTATATGTACTTACATCAGGCCAGGGATTGATAATTATCAATTCCCTTATAGATTTTAAATAATGTTACAAAAATAAAGTTTAAAAGAAGGCAGCTCAAAGTTTCTTAAATCTTTATAAACCAAAGTAGTTTGGCCCATTCATAACAGCTTCTAAGAATCCTAAATATCTATAAGATAAGATAGTCAATAATTTTATACACTACTTTAAACTAGTTACTATTAAAAATAGTCACGATAACTGAGTGGTTGGGTGGTCGGAATTTCGAGTTGAGAGACCCAAGTTTGATCCCCGGGTGGCAAAACCAGGTGGGTTTCTCAAAAACTTATGTACGAATTATATCGTTGGCTTAGACATAAAGATGGCGACGGGCTCACCACCTGTCACGTTGTCCCGAAAATATCTTCGGTGGAAGGTGGGTCGAAGAGACTTAATTGTCTAGACTAGACCACTGTCTACCCCTGTATTGGGAATTGCGTGAAGATATTTATTTATTTACTTTATTATTTTTATTTTAAACTACAGGCAAACCCTGTAGAAGAAGAAAGAGAAAAGGAAGAAGATAATGATGAATCAGGAGCAGAAAACAAAGATGTGGATACAGAGATTGCTGAATTACAGGTTGGTTTCATAACTCTTTACTGTAATACATAATATTTAAATATAATAATAAAGAAACTAAATATGTATATTCAATACTGCAATTGTTCTTTGGAAAAAATTCTAAATTTATCTTTAGTCTCATCTAGCTGGACTCAAGCTACTTTGCCTGTTAGATTTGGAGGTATCGGTATAAGAGAGGTTTCGAATATTGCGCTGCCGGCTTTCCTTGCCTCCATATACAGTGTTCATGATTTGTTACGTAAAATTCTTAAGAATGATTTGGACTTGACCTTTGCTAACGAGGCAAGAGAAGCATGGTTACGTCTCTGTCCTGGCGAGGATATTCCACTGGAACCTAACTCACAAAAACGGTGGGATATCCTGTTGGTTCAGAATGTGCAGAAATGCTTACTGAACAATTTTCACTGTGACAGAGACCGCGCCCGCTTTCTAGGTGTTTCGACAAAGGAATGCAGTTACTGGCTACATGCTTTACCATCAAGTAACCTTGGTACATTACTAGATAACGAAAGTTTACGTATAGCTGTAGGAATACGATTGGGAGCATCGATTTGTCAACCACATCGATGTCCTTGTGGCAGCGACGTCGACGAGTTAGGCCTCCACGGACTTTCATGCCAAAAAAGTGCCGGCAGACTATCTCGTCACGGTTCTTTGAATGAGGTCATCCGAAGGGCTGTTGTTTCCATAAATATTCCATCGGTTTTAGAGCCTTGTGGAATATTTAGGGAGGATGGTAAGAGACCCGACGGCTTGACTTTAGTCCCTTGGGAGAGAGGCAAAGCTCTTGTGTGGGACGCAACTTGCGTCGATACATTAGCGGCCTCTCATATCAAGGGTACTTCGATAAGGGCCGGGGCGGCATCAGAGGCAGCTGAATCGGGTAAATGGCGTAAATATGAGTCTTTGAAAGGAGACTATATATTTGTTCCATTTGCCGTAGAGATAATCGGTCCGTGGGGTCCCCGCGCGATGCAGTTTCTAAAGGAATTGTATCCGCGACTTATCGTTGCCGCTGGTGACAAGAGGGCTGGTTCTTTTCTCGCTCAACGGTTAAGTCCATTCAACGTGGAAATGCAGCCAGCGTTCTTGGTACCATGCCACGAGGAGTAGGGCTCTACGATTATAATAGTTTTTAGTTAATAAGTATTGTAAATATTAACATAATTTTTTCTGTAAATAAATATTTATGAAACATACTGCATCAAATGCTTAAAAATCAATATTTGTTTTCAGCATGCAATATTTTGAATTTGATAAACCAATTGGTTTAGGATGAATAATCAATATTAAATAATTATCTATACTGAGGTTATTATGTAACCTTAGCTATTATCAAAACTCCTTCAACTTAATACTTAATAATAGTATATGACGACCTCCGCCAATAGGTGGCGTACTCACCGGTTTTCATGGTGCCAGCTCTGAGGTCCTGGGTTCCGTTTCCGGTTGGGTCCATGTAGAAAATACTCTTTCTACATTTTCTCGAGTCTGGGTGTTTGTGGTACCTATGTTGTTCCTGGTTCCATAACACAATTGCATAAGCTACTTTGGCATCAGAGCAATAAATTAAAGAGAAAAAAGGTTTAAAATTTCAACTGAAACGGGTGGGATTCGAACCTCCGACTTTTGCCGTACCATGGTAACGCTCTTACATCTGAGCCATCGTGTCCTACATGTATCAGTTGAAGTTTTAAATAACTTTCTCTATTAACGCCTGTTTTTTGCATCAGCGCCATCTACTGTTATTTTTGCAAATAACAGCTTAATATTCATTACTTTTCAGCCAGGAAATATTAATAAGATAACGCTGATTAATTTATTATGCATTTTTTTATTGATTTTAAAGCATAAAAGTATTTTGAACTTTTTGTTACTAAATTAAAGAGAAAAAACGAGTAAAACAAGTAATAACAAAAAGTTCAGCATAACTTATATGCCTTAAAATCAATAAAAAAATGCTTAATGCATGAGATGATGTTCTTATCTATGTATATATAAGTATGAATGTATGTATATATTCTAATAAAGCTTTATCATTTTAGGATGAAGAAAGACGCCAATTGAAGCGAAAGAGAAAACACCTAAATAAACAGAGACAAAAATTAGCTGAAAAAATGAATCTAAAAATGGTATTAAAGGGTGATGATGGACCTATTATGGAGAGTCATGATATGTTTAGGCTCTCAGATATTAAAAATGCTCAGGTATTCAGATTTTCACTTTGCACTTAATACTATCTATCATACTTAGTGTTATAAATGGAAAAGTAGGGTTGTTTGTTTGTTGTGTGGTAACACCTAAACCACTTACACATTTTAAAAATTCTTTCACTAGCATCTTGTTACATTGTCATAGAGTAACATTATTTTTTTATATGAGATATCTTTACTAAAATGACAATAATGTAACACAAGGTAACAAAAATTTGTCTATAAAAGTCATTATTTGATGTGCACTGCCATTTTGTCATTTGTTAGAACATTTAGATTACTAATTTGTACTTCATTTTCTATCACATTATTTTCATAAGTCACTCAGTTTCTTATGTCTTTATAGCTTTATGATGATAATAGACACCCAATAAGACATATAATATAATTTTGTTATAGTCAAGTAAAATTAATTGCTGTAATTTTTAAAGTAAAATTTACATATATATTTATTGTTGACGTGTTTCATTATTTTAAAAAATTTTAAAATGGAATATTGGAAAGATATTAACATACCTTTTACTGTCTTTAGGAGTTGGAGCATCTCATTGACCAGCAACCCGATATAGTTGCAGAAGGAAGTGATGAATCAGACAGTGAGCTAAAATCTAAACCGAAATACGTAAAATATGATATTGAATCATCTAAACTCGATTCTTCTGGTCTTTTCTACAAGGACTCTGATAGTGAATTAGAGATGGAATCAGACTCTGATGATGAAAAGGAGAAAGAATCGCTAGGTGGGCTAGCTTATTTTATGTACCTTTTATCTATACAAATTTTTGTCATTGTTATAGTGCTAAAGTATGATTTTGTATTATATATGTAGACTTACTTTTTTTTATTTCATTCATTCATCAAGTATTACTTTATCTTCTTTAATATAACTTCACTTACAAATTCGATTTATATATAATTCTCGGCCATTCTCTCAAACCCGGTTTAATACGAAACTAAAGAAGCCAACCAAATGGTAATGGCATTGCTATAAACTTTTGTGGATTGAGGAAAACCGTTTAAAATCATATAAAAAAAAAGCTCAATATAAAAATAATTCTTCAAAAAATAGGTGTTGAACTTATGGGGTGATTTGTGCATTAGAACAGTGTATTAGGTCTAGATATTACTTCTAGTATTGATTGCAATACATAGTGTGGCTTCATAGTAATGCAATTTTGTTATTTTACAGCTTTTTCAGATTCCGATAGTGAAATGAAGAAAATAGATAAGATAACTAAACTTAATACCATGAAAAACAGAAAAGTTGAAAGAACACCTACTATTCCGAAAAATAATCCTCTACTAACGGATTTAGATGACACCGATCCGATGTCTAAAAGATCCATGAAAGCAGAGCTTTGGTTTCAGAAGGACAGTTTCAAGAATATAGATGAAGATGATGACGAAGGTGTAGATTTAGATAAGTTAGTTGAAACATATAAACAAAAAGGTTAGTAATAAATACCTCAATAATAGACCTCAATAAAAGAACACAAAGTATACAAAACTTGTATGTCATTTTCTACAAATTAATACATTCAGAAACTATTTCTTTATTCAACAGGCAAAAAAGTATCAGAGACAAACTTGCAATCATCTTCACAAGAAGGTAACAGGGTATCACAAAAACAAGATAGTTCTGAAAGTGAATCATCAGATAGTGATTATGATGTAGAAGATAATATCTCTCCAAAAACAGGAAATACTACTGGGAAAGGCAGTAAAAAGGATGGTTTTGAGGTTGTTTCTCAAGATCCAGGTAGAGTGTTTTAAATTTTCTTTTATTAATGTAGCGTAAAGTTAACCTTTTGTTTTAAACTTTAAGTATAAGCTTAAGCATTAAAGTACATAATTGTTATGTAATATTCCATGCTTATTAATCCTAAATAAGTGTTTTAGATTCTTGTACGTTATCGGCGTAAAAGTAGTGAAAATGATAAATTCTTAGTCTCTCTCCGAAAAGGGTCCATGGTAGACCTGCTTATAGGCAGTAGTCTTAAAACAGATTGTCTTTCGGTTTCGGATTCATAGTAATATATCTAGGTTTTTATCGCCAAATAGCATTTCAGTAATTTCCATTGAACTTTTCTAACATTTCGCGACACTAGTCAATGCAAAGGCGTTTCTGTGTTAGAGCCAAAAGTATATATGTAATGTTTTTCTAACTTCTTTCATTTTCTTTTACTTGACTAATAGTTATTCCTAAGCTTGCAAGCATCTTTCAGTAGGTCACTCAATCGTTCGCAACACAGCACTGAAGTTATCGTCAGATGTCGTTGTGGAAGATGCCTCGCACGGCAGATTGTTAATGAGATTGCTATGGCCACCCTTAAACTCATTAAATACCGTTCAAAGTCTAGAAGTAGTTTTTAGTAGCAATTTGCAGTATTAGTTGCTGCGTGGTGTCGGCGTTAATATTTGTTCCTGTGGGTTTTTGTAAGAGATGAAAAGGGGAAACCTTGGAAATGCTATGAGCTACCGACAGACAATTAAGTCCTTTTGACCCACCTTCTACCTAAGATATTTTCGGCACAACGTGACAGGTGGTGAGCCCGTCGCCGTCTTTATGTCCAAGCCAACGATATAATTCGTGCACAAGTTTTTGAAAAAACCTATTGGTACGTGCCTGCCACCTGGGCATCGAACTCGGGTCTCTTGACTCGATATTCCGATCACCCAACTACTCGGCTATTATTACATTATCTGTTATGATCAAAATTCAGAAGACCTATGACGAGCAGCACCATCTAAGGTGCAAGGTAATCCCCTTGCCGGGCCTGGCGATTAAGGCAAAACGTGAGCCCTATATCCCGTTAAAGCAAGTATATGGGCGGTTATGATGATGAATTAATGTCTATCATAGCCTCGTAGTTGATTAAGAACACAACGAATCGTCGTAATAAATTTTCTCGATTTAAATACATTTAACAAGACTTGAAATTGAAATTTCACAAAAACAAATAATTGCAATATATCACAAAAATACCATAGTTTTGTAATAGAAATTTAAAAGAAGTTTTCATTGTAAATGTTTCTAAATGGCCCGTTCTAAAACTTTCTGTGATAGTTATTTTGCTAATCGGAGTTTGATTTAAGACATTATCAAATCCAGATAGGCTTTTGACTTCGGGAAATTAAAGGATCTATTGAAAAGTTGCGGGCAGAATCTAGTACATTAATAAAACAAATTACTCATTACAGATCTGAAAAGGTTAAAGAAAACACTAAAAATGGATGCAGAGACATTGGCTTTAGGTACGATGATAGCAACATCTAAGAAATTTAAAAGAGATTTAGTAGATGACGCATGGAATAGATATACGTTTAACGACAAAAACTTGCCTGATTGGTTTGTAGAAGATGAAAAGAAACATATGCACAAGGAAGTTGTAGTACCAGAGGTATTTCATTTTACTTTGTTTAACATAAGTATGAAGGTATTAAAATTTTAAATTTTGATGACTCATTATGTATGTTTTCCTTCCTAGAAATATGTAGAAGAATATAAAAATCGGATGCAAGATATTAACGTACGGCCGATAAAGAAAGTCATTGAAGCAAAGGCTAGGAAAAAGAAGCGTATGATAAAGAAGATGGAACGTGCAAAGAAAAAGGTGGAAGCAGTTATGGAGAACGCAGATATGTCTGAACGGGAGAAAGCACAGCAAATCAAACAATTGTATAAAAAGGCTAAAACTGACGGTAAAAAGAAAGTCACCTATGTGGTCGCGAAGAAACATACCACTGCTAAACGAATGAAGAGGCCAACTGGAGTTAAGGGGCATTACAAAGTTGTTGATCCGCGTATGAAAAAAGACTTGCGCGCACAGAAAGCCAAGGAGAAAACAAAAGGTCGCAGTAAAAAAGGTTCTAATAAAAAAAGTTCTAATAACAAGATGCCGAAGAAGACGGCTAATAAAAAGAAGAGTAAATAATTGTTTAAATACTTATATACTACTTCTAGTAAACTGTAATTATATGATGATATACCTGCGTCTTTTTTTAAAGAATCCTTTTAAAAGTAAATTTTAATATTTTGAAGTAAAGTTTAATTTTTGTAGGAATGTGACAAGTTAATTGTGGAGTAAGATGTTAAATTTAATTGAAGTGAAAAGCCAACTAACTGCAGGCAAAATCCAGCAAATCTGGTTATATGATAGTCAATCAATCTGCTTGTCAAACGTGGCGCTTACTGGCTAACTGTATGCAAGTGTAAGCTTGAAAAGGAGGCTCCAATGAGACTAATTCTTCAGTATAACTAACCTATCATAATATTATTAGTCTACTATAGGAGTAAAGCTAGACATTAAAAAGCTGTATTTTTATAACAAAGTTCAGGGCCGGTGATATTTAAGTGCCCGTGCGTCACTCGCGTCTAACAGCCACAGTTCAAGGACGAGCATACCATAAATGATATCATTCCATTTGACCTTGATGTCTTATTCTGGTTTGCTCCAACTACGCTGTCTGCTTATTAAATTACTATGTATTTTTTGCGTATAATGTGAGTATAAGGACAAAACATTTGTCATTATTTAAAATACACAATATTTAATAATAAATAAATAAATATCTTCACGCAATTCCCAATACAGGGGTAGACAGAGGAGTCTAGACAATTAAGTCCCTTTGACCCACCTTCCACCGCAGATATTTTCGGGACAACGTGACAGGTGGTGAGCCCGTCGCCGTCTTTATGTCCAAGCCAACGATGTAATTCGTACATAATTTTTTTAAAGACTCATTGGTACTGCCACCTGGGGATCGAACTCGGGTCTCTTGACTCGAAATTCCGACCACCCAACCACTCCGCTATCGTGACTGTTTACTACAATATTAAATATTCCTAATTTAAAATATTTATCACTAGCAGTCTCTATAATAGGTGATTTAATTTAGTACGTTATGAATATTTAATCGATCTCGATCATAATCTGTCTCGATGGTAGTCGAGGTCCGATGATTTAACTTAGAACGGACGTAAATAGAACGGCAAAATTGTCATTTGTCCTTTTGTAAAGACCCTTTGTGGTCTTAATTATCAATAAAGCGCCAAGATAGACTTCGATTAGTATTTAATAATAAAGGCCCATCTCGGACCGTTGTTTACAGTAGTTATGACTTTTATCCTGGGCGTAGCAATTTCAGTCAAGATTTCCATGAGAGACGATCTTCAACTGATTGGATGCTAAGTTAAATCTATGCAATTGAGACATTAGAGACATGGAGGAAGATACACAAAGCGTGTAATAGTTTGTATTTATTACAAAATGCCGAAATATATATATATATATATATATATATATATATATATATATATATATATATATATATATATATATATATATATATATATATATATATATATATATATATATATATATATATATATATATATACCACACCAGCTCACCATCTGTCACGTTGTCCCGAAAATATCTTCGGTGGAAGGTGGGTCGAAGGGACTTAATTGTCAAGACTGCCCCTGTATTGGGAATGGCGTGACGATATTTATTACTTATTTGTTTTAATTTCGTTATTAGAAACCATGTAAAAGACTGTCACGTTTTGTAATTCTGTTTTGGCCATACCGAATTTCAAAATGGAGCTTAATGGAATGAAAATTAATTGAAAATATACACAATACAAATAAAAATTTTATTCATTACCTCGCCTCTCATATCCACCTCATTTTCCAAAATTTGGGTTTCCAACATTTTTTCTAATACATGCTAAAATTACTGAAAACCAAGAATGTGACACCGATTCACGCACACTTATATACCACTTTTTACTTTTGAGAAGCGGCCAAGGCAAATAAAATAAGTTCAGAGAAAGGTCAGAAAAGTCGGGAAGGTCAGGTTGGTAAGGACTAGTAGTAGGTAGTTAGACTTGTGCTGGAAGAGGAAAAGATAGCTACTGCAGACTGATATGTGCCAACGACGACGTCAGGCAGGATCTTCCTTCACCCCGAGAATGCCTGTATATTTAGCTTTCCTTCTATGGCCGGTATTGGGATAATTATTCATCCGCCTTATAGTCCTGTCCTGGCGCCCTGCGACTTTCATCTGTTCCCAAAAACCAGTAATAAACTTCGTGATATTCTCTTCACAAACCCCGAAAAAGCGGCGAATGTGGAAGAGACTCCTAAAGAAAAATTATTAGCTATGTCACGTGTGACGTTCCGATAATCAACATGGAAAGCTTACTGGTGGCGGACAATTCGTCTAATGTGCATAGTTTATGATATTGTCACTAGCAATCTGCTTCCACGCTTGGCAATTGTGGCAAACCCTTCTTTGACTAAAGAGACTTCTTTTACTATGCCCTATAGTGGACTTTTAGGCTATTAAGTAAGTGATATGAAATGAGTTTATAACTATAGACCTTGATAACCAAGAACGCTGGGTGACCATTACAATTATAGTTAAAAGGAAATCGTAACGAGTGTTCATGTATGGCCGAAGTTTCATTTTAGTGCCTTATAATTTTTACTGATACCATTGTGTGCACATCTAAGAAATAATGATGACGTTAAAGATTTTTTTACACTTAATGAGCCTTATATTGTTGTGTATTTGAGAAGGTCAAGTAAACATTTAATAAGCCTAGATAGAAGAATATATCAATATGATTGAAATAGGCGGAACATCAGAAATTCAGAGCGATGAGAGGTTGTGGTATGGGTGTGGTGGCTGATAGAGGGGGAGAGGTCAGGTAGGAGGCGGTCGGGGCGTAGTATATATCGAGCGCACGATCACGGCCAAGGCCGCTCAGAGTCGTTCCCGGCTCCCGGCTCCCGACCCGACTACTCACCCCTCTTTCATGGCACCAGTGATTCAATTAGGTATATAGGTATGATATTACATTCAAGAGCCTAAATTAACATTATATCTTATCTTTATTTTGTTAATAGTATGCAGTATCTCATTGAATTTGATTTAGTACTTTGAAATATGTTTATTATATTTATTATTATTATTATTCTACCCCTCTCCACTTAATATTTTAAGCACAATATAGTATCTATTTTATGGTTAGTATGATAAATAGAGAGGAGCATATAAATTATCTAAAAAAAAGTCGATGGTTGGGACTTCTTACGGCTATTTTATATATTGGCAATAGCAGACAAGAGTCATCTTAGAGATTCACTGCTACGTATGTTTGGTTTGCATTATTTCTGTGGCCTGCATAATTAATTTTGTCGATTGTCCCGTAAGACATCTTCATAATTTGTTCAAAATGCATGGTGGCAATTCCCATTTAAACAGTTTATAGCTGGAACTTATAGTGTTTCATCAGTAGAATTTAATAAATTTTTACCTTTGAATTTAAAAGACTGGGATTATTTTACCACGCTTGTTTCACCTTGGGCCCGTAGCTAATTTTTATTGCCGAATTTTTTTTTAAGTTAATTAATTTTATTAATATTCAATGAGGATAACTATATATAAATAAATGGGTTTAGATAGCCATTAAATACAGCGAAGTTATTCAGTAGGCACGAAAATACGTAAAGGGAATGGAGGTACTTACTACTGCTGAGGCGCAGGTAGGCTGTAGAATGGGGTGACGGGGTGGCACCGGGTTGACCTCGCCCTCACAAGGTCGTGGATTTTATTCCCTTCTAGTATGCTTCATAGTTCATTCTCGTCAAACATATCTTTAATCATATATCGAAACAACTGTAATAACACAATGCTCTACTTCAAAGTGACTTTCATTTAAAAATTTTAGAGTTTTTTTTAACGCTTTGAGACTGTTTACATTTAAGAAAATTATTGTAGAGCAAAGAAAGTAACTGTATATTAAGAATCATATAATCTAATACGAGTTCGTTAGGTCGCAAGGATGTTTTCTAACGATGCTACGGAAACAGTGCTTGTTCTTTTATTCACAACGTATTCCTGATTTGGTAACAAGCATTTGTATTTGGTACTACTATACTATTTTTTTAGACTTTTTATAGTTATACACAAAGCGGTTTTGTTACATACGAGTATGTTTGTTATCTTCATTACCTTCAAAGCTTTATTCCCTATAACCAGTTCTTTTCAAGATACTCGAATGTAAGCGGACCAAATTACTTTTCTTTCGGTTTATAATTTGCAATTGGCATTTCCCTTTGTAAATAAAAATTGACACAAATCTATTATTTAAAATCGTATATTTAAATCTGCGTAGCGAGATGTCTCCATTTATTATGAAGTGTTGTACTATATATTTTATATACATACTAGCTAACGTATATAAAAAAAAAATATCTTCACGCAATTCCCAATACAGGGGCCAAGACAGAGGTCAAGTCTAGACAATTAAGTCCCTTTGACCCACCTTCCACCGAAGATATTTTCGGGACAACGTGACAGGTGGTGAGCCCGTCGCCGCCTTTATGTCCAAGCCAACGATGAAATTCGTACATAAGTTTTTGAAAATCTCATTGGTACTGCCACCTGGGAATCGAACTCGGGTCTCTCGACTCGAAATTCCGACCACTCAACAACTCGGCTATCGTGACTTTCAAATGCAGGTACAAAATATATATACTTGTATATATATTTTGTGCCTGCATTTGAAGAGATCGTCGTCAGTTAATAATCCACATAGATTGGATAATGCTTACGTAATTGCTTCGATTATTGGTTACCTATTGATAAGTAAAATTTTTGTACATTAGATAGTTTTGGTTCAGAGAGTATAATATGATTATATTATGATATCCGAAAGGAAGCGTTCAATTATCTGTTAATCGCATTTGCTTCTATTAATTTTAGCTACATACAAACACTATGGTTAAAGGACAAGAATCGTCAACTTTCAGATTAATTATTTTGTATTCGATTTGAAACGTTATTTTAACCGCGTGAGCGCTTGTGGCCGCCCCCGCCCGATAAAAATCTTATTTTAGTGTAAGCCTGGCGGGTTAGCGACCACATTCATGGTCACAGTCACGGAAAAGGTCACTAACAAAAGAGCACAAAGTCACGTTGACAGTTAGGAACTGGTAAGCGTCGATTAACCTCTCGCCACATGGTCATTAGTCGAAATGGACTCTTAAATAGGTCTGCCGAAATAATTCTGCCTGCGCTGACAATACAGTTCGGACGTTTTACGGTCACGGCTTCATAATAAAATACGTGACATATAAGCTACGTAAATCTGTATAAACGACGTATCTCTCTTAATTTAATTTGCTTTGATAATTTTCGTGATGATGTTACATTATCGTCACATACCAGTGCATGATCGAAAGATATATTTGAATGGAATTGATTGCTTAAATACATGATATAAATTGTGACTGCCAAACAATACAATGTAGTGAAGACTATAAAGCAAAATGTTTGGAAACGAAAAATTTCAAAATTGTGTGCCTTTTTTTCTTGTGTGATTTTTACTGGAATCGTAGCATTAGTAGACCACACTTTAATAGTAAACGTATATAATACGTTTAATAATAAAAATCTTCACACCATTCCCAATACTGGGGTAGACAGAGGTTTAGATAATTAAGTCCTTTCGACCTACCTTCTACAGAAGAAATTATTTTGGAGCAACGAGACAGGTGGTGAGTCCGTCGCCGTCTTTATGTCCAAGTCAATGATATGAATCGTATATAATTTTTTGAAACGACCTCTGTGGACGAGTGGCGTAAACACCGGTTTTCAAGGTGTCGCCATCTCGAGGTCCCGGGTTCGATTCTCGGTCGGGTCAATGTAGAAAAACCACTTTTTCTACATTTTCTCGGGTCTGGGTGTATGTGGTGCCTTCATTGTTTCCGATTCCCATACCTCAAGTGCATTAGCATCTTACATTGGGATCGGAGCAATGTATGTGATGTTGTCCCTATCTATACATGTATTTATTTATTTATGAAAAGACCCATAGGTACGAGCCTACCACCTGGGGATGATTTTCGATATCTCGCATGTCATTAGCCATTAATAACCATATTAACAAGGGTTTTCTCTTAGCCGCTTCTTTGATAACAAAGAGGAGAAAAGGGGCGGTATATATTTACGTTGAACATGTTTAATTTAAATGAAAAATAAATGAATTTATTTGTACCTGAAAAAATGTACTGAATTTATTAGTGAATTTGTGTGGTTACGGTGTAAGAATATACTATTCTTATTACACCGTAACCACACATTCTATGTCCTTTTCTTTCGGTGGAAGTCGTAAGAGGCGAATTATCCACCTTTAATAATGACGCAAACGGCAAAGTCTTAAATATGTTACCTTAAATACCTTTGACTGCCGACCGACCCGCTTTGTCATGGTAACCATCTCGAAAAATACCAGATAAAATTTAGCAGGCCGGTGATGGGCAGCATAAGGTGAAATACGTCTGGTACTGTCATTGCCCATCCGCTTGCCAAGCGTGGCGATTATGGCAAAATCTCACGTATGGGAGAAGCCATCACACGGATGGGTGATATTATGTAGTAACACAGTACATATGGCTTTATAGACGATTAACGTATATTTTATTAAATTGATTGTGCATATAAAAAGGAGAAGCAGATATAGCCAATTTTAAATTTATCCTTTTAAATTAACCTATCTATTTTTGTAATCTGTTTATGACCCTATTACAGCGAAAGGCTTCACCACTTGTCACGTTGTCCCTAATAGGCTTCAGTGAAAAGAATTAATTGTCTAGATCTCTGTCTACCCTAGTATTGGGAAAATATGTGAAGATTTATTATACCTAATTTTTATTTTACACAAATTCTACAAGTATAAATGTACATGTAACCTGCACAGTTCGCTGGCGACCGCTAGATGGCGGTATTTTCTACGTAACTTATACGCCACGGCGTTTATTGCCAAGTCTGCAGAGCGAATACGAGAACGGATAACCTATTCAAGATTACACACCTTATGGTATATTTTTATCATCGGGACCTTCATGAAAAGTATAAACAATGGAAGAATGTTAAAAAGTGATGATCGGAAAAATTACTAAACATAGTACCATCGGTTAATTACCACCAAACTTATCAAGAGTCATGTGGGTACAGAGCCGAATTGTTATGGTATAAGAATTTAAGTTGGTTTGTAAGAAGAGTAAGTTTGTGGTGGCAAGATTAGCCATCAAATAACATCCTAATAATACGAGACCAAAAACTACCTTTGAAGGGCAGCAGTGACTATGGTGCAAGCTATCTGGTACTTTGTTTGCCAATTCGTTTGTCAAGCTCTGCATAATAATAATATAATAATAATAATAATATAAATACTAAGCATAATAAATACTTAGTAATACTTTTTCAGGTAAAATCATTTGCGATATGTATTTCTTTATTTTAAGCACCTAAAGCATTAGTTTTTCCAATGCCTCGGGTTGACTTGGAGAGAATGCCGATAAGGCATAGTTCACCCTTTCTTAGGCTTATTTTTAAGGGAAATACAAAAATGTGTACATAAATAAAGAAAATATATACGTCTATTCTATGTGTAACATGGTACAATGTCATGCAATGGACAGTAAAATAAAACTGGAATAATACTTTACGTACCGTTTCTATTGAGTTCGCGTACATTCATACCTTTGTGTATGGCACCGATATAAACAGCATATGTTAATTTTTTAATTCAGCTGCAAAATTTAATGCAATATTGACTGAAATTGAATGCAAATGGATGCCGACCCAATAGAGTATACTCTTGGCCTTAAAAAAATTGCACACATCATTAGTCATAAAGTAACTTACTTTTTTGTTGTTATTTTAATCAAAATATTACATTACATATTAAGATGTTTACATCGGTGAAAACTTGTTGGTTACGTAGTGAATGTGTAGCGCCACAGGTACTGGTGGTTGACACGTCACGTGTAACTCTGCAAGTTCGTTGACCGCTCGTGGCAATCTGCCCGTGTTTCTACAAATTAGATTTTTCAATGAACCTTTACAATTTACTTTTACTTGACATTATTCGGTATTTTATTAAACTAATTTATTTGGACTAATATTTTTTGGGACATGCTGTGTAAATTTCATAAAGGTCACATAGCCTATACCACACTTTGAATATCAAAAATAAATCATGTAACCATATTCAATGCCATTACATTTTTTCATAAATCGGAATACTTAATTTAAGAGATGGAATTATCCGTTTCCTCAAATAAAACGATTAGTCATCTCTTCATAATAAATTAACGTAAAAATGCAATTAAGGTAAATGGAACCTAAAGTGGCTCGCTCGTTTGTGCATAATATGCGAGCGAAACGTGGTCTGCGGGCGGTCGTCGACCGAGGCCCTTGACTCGCGCAGGTTCACCGACATCACAGCTCGCGGCGTTATGCTCGTCGTGCGGCGCCCGCTGACGACGACAGACGATTACAGCCTTATGATTACCTTCTGAGGATTATAAACCTGATTGTTATTATTTTACAACGTTTTTTTAACGGAGTTCAAGGTTGACTTAGCTTTTCTCTTTAGCAGATAACGCGGTGAAACTAAAATTCACGAAGTTCTAGTGACGACTTCCATTTTCCCGAATAAGCCGGTATTCTAAACGGATATAGTGCCATATTGTACACATACATATTAATCAACAGATCGTAAAGAAGTCCCAAGAACCATTGTGACTGGCGTAAGTGGAGTAACAAAGCATTTGAACCAGTCGAAATTTGAGAGGTGCCATAGTTTTCTCAGCGAAGGTAGATAATTACCAGTATGTATTTAGAAATATTGTAATGTTTATCGAAGTGGTTACGATATGTATCTGAGTATAAGTATCTCGAGTTTTAAAGTAGAAAGCGTGATGTGTATATCCTCAAAAATATTGACATTAGTGTTATACACATGACTTAGCGGTCTTACCTTCAGTTTTCCAACAGCATAGTTCTGTTGGTAGGATTGCTAAAGAATCTTAGCACAAAGCTCCACGACCTCAATAGTGCCTTTCAACGGGTTGGTCTTGGTTTGGTTTCTTTCCACAGAATAGTACAGTACAGAAATTTTTACACTGGGTAAGTAGAACTTCCAATCAGAGGTTAATCAACAAAACCAACTTGGCTGAGCAGTGTTTGGAAACCTTCCCTTCGTCTCCTCGTTGATACAACTAGCGATTGAAATATCAGAGATTACCTATGAAACCGCATGTACAACAGCTTAGTCTTTAATCGCCGAAAGTTGTACTTCAAACTTGTAACTTAAGTAAGAATCGGCACAACTTGTACCACTGACAATTGTCGTAATGAAAAGCTTAATCAATGGATGCAGATGTTGCTATGGCTACATTTGGGGTTAGGCCTGAGATCTGCTGTGAATTTATCTTGGTTTGAATGAACTAGTTTTAATGTTAGATTTAATCTTGATCTAGACTTAAGTTTGATGTTTAGAAGAAATCTTATGAAAAATCTTTTAATTCAAAGAACTAAACAATTGAATCCTGCACTACACTACAGAAATGGCGTAGAGCTGTAAGAGTCAGCAGGCTAAGGTACGAGGTGAACTGCGATTATAGCAAAGTGAAGGAGTACGGCACAGACCTATGTTCTGCAGTGAAACTTTATGGGCTGTAGAATTAGTTTGTGTAATGTAAAACTAGTAGTTAATTGTCAATGAAAGACTTAGCTTGGTCGTAGTCTAAAGTTGATGCGTTATATATGTATATAATGACATATCTTATGTCATCAGAAACATTGAAAACTTAAAAACCTCCGCATGTGCGTTATGACTTCGTATGTATAGTCGAGTCTTAATTTTCTAACTTATTATACCAATAAACATCAATGAAAAGATATCGTAAATTATTCTAAACAAACATCTTCTTCTTCTTCTTCTTTACAGCCTATATAGGCCACTGCTTATATAGGCCTCCCCTTTCGCCACTAAGAACGGTCCCACGTATATACGAACATTATTGCATACATATTCTCGGTTGTCCAGACACATGTTTGCTCTTCTTTTGTCCAAGTAAGAGAGGGGCATTGTCCTTAAGAAAATAAAATATTTTAGTAAAATTATATGAAATATAATCAAATAATTTATTCTCTGACGTAAAAAACATTCATTGCATTATTCACATCTTAATATGTTTTAAATTTTGCAGCCTTTTGTAAAGTACCTGACGGAGAAAAATATTTGAAAAAACCTCTGAAAGAATCCCCCTTTTATTTCTGTTTTTGTAACTATTTAAATATAATAATAATACAGCTAAACAGTAAGACCCTCAAGTAAAAGCGTAAGAAAGTACAGTCCCTTTTCTTTCGGCGCGTGTTGCGGAGAGGTCGGTTAAACAAGAATTTTAATGCCAGGGAACAATTAACTCATGCCCAGAGGTTGTAGGTTGTGTTACCTTGTGACAAAAATTCTTTCTACAAAGGTTTCTTTTAATATAAAACTAATAAAACTATTTTATTTTACTTACATGAGTACAAGTAACAATGTGGACGCTGTAAACAATAAACCTTAGTTAAGCAAGTAACATTATGGCGAAGTGGACGAATTTGTAAGTTATATACCTTATACCTTAACAACAACAAAAAAAAATATTAAGAAATTGGTGGATTACTCACTCCCTGGAATTTTGTTACAAAAACAAATAATGTATACTACGTTTTACACTACTCCTTTGAAGTAAGTTAACTGATGTTAAAACCTTTTGTGTTTAATTGTATAAAAAAACAGAAACCTATTTTAAAAAAATATTCTGTCTGTGTGTTTGTTCCTGATAAACTTGTAAACCGCTTAACTGATTTTTTTCTATCAGATAGGTGATGTTATAAAGAGTGACCTACGCTGTAGTTCTAGAAAATAAACATTCCACCTTAACTGATAAACTGCGAGCATACCCCAGGGCAACCTATAAATGTATAACCTTACGCAAAAATGCAAAATCTTACTTTCTAACGATTATGCCTCTGTGAACTTTCACTAGAAATTTATCTAAATGGCCAATTTTTCCTTTAAACAGAGACTATGAATTGATATTTAATTGCGCTTTTGTTTTCGTAAGGTCCATTATATTGTGTACATTTCTCAAACCTTTTCGTGTAATTTATTTTAACACTCATTGTTTGTTATAAATTTTGATCTTTTTATTTGTAATGTTGTCTGAACTTTTTCATAAATTTCATATATTTACGTAGAAGAGGCATGCAGCAATTTCTTCTTCTGCATTTATGTGCCGTCTTGACTACGGTGGGACCCTAACTCATCCCGACCCTTTACTCAATGTCAGGGTGAAGTACAGGCATCTCTTCACCCCGAGGTACTGCGTATTCCCAATTAATTGGAATGATATATAAATATTATTTAAATTAAATATTAATCCTTTCAATTTCCAAGTAAGAGGTTTTGTAGCAGGCCATTAGGCAAGAGGCAACAGCATCCAAAGTACGAAATGTCTGGTACTTGATCACTAATTGTTTGCACACAATTATGGCAAACTCTCCCTTATGAGAGACGCTTATTCCCTGCAGTGAACTTTTATTTGCTGTTATGTATATAATTATGTATGAAGAAACAACAATGAAAACATAATAATTTTTCCATTTTCATTTTGGCTAATTGTTTAACATCAACACAAGCTTAAAATGTTTATTTCAAAGAGGCCTAAATAGTTATTTGTATAATAATAATACGATCTAATATCGCACGTAATAGTTTTTATGAATCGTCGGATAAAGTCGGACATAGTTAAGCTTTTTCCGTGTCCGGCCAAAATAAACGATGTCTTGGTTTTTTCATTTCGCACACGAGCGATCGAAGAGCGTGGCCCAGCGCAGTCGAGGAATAGACAGACTGTCGGTTACTCCCGGAGTCCCGCCCGCCCCTTGATTTTACATACAATTTTTTTGTCCTAACTATTGATATTGAGACAAATCCATTTACAATCCAATTAATCCTTAATAATTAAAGGCCCATTTTACCCAAAGGTAAAATGGGCCTTTATTTAATGGGGGTAAAAAGGTACCCGCCAAACTGGCTGGTCTATCCGGCTATTTGGTTTGGTGACCTGGCAACTCGACACAAATGGCGACTCGGAAAAAGTGGTTTTCTACTTGGTTTCTTGACCCCATCTATGTATATATGTTTATATCAGACATATGCAAAACTCACGTGACATCTATGCAAAATTTAGAAGTAAAATTTATTTAAGGTAAGCGAAGGTCGGCAGGCAGACGGACAAGGAAGTGTGATTACATTTTGCTTATTTTTTGTTTCCGTGTGCGGATTAATGTTTAATAACATTTGTTAGTTTGAATGTATTTCCTTATTGTATAGTGCCTTCGTTTAATATTTTTTTCGTATTGACTCGTGATTTTTATTATATGTGAAAAAAGCTTATAGCCTAACGGATGGCAAGTGACCACTAATGTCTATAGATACACCTTCAAACTAAACTAAGCCCAATAGTAGTAGCATATTTTGTAGAGTATTGTGTTTTAAGATGCTGAGGTGACTTCAGCATCTTTAACCTTGTGGGCTAAGAAGTGAGGGCTTTGTGTATAGGACCCACCTACTCACGTACACTCACTTGTGTAATGTAAAAATAAAATATAAACTCTGTCTGTGTTGTGGTTAATTCGTGAACTACTTAGAACCGAAGTTAACCTATACTTTGAGACGTTGAGTGCGATTCTAATGACTTATTTTGAAGCTTAATAAGCATGTTTTGAGTTCGAAATGTTTCGGATGAGGAAAAAAATTTTTGTAAACACTGCCATGTTAAACAATATTAAAAATAGAAAAATAAAGTAAAAAATACGTGTGTTATATGCTACCGTTTTTACACAAAATAACTTTCAGCTTAATTATGCTCTATTCAGTCTCTTAAGTACGGTTACAATGAATATAAGAACTTGGAGTTTTCTGGTTGTATGGTTATTTGTGATATGATTAGTCTGCCATGTGTTAGTTGTTATTATGTTACAAGGCGATTCCCTTAGTCCCTTTTTACGATACTCACGGGAAGAAAAGGGTTGGCAATACACAGAATATGTTACAGTTAACGGAAAAATTACATAAAGTTTATTACATTCATTTGTAAAACTGGGTATCCGTGGTATATTGAGTGTTGATGTGTTTAAATACAACACTGTCAAACTTCTATTGTGATACATTTATTATCCAAGAATGCTTTTTAATAATCTAAAATTTTTTATACAAACATTGACTTTCAATGAGATTTCAGATTATGTAGAGAAAAAACGCAAACGTAAAAAAATTTAAAGGGTAGGTTATTAGGTTATTAGGAGTAAATAATCAGTGAAAGCCACAATGACATTCCAAGTACCTTTCCACAGTGATATTCCAGGTACCATTCCATTTTTAAATACTACACAGATGCATTTTTATTCTGGGCAATTACATATAGTTCAATTGTTTAGCGTAAACACATTTTACATTATTTAATTTTTTTTATATCTTCACGCAATTTGCCATACTGACATACAGAGACCTAGACAAGGAAGTCTTTTCGACCCAATATTCACCCAAGCCTATAGGCGACCACCTGACAGGTAATGAGCCGCTCGCCGTCTAATTAATTTATAATATCATTTATTTTTTATATTATATAGAAGAAACAAACTTATGGAATTTTGCCTAAGTAACTATTTAGAGGTAGGTACATGTTAACCAAATTAGAGCAATAAAATAATTTATAAGATTTTTTTTAGATTTAATAAAAAAAAGTAATTCTAATTAAGTCCCTGTCTATATTTTAAAATAAGATACATTATAATGTATGAAAATAAAATGTATGCAAATTTCTCAGAGGGTAAAATATGCTTTTCAATGATTTATCTGTCTCCTGGCTTACCAGGGTGTTTACATCATGGTTTTTATATTAAAATATTATTGAACTTCAGGGTAGTTAATTCCACTGAGTCTATCTCGGTTCCTTATATGGGTAGATTTTGATATCTCGAATAAATGACAAAAGAATTTGATAATAAAAATATTTTAAAATGGCCCGTACTTTTTAGGTGGTCGATGTTATTTAAATATCATGAAACCGTGTTGGTGTGAATATTTAAATTGTTACAACACTTTCTACAGTCTTAACAACCAGGCTAATTAGACACTTAAAACTCGCGATGAATATTTCTAAATTCATTTACAAAATTACATATAACACTAACATTAACCACTGTTAAATATCAAAATTAATTTTATACTGATTTTCATAACGAATAAATTTTTGTGCAGTTTTTCCTGATGGTTGCGGGTTCGATTCTCCAAGAGGCAGATATTTATTCTTATAAATAAATTTAGCTATGTTAATAATTTAGATAAAAAATTATTTAAAAATAAATTGTAGCAAACAAATATACCCATAATAAACAAAAAGGCCGTGCCGTGAAACTAACGCTTAAGTTTGGCGACGCGGTGCGTTCAATTTAAATTGTTTATGTTTTGTACACAATTCATTCAAATCATCTAGATATACTTATGAGGATAATTTTATTATGCATTACATAACGAAGGCAAATAACAAACTCATTCGAATAAGAATGAGTTTGTTATTTACCTTCGTTAGAAGTCACGATAGCCGAATTCTTGGGTGGTCGGAATTTCGAGTCGAGGGCCCCGAGTTCGATCCCCGAGGTGGCAGTACCTATGAGTTTTTCAAAAAAACTTATGTACGAATTTCATCGTTGGCTTGGACATAAGGGCGGCGACGGGCTCACTAACTGTCACGTTGTCCCGAAAATATCTTCGGTGGAAGGTGGGTCAAAGGGACTTAATTGTCTAGACTGTACTGGGAATTGCGTGAAGATATTTATATTTATTTATTTTTATTTATTCGAATAAGGATTAATAATAAATAACAGAAAACTATATATCTGCAATATTTTTAACCTAAGAATAATTATTAATTCTACTACTTTTAGACCTTAGGAGTTAGATATATGCAATCGGGGACTTTTAATTAGACCTTTATAGGTGAAACAATTCTCCCACATAAATATTATTTTCGAGTAAATTTAAGTATTTAGGCAAGGCATGCCAGAAATTTAATATTATTGGTAAAGACAGGTCTGTGTGTGTCAAAAAAACACGGATGGGCCCTTGTTTGAGTCCAATATAGGTTTTCTAATCCAAATGTATCAACGTTATGTATTCCGAGGACTATTGATGGTGGTTGAGCGAGGTAGTTAATATATAAATGCTTCAGAAACGCTATGGCATCTGCGCCTGCTCACCAAAGCAGTGAAAGTGGGTTGAATGCGACGCCATTACTTTCGGTTTCTCTTGCGCACACGCCCGCGGACTCGTTACAATAAGCGTTGCATCCCGTCGATTTCTCGCTCTGCTAAATTTCACCTTTTCCACTCCACTATACTAATGTGCAGGCCAACTCGCTTGTCGATTGCGAACTATCTCTAGAAAGTGTTTTACTTAGCTGTGCCTTGCAGATGTAGCTGTTTTCTATCTAAGTTTTCTGAGCATTTCAGATATCTTTATTAAATAAACAAAATTCAATAAAAATGCTACTACTACTAACTATTTCCATTAAACAAAAAAGTCTTTCGCTGCAAATTGTACTGTTTTTAATTGATTTTTAATGATTACAATTTTTTTCATAAATAATTTTATCATCATCATAATTTTTTTGACTATCCGATAGCCTAGTTGGTAGTCACTCAGCTTTCGAAGCATTACAGGTTCGAATCCCGCTAGGGGCAAATATTTTGTGTGATAAATATGAATTTTTGCATTCAAGTCTGATTTTATATGTATATAAGAATATTTATCTGTTTGTTGAACCGTTTTCTTAACAACGGACACAATGCCGAAGACAGGCACACATACTGTCAAGCTCTCCCAAAGCTTCATTGAAAGATGGGTTCAAAGGACTTAATTATCTAGAACTCTAGCCCAGTGTTGAGAAATTACTATTTTTTATTAATTTATAAAATAAAATATAAATTTTTTGTTGGTATTGTTATAAGAAAGCTATTTCAACGCTTACAAAACAATTTTTGACAAAACACCAATCTGATATTAGTATTACTGAAGGTATAAAGATTCCTATTATCCTATTCCTGTATAATTTACGTTTTGTCGACTAAATTTATGCATTTATGTTAAAGTGTAAAGTTTTAGATTTTATATTTATTGTTGAAAAATTTAGACGATTAAATTTTTTGATAAATAAGGCATTCGTCGTATACATTATCAAATAACAGAAAATATGTAGAGATAACTTTCACAAATTTTTGGTTAAGTCAAAAGTGGCCTAATTAAACAAATTGTCATTATACCCTTAAAACAGTACAATAAGACTGCCTTATCATTTTGTTTATATTTAAGATGTTAGGAAAAAAAACTAGTTACTAAGGTGCGTGATCAGAGTGAGTGCAGAGAGTGGCCTAGAAAGCGGTGACTTTCGACGGTACGATGGCGCCCGCGCATCGCGACTTGGTTGCACGGTTATTTGGCGCTCGAATTTTAAAAATCCGGTTCATATGTTTGAGACTGGCGCCATCATTAATAATTATTACGAGTATAATTTCTCCACTCTTTAGAAAAGCTATTTCAATATTAATAAAAGCTATTTCTAACTATTTATATCTACTATATATCAAGTTTTTTTTATTTATTTATTTAATACCATAGAACCAACAGCACATTAAAAATATAACAAAAAATCTTAAAATTATACTTATTGCCAATAACAGGTTCATACTTTATAAAAATAAAAAAAGTATGTTATCACTTTTATAGTGGATGACTCTTACATTATTGTTGTAGTAATCAGTTAATAATAATAAGGTAAATACAGAAAAAGTAATATTTAAATAATGAAAACTAAAAACTAAGTAAACTAAGTAAAACTAAGTGTGTGTGTGTGTGTGTGTGTGTGTGTGCGTGTGTGCGTGTGTGTGTGTGTGTGTGTGTGTGTGTGCGCGCGTGTGTGCGCGTGTGTGCGCGTGTGTGTGCGTGTGTGTGTGTGTGTGTGTGTGTGTGTGTGTGTGTGTGTGTGTGTGTGTGTGTGTGTGTGTGTGTGTGTGTGTATTTATTTACGTTTAGATATGTATCTAACTTTTTTAAACATGGATTTGTTAAGGTGGAAAATATCTGACGCAAAAAATTCTTTATTGTAATTGTTTAATATGCGATATATGACTGAGTTCTGGGCATAAATTAAGTTATTATATGTTTGTGTTTAAAAAACACCTTATTTGCTAATTCGTTGTTACAATCAGATGTTGGTATACCATAAACGAATCTTATTAAAATTCGGGCAAAATAATTTTTATACATTGTTCTATTCTGTAAATGGATTCAAGGTCTTCTACTGCATATACAGAAGTGTTTGAGGATATTTAATACATTTTTTAAATGCGGTCACGTCATTGAGCACGTGCTAGACGTGACACGATGGTAAATGGAAAACAAAACATCCGCATGTTGCATCGGAAAAGAAATGAACGAAAATGAAAGTGACCTAGTTCTCCGGTCCCCGCTGCCTGTTTTGCTTTCTCTTGCTTTTTTATGTATGAAACTTGCCGTCTTTAGTTTGAGTTAATGCTCTTTCACCGCACGTTTGGTTAATAGTTCTTTTGTGATAGACTATGTACATATATATGTACATAGTCTATCACAAAAGAACTATGGCGCCATTGGCGCATATGCGCCAAATATTACTTTTAAGAAATATTCAGGCCAGAATTAAGTATGTGTCAACGTTTTATATTTATTTTTATACAATGAAATGTGGAAGTAACTTAAATTTTTATTTATTCGTTTGTTTTACACAATTTTGTATTCCATTAAAATACAGATGCCTTTTTTTTATACAGAAACCTTTTTTTGTAATGAAAACTAACTTTTCAACTGTAAAACTACTTATAATTGCCTCGGTTATAATGCAATTTTAAGAAGTTTTAAGTTTATTACAAATATTTACAATATCTAGTCAAAATATTTGCCATTACAATGAACAAATACAAGGGACAAAAATACTCGCTGTTAATCATACACTGAAGAAAAGTGTGCGAATTACACTGGCTCTTATGTATGTATACTTATGTATACATACATAACAGCAGCATTGTATGTGTACTTATGACTAAATTAGAACAAGTTATTACCCATATTCTATTCTCGAAAATCATATTTCCCATATTTTCTACAAAGTTTCGATGTAGTAAGTATTTAATCTGCGAACATTGAATATTTATATGACTATTTTTACATTATGTACTTACTGTCTGTCTTCTTTTACTTTCAAATAAAAAAACCTAAAGTAAATACGTCATTAAACTAGAAAAGTCTACCGCGAAAGTCTATAGTATAGAAGAAATTATCCTAACCTAACCTAACCCAACCACTCGGCTTTACTTGACACGTATCTAGGCTGCGATATTTCAAATTCAAGATATTCCAAAAATGGGTTTAAAATCAGCGTTGTTCCTGAGTGGTCTCATTGGAGATTACATTGTCTCAACACTCCATTAATCACTTAATTAATGTCAGTAAGTATTTTCAAGGAATGAAATTCTTTGTCTTCTTATTTACTACATTGTTTCTGTCAATGCTGCATAGTCTTTGTGACACGAATCACCATTAGAATTAATCATTGCTCGACAATATTAAATTTCAAAATGGTATTCCTGCTTTTTTTCTATCCAGTGCGTAGCTCGACCTTCCGTATACTGAAATTCTAAAAGCCATCTTAATGTTGCATGATCCATCTCCATGTCGTTCTTCAAATTTGTAATCTAACAAATACTTTCAAAATGCTGTCAAGACTTCACAATTGCCAATAATTCTCTTCGAGACACGCAGTAATATCTTACCGGTTATGAAAGAAACGTGATAAAGTATGATATTATAAATCTTTTATTTGATTTTTTTTTTATAGAAAAAGGAGGTAATCGAGCAGGTAGCTCACGTGATGGTAAGTGATTACCGCCGCCCATGAACACCCTTAATACCAGGGGGGTGTGTGGGCCTCCGGTTACCTTCAATCACGAGACGAAACGCAGAAGTTTGTTAGACTTCTACTTCACGCCGGTATTCTGTGAGGTCGTGGTACTTCCCCGGTCGAGCCGACCCATTCATGCATCAACAAAAGCTGATGCGTGGCTCTACCACAAAAAATGGATGGATACTGAAGAGGAACTTAAATTTTTAAAATTCTCTTTTCAGTTTGAAAACTCTTAATATCCTACTGTTCACATTCTATGAGTTTTCCTGTTGTGATGTTAAAAGAAACGGTTTGTTCATGTCATATAGCGCCATGGGATGCAAATTGATATCCTTCCAGCTTAATGCATCTCTTTAATTTTTCCGTTTCCTCTGAGTCTTTTCCTAAAGCCTGGAAGGAAGCCAATCTTATTCCTCTTCTTAAAAAAGTAGTCCTAGTTCCTATTCTGATTATGGCCCTATATCTATCCTACCCATCCGTTCAAAAGTTCTTTGAACGATTAGTATTTCAACAGCTCAATAATTTTCTTCTTCTTTATTAAGAAAATGATTGAGCTGTTAAATAAGATCTCTTTCGATCCGGATTTTGGCCCGGTTATAGCACGTCTATACCATTAACTAAACGAAATTCGATATTCGTTAGCGATATTTGCTGGGGTATGGGCAATAAGCAGCTCATGATACTCACGTTAATGGACTTCATTAATGCTTTCAACACTATTGATTTCGACTTGCTCATTGTAATGGTCAGTAAGACTTTCAGACTTCACCTACTGTTAGATACGTTGGCAGATGAAGTTTCGCGAGTCGGCTAGAAAAGTCATAGATATAAAGAATCACTTTGTTTTTCGACCCCGGTTTCTCAAAATTTTCTGTAAACAAATCCAAATTTTATCTGTATTATGCCCCTCCTCTCCCTCTACCTCATTATACCACTTATCGGAGGTAGCAGATTATGAGTAGAAGATGCTACGTCACGTCTCTCATCTTAGTTTTTGGGTTCATACTTTTTAGTCACGATAGCCTATCGGAATTCGAGTCGAGAGACCCGAGTTCGATCTCCATGTAGCAGACAGGCTCATACCCAAAGGCTTTTAAAAAAAAAAAAATTATACACGATTTATATCATTAGCTGGGACATAAAAGACAGCGACGGGCTCACCATATGTCACGTCGTCCCAAAAATATCTTCGTTCGAAAGTGATTCGAAAGGACTTAATCGTGTAGAGCTCTGTCTACCCCTGTGTTGGGAATGGCGTAAAAATATATTTTTTTTTATAATTTTTGACTGGGTTTGTAAACAGTAAATAACTACTACTAACGTGTTAGAGACTGTCGGTAAATAATTTAAAAATGTTGTCAATTAATAATAATAATTTAATTGAATTCAAATTTCAGCCAAAAACCGGTTTTTGGATATTTATTAATATCTTTCAAAGGATCGATGATCCAAAATAAGTCCGCCTTTTTTTAATGATTAACGTGTTTGTGAATTAAAACTGGCGACATTATTGTTACTTAAATTTTTTGATGTGTCATCATAAGTTAACATGAGTGTAAATCGGTCAAGGGACTTTGCCCTCAAACGGTGTTAACCGTATTATTTCCCGTTTTCAACAATATGTTATACCTACCTTTCGTACAGACGTGGGGAGATTCTTAACGGGGACAACGACCTCCATACGACAATAAATAACAATTTACAAATTTTACAATATTTTTGTACTGTCAACATTAATATTATTGTAGTAAAATTTTATGGATTTAATTTAATAGATATTTTAATTTAATGAAAAACGAATTTGCATTAAATTTGCGTAGATTTCTGTGTAAGTAGCAAAGACATATTAGTAGGTTATGGGTAAAATGGTGAGCATATATCCTGCCTTCAGTGTACAGTATTAGATAGAATATCAGGTGAGGGCCTGGCTTCGACTGCGAAAATATCGAAATACCTAAAGTAATTCCAAAATAACACAAAATAATATAAACATAGAGAGAAGTGGGGGCTCGTCGGACCAGGGTGTTACTGGTGTATTGGAATCGGATGGTTGTTATTACACTATCAGGGGAATAATAATTGGTGGTGTATGTTATGCGTATTATAACAATTTCCCATTGTTAGACTCCGGTTTGGGGAAGCTGCAGAAACCACAATAGCTAACAGCTCAAAATCCATTGAATGAATTGACAGGGTGCGTACGTTTACATAAGATGCGCTTGTCTTACGACGACGGTTATACCGAGCTAGAGATAGCCGCGGGTCAGCGACCGACGCGAGGCCGACGCCCGCTGACGTAAAGTTACGCGAATTCCGACCTGAACCCCTCCCGCCACCGCACCTTCCCCTACACCCTAGTAGCGACCTAATTCCTTCGAAGCTTCATTTGTGCATCATTAATTATAATGCGACGTTGCACCGCAGGCGCCAAACAAGTTCTATTTCTAATTCCTTCGAATAATTTGCACACTAAATATATTACAGCCCCGAATTAGATTTACGTTGATGAAATTGTAAATGATAAAGCTTTATAATATGTAAACACTTAAGGTTTTCACGTGTTGACTAGTAAATAGATCTTTGAATGGTGGACGCGAGTATGTCAAGCTCTGTTATAAAGACCTTTGCTTGTGGAGGCGTTCTGTGACGGTAGAGCGATGGCTACCAAAAACGTCGAAATTTATTTGGGTGGAGTGGTCATCTCGGGTATGTTTCGGCTCATATTTGTTCTTTCTTTCTCTCTCATCACTTAATTTGATAGAATATAAGTGAGGTGAGGGGCAATATCTTTGAATACCTCAATGGTTTATTTATAGCGAGAAAAGATTAATCTAGAAAAAAGCAAAGGATAAACAAAATTTATTTCTGTAAATGCCGATCCAAACAAAATATAGTGAATCATGTTAGCAAGCTAAAGATGTTTTGTATTAATTGACACAATATACGTTATAATATTCCGTAAGATTTCATTACTAGACATCTCGCACCTTAGACGCTCCTGCTATGTTGTACTATCATGAAAATTTAGTACCCCCTTCGTGTATCCTCATATTGTACGAGTACGTATCGTAAGAGGCGCCTAAGGGAAGAGCTTTAAAACTGCAACAATTAGCAACAGATGGAGGAATAATCATCTCCAGGTGTACCAAAAAATATCTTCACGCTATTCCGGATACTGGGTATAAGACAATAAAATCCTCTCTCCTTTTACCGAAAATATTCTTTGGGACTACTTTTTTTTTATAGAAAAGAAAGGCAAACGAGCAGGTGGCACACGTGATGGTAAGTGATTACCGCAGCCCGTGAGCATCTGTAATACCGGAGGAATAGCAGATGCGTTGCCGGCCTTAAACTACGTAAGAGATATCGCCTATCGCCGTCTTTGTGTCCAAGGCAACGATATAAATCGTAATAAATTTTTAAGAAACTCATTAGTTCGAGCCTATTACCACCTGGGAATTATACTTGGGTCTCGTGACTCACATTCTAATAATATCTGGATATCGTGACTTTTTTTTTTACTTTTCAATATAATTTAAAAAATAAAAATATCTTCACGCAATTCCCAATACATACAATACTCGACCTCTATCTACCCCAGACAGAGGTCGAGTCTAGACAATTAAGTCCCTTCGACCCACCTTCCACCGAAGATATTTTCGGGACAACGTGACAGGTGGTGAGCCCGTCGTCGTCTTTATGTCCAAGCCAACGATATTCGTACATAAGTTTTTGAAAAACCCATTGGTACGAGCCTACCAACTGGGGATCGAACTCGGGTCTATTGACTCGAAATTCCGACCTTTCCGACTCGGCTATCGTGACTTCAATATAGATTGAATATCAAAAAATTATTAAGTGTTAAATTTGTTCTGGTAAATTTTAAGCGAAAAAAAACGAAGGGTCGTCGTTGTGTTAGAAGCAATACTCGGTTTCAATAAATAAGATTAACAAGTGACATGGCAGATCTGCGTAGACGTAAGTGCTATTGTCTGCGACACTGGCGCAAATGCTACACGGCAAGGAGTCCATTGTGTGCTCGCTCACAACAGACGATGACAGCCACAAATTGGCCTTGCAGACATCGTCATTTACGGCTTTGTATCTAAAAATGGATATCACTTGCAGTGATCGTATGCCATTCAAACATGAATGCCATTGACGGTCAAATTCATAAGTTAAGGATCATGCCACATGTTGTGGCTGAGTGACGGACACTAGTGATTAATGAAATGTTTATGTAAAGTTTGTCTCTTCGGACCATGTTACTTTAGGAAAGCGCATTTACAATTACTCTAGTCAATGTGTGCTCAGGTTACAAGTTATGAAATAGATTTAATGTCATCAACAGAAATGTTTATTTGGAAGCATTCAAAATGTTATAATTCAAAACGCAGATTATTCGCAGATTAAACGCAGATTATTCATATATATCTCTATTTCAATATCTCTTGAAATAGATATATATATATATATATATAATATAGTTATATATATATATAGTTATATATATATATATATATATATATATATATATATATATAATATAGTTATATATATATATAGTTATATATATATATAGTTATATAAGTTTTTCAAACGCTTATAAAAATAGGTACTTACATTAAAAAGAACCACTAAAATTTTTGGTTTTTTGTCTGTTTGCTTGTTCTGGCTAATGTCTGAAACGGCTGGATCAATTTTCACAGGACTATAACTGGCAGACAGTTTATGCAATAAGCAGTTACTTACCTACATAGCCTGTAAAAATAATTTATAGGACAACTCTCTTATTGTAGCTTCGCTGTGCTCCATTGCTGAACAAAGAACGGTTTCGAGACACCTGCATTCATTGACTCCCCGCTATATTGTGCAGGTTGTGACTCCATTTCGTAGGGGGTTGTCCTACACTGCGCCTGTCTGAACGAGGTCGTCATTCGAGATCTTTTCTTCCCCAATGGTTGTCAGTTCTACCAGCTATGTGGCCGGCCCATTGCTACTTCAGCGTGCAGATCCTAATGATGATGTCGCTTGAGCCAGCTCTATTTGGTCTAGTAACACCACGCATAGCTCATTCTATTTTCTAATCACTTAACTTCAAATAGGAGGTGCTTACTTTTTTTTGTACTGCATTGCATTATGCATAGGCTATATAATTTATATCTGTGCTACTAAGTAATGTGAGGCAAACAATCTTCATTTATTTTTAAGTAAAGCTTTACTTAACGGTCGTAACGTGTCTTTTCAGACAAATAATTCTTATCAAAAATTCATAATTCTTTTTTTAGGTTCGGCCTTTGTTTCAAAAATCTGCGGGTCAATGGCACTGCATTAATAATAATATAATAATTATAATAGTAATTTATTTCACGGAAAAATTTACATTTTATATCAGTGAATCCGTTGGCCCCCGAACTAGTGAAAACAGTGTTTCAGAGGCCGGTGGCTTCTCCCATTAAATTAAAGCTATATATTAACATTTTCCCTTTAGTAAAAGTAAAAAGTAATAATAATATTTTTAGGTTAGGTATAAATGACAAAAATTAAAACAGAAAATTTTGGAATAAAAAGCGCTCAGCATTGTGTGTGTGTGTGTGTGTGTGTGTGTGTGTGTGTGTGTGTGTGTGTGTGTGTGTGTGTGTGCGTGTGTGCGCGCGCGCGTGTGCGTGTGTGTGTGTGTGTGTGTGTGCGTGTGTGTGTGTGTGTGTGTGTGCGTGTGTGTGTGTGTGTGTGCGTGTGTATACGTGTATGTATGTATTTTTTCTTATGTACTGTTACATAAGAATCATTACAATCATGTTTTCAACACCTTCGTAATCAAATTTATAAATCCATGTTAAAATTATGTTTTTAATTCTACTATTGTTGCATTTTCTGATGTGCTTTTCTTTATTTAATATATTGTAAATCCGTGGAGCAATTATACCAAATTGTCTTTGAGCGAAACTTGTGTTCACTCTGGGCACAGGACAACGATTGACTCTTTTAGATGTTTCGGGCAGATAGGGTACAATTTTTTTGTGGTAGCGTCGGAGACTTTCATAAATATATAATTTTCTTACACTTAACACATTTGCTCTTTCATACAAAGCTGTAGTAGGGTGTCTATAGGGTAGAAAAAACATAACCTTTAGTAAAGAGCGTTGTACACGTTCCAAAGTTAAGAAATGGGACTTTGCGGCAGTACCCCAGGCACAAATACAGTATCTGAAAAGACATTCGCCTAGGGCTTTGTAAATTTGGATTAACAGTTTATCATCAGCAATTGTTCTTAACGTTTATATAGCATTAACCGTTAAAATAAATGATCAAAAAAGATTGCAATCACTCGTTACAAGTTATCTATAATTATTTCAAGTACATTTCTTTTAAAAGTGCGTAAAGTTATAACCTACCATCGTACTCATATTAAAAATCTGAAAGTTTGGCCTGAATGTTTAGATAATTTAATATTCGTTACTCAGTCACGCCAAAATAGCAGAACGGATTTGAATGAAATTTAACACACTAATAACTGCATTGACCTGACAGGATAACGCTAATAGAAAAATCTATGGAAATCTAAGGAAGCATGATTTTGCTTAATGACTATGTACAACTTTGTTATTTTTTACTGCGGTTATATGCCATTGTTATATCTATGCATCGCGAGGACTATGTCACGGGAAAAATTTAAAAAAAGTACTAAACACGAACACAGAATGTATCTCATAATAACTGAATAAAAATAACAAAAATTTCGACTGTTACTTCCAATTAAGCGTTTACGAAGATAAAATGTAGCGTGCAAAAACTATGACGCACTGCCATTACGGTGCAGTGTGGCCAGACACTGAATTCATTCATAAACTTTATGCAATTCTCCGAAGAGCATTGTGAGTGAATCGTTATACGAGGCAAAAATTTCCTGGTTAGTACAAATATAAACAATTCTGTTACAATAATAAAAGATTTACAAGCGATTTTCATTTCAAATAAAATTTCTTGCAAGCTTTCGATGCGTTTTCGTAATATGACAAAATATCTACTCAAAACAGTAGTGTACAAAAGGTACAATATTGTTGGCTACAATATTGTTTAGATATTGAATAACAGTTAGCAATTATTAACACGTTATTTCTGATCCTTAAATATGTAGTTAACTTTTATCTTTTTGGAATTTATTTTAGACTGGCATTGCAATTTTTTGCCTTCTTGAAATGCTACTGCATATAATTCTATATTATAGAATACTAAACCTATTTAGAAATTAAGCGCTAAACCGTATTGGAACAGCGAGATACTTCCAGCTCATCAAGGACTTTGCTTAGCGGTCTATAGGCTGCAAAGGTAATTAGTATTTGTCAGATTTCTAAAAATACCTAACTGGTACAAACAGTATAGGTGATACAGAGATGAGACCAATGATTGGGTTTATAATACAAGTTTTTTTTACGTTATGATTGCTTATATAAGTCCTAATACTGACGCAAATATGGCGCAACGCAATTATACACGATTATGACCTTGAAGTTCTCGCGTGGCAGACGGTTGACGTCAGTGCATCATAAAACATTTGTTTAGAAAAATAATCGTAGCGGTCGTTTAATGTCACCCTCTTCTAGAAGGGACAAGTCGCTTGCGGGCGGCGGAGGCACCCCACCGTAAGTCACATTCAAAATCTGTAAGACGCTGAGGGACACCGGCACTCATTATCTTTTTTATATATGTTTAAATACTTATAATAAGCAATAACAAATACGGTGCGCAATAATTATTGACCAAACAACCTTAATAGATCAGATTACAGAATTAATAAGAGAAATGAGATAAAAGAAGTCATAAAAAGTTTTAAATATGTTAAACAAAGATCGGCTGCAAGGTGTAATTAAACAATGGTGGTTCAGTGTATTTTTTTGACTTCAAAAAAAGAAAAAGGTTCTACCTCTCACTGTCTCACTCAGGCAGGCTCACCACCTGACACGTCCAAAAAAGTCTTTGGTGAAAGGTGGTTCGAAAGAACTAAAGTGTCTAGACTGCTGTCTACCCGAGTATTAGGCATTATAGCATGGATTGTTTTTGGGGAAATTAGTTGTTGCGATTCTTCCTGGTATACAATAGTGTGTAGGTTATTTGTTTTTAAAACGTATGAACGATTTATATCGTTGGTATGGACATAAAGACACTGATAGGTTTACCCTCTGTCACGTTGTGTAGTTGTGTACAAGGTGGTAGTTAGGCTATATTATTCTAAGCAATAATAAACCATTTTTTAACATAAAGAGTATTGGATGATAAGAGTCGAAGTAGGCGTTTAATAGTTTCCACCGATTCATTAGAAGATATACTAATATTGCACTCTTTGTCATCATCATTAAGACCATTGGCTTTACGCACTGCCAGGTTATGCCATACATAAGTTTGTATCCCGAAGTATCGAATGATATTACTTCGGCATAAATTGAACACTCCCTACGTACACGTAATTTCGTTTTTTCTACATAAAAAATAGTAAAATATTTCATATATCAAATGAAATATTCCTATTTGCCTTACTTACTTAGTGGTTAAAGCCGAGGCCCATATGACAGCCTATTTAACTGAATATAATTGTCAAGTAAAATAATACAAATTTATGAATAATTACATATTTCAAGCACTTCAATAAGTCAAATTAACAATAAAAAGGATCGAGGAAGACCAGGACAGTAATACGAAGATAAGAAATACAAATTTTTCAAGTAAATTGCTTGAAGAGGGGTGGGGGGGGGGGGGGTCTAGAATACTCGAATACCTAGACATACGTCTATTAAGAAGACGATTTTCCCAATTTTTCCTTTTCCCAAGAATAAGTCACTTATTTGTTATTATTTCTTATTTGATTCATTCATTCATACATTTGATAGAAGAGAATGGAAAAGATATGTATTCTTACGTCTCTCTACTGCTCAAAAAAGTTTCCTCTCTGAACCTGGAAGTCTGAACTGAACAAAACACTAAACCAGTAATATTACAATTTGGCCATGGTAACCCGGAAAAACAATACGCTCATCCTGAATAACCGCAAGAATTTTTTCGACACGGGCGGCGACACGTATGGCAATTAATGCATAAATTATTAAAAAAGGGTGTGACACATGGTGTCACATGTACTCGGAGGGTGGTTAGTCATTTGTAAATGTAGAGTATATTATTTCAATCCATTATAAAAAATTCCGATTTTTATTTCATAACTAGCTTTACCTGCGACTTCTGCCACTGACCCTAAGCATTATGCATTTTTATAAAAACCGCGGCCGATCTCGTTCGCTAAAACTCAATAAAAATTTAGCGGTATAAATATGGCGGTCAAGGACAATTTAGCTTCTTTTGTCTCCTTATAATATCAATGTAGATTCTGTTTTCCTTTATCACCACCACATCTTCTTCAAGCTTTATATCTATAGTATGTGATGTGTATGTGTGTATATGTATGAGGTGTATGTGTGTGCATATGTATGAGTGTATGATGTGTATGTGTATGAAACCACGACATGTTTGTGTGTACAAGTTTGTGTAATGTATGTATTATATAATATATAAATGTAAGACGACAGTGAAAAAAATATTGATTTGTACTCTTTTTGTATACGAGCCTATAAACCTAGCCTTGACATCATATTAGCGACATAATGACTACGACATTCATATGTCTGACTCATTACGTACAAGGACTTGCAGGTTTAGGCAGTGACAAAACTAATAAATTAATGTCCAAGCATATCAACAAATTTTAATGATATTAACGAAGTGACAAGAGACATGACTGTTTAAGAAAATATTGTTTTGTTTTTCAAAGTTAGAACAAAATATTAGGTAAAGCAAATCTAGCGCTTTAAATGAATGTTCCTAGTGCAAATACTCCTGTTCCGCTTTGACCTGTCAGGTTAGTGTTTCCTGTTCAGTAATGATTTTGACGATGCACCTTGCATACATTAATTATTGACTTTGTTGCTTTCTTGAGGTTGTTATGCACATTGTCACGAGTAAGTTTATTATGAAACTGGATTCTCGTAAGGAATTCCGCAGAAGAGGAGGAGCGGTTATTTTGCGGGAGAAATGCGCGGTTATTTATTCACGGCTATGCTATGTACATGGACCCATGCATATGTACCTATTTATGTATATAGCATAGACGTGCGACTTGCGTCTTATCAACGGATGTTGCTTATCGCAAGACTGCGTCATCCACGTGTTGCTGACCATTCGACAACAATCTGGTTTTGCCTCTATGTAGAAAATGACAGTATATCTAACAAAGGTAAGTGATATGTGGTATGAATTATATAAAAATTAAACTGGTCGGAAAATGCGTTACTTTGAAAATGTTTTTTTTCTATAGGATTGTTCTATGATATGTTAGTCTCCTACAATTAACAGTTAAAAAATAAATATATGTAATATAGTCAAAATTAATTTATATATTCTAGATTTCATATAATTTTTTAAACTTTAATGGCAAAACTTGTTACATGTAAATATAAATTAAATGTTCTAATAAGCACTAATTAATGCTGTGTTTGAATGCCGGTGCCAATTAAAGTGATATAACAGCCTTTTTTTTACAAAAAGTAAAGTACGTTTTACCATTTTTTGTCTAAAAAATCGTCAGTACGAGTACGTAGTTAACACGATAACACACACAACCGAGGGACAACCTTAGGAAGGCCCATACCCTACAGAAGTTGAAGTTAGAGGTCTTGATGATGACCAGTCGATAAAACCACCAATATGTCTCCTATTATCTAACATCATCACATATCTTATACTAGTACGCGTCTAACTCGTGACAGTTAAGTCCTTCCAGGAGTCCTTCATCAGCTTAGCAGCCATTATGACCCCTAACGCAAACAATTGAAATATACCATAAATAAGTAAAAAAAGAGCTAAATTACTCAAAAATGTTTTGAATTTCTAAAAGCTAATATACATAGAACGATGAATTGAGAACCTTCTACCTTTTTTTTTAAGTCGGTTAGTAAGTAGTATATTTATTATAATTTTTTAAATTTACTCATTTTCCCAATACTGGGTAGGCAGGTCTAGTCAATAGAGTCTTTTTCGTCCAACATTTTAGCCTATCGCTGTCTTATTGTTCAAAGCAAGAGTACAATCTACTTACATATGAAAATCATTACTTAAATATGACACTTACATACTTACATATGACATTCATCTTACATAAAATCATATTCATCAAACAATTGCGCAAGATTCGAACACGCAAAAATCCTTTACCTCGAAGGCAGTACTACTGCCAACTAGGGTTTCGGGGCAGCAACTTTTGATGCACTTATACTGAACGTATTACGTTCATATAGGTACAAATAACATCAATATTGCATAATTATAAGTTTCAGTAATTTTAAGTCACGATAGCCGAGTGGTTGGGTGGTCGGAATTTCGAGTCAAGTGACCCGAGTTCGATCCTCAAGTGGCCGTACCAATGGGTTTTTCTAAAAACCTATGTACAAATTATATCGTTGGCTTAGACATAAAGACGGCGACAGGCTCACCACCTGTCACGTTGTCCCGAAAATATCTTCGGTGGAAGATGGGTCGAAGGGATTTAAATGTCTAGACTAGACCTCTGTCTACCCCTGTATTGGGAATTGCGTGAAGTAATTTTAAGTAAAGTAGGTACATCAATATAAATATATTTCATCAAAATATAATTTTTGTTATCCAAAAATAACATACTTTATACCGAGCAGTTTTCGTGGAAGGTCGAGGACGGGTAAGGACGTACACCGCATCGCACTGAGGACGATGCATTAAAAAAAAGACAGTAAAGTGCTGATATACTAGTACTACGATATCCATGCGATGAAGGTTTTATTTATTATTAATGTCTATCCTCTAAATTCTTATTTATTTATATCTTAGATAGATCCTGACGGAATAACAGATCGCGAAGTACATATTACGAACCGCATATACTTCGTTCGCTTCTTTGAAATTTATTATTACTTTGAATATATTTCATACACGCATGTCGAGTACTCTTTGCACCTCCCCTATTCAACCGATTTGGGCACATGGTATTTCAATATGCGATGCATACGTTCAGTACGTATTTATGTCGAAGACGACATAAAGAATGTTAGCATTTCTTTCTGCTCTGCTTACAGAATAAAAATAATAACTTCTTAATCACTCCGTATACAATTTAGCAATTAATCGAGAGCGGTGTTGGAGTTGCCCAGATTCTGTAACGCAATAGATATACTCGCTGCAGTTCGCACTACGATCACGATGCTCGTCATTGGTCAAGTTATATGTATACATTTTTTCCCTTAAGCGTGAAATGAAAACGCATCAGTTTGTTGACGGCGTCAGACAAGGATCTGTCTATTGGAAAGCGCCAAGTTGAAGCCTTAAAGCGGCATAATTATTTTTTCTGGAGCTGAGATAGTGAGTGGGATTAAAGATTTTTTAAGAACTTTAGGCCTGCAAGCCATGCCAGAGCGAAGCTGCGTTTACAAGTCAGTCAGTCAGTCAGGATTAGTAACTTGTTATTTATCCATAGATATAGAATAATGAAGACGCATCATCACTGTTAGAATAGAATGTAGAGCGGTGAATGAGCTAATGAAGTGTCTTGGAGTCACTATTTTACTTATATTTGTGTATATTCAGGCATTTTGTCAATACTAGAATACGAGTATTGAGAGATTAGGCCAATCAAATCCAACACTCCTTTCACGGAGTCTACTTTAGACTACGTTACAGGTGGTATCGCCGTGTTAGTAAAACGTGTAGAGATTATAACGTGTAACGTTTGAGGAAACATGGCGTAGTGCAACGTTCTAATATCTTTAGTTAATTAGTAATCGAGCACAACGCTAGTTAGCGACCGCAGTGGTAGGTGTCGTTCGTTCGACGCCGCGAGGGCGGGCGCGCGGTCGTCTCAAGATCAAGGTCGCGCAGCAGACGTGCGGCAAGGTCACCTGCCCCGCCGCCCCGCCGCCCCGCCCCGCACCTCACTCGTGTGCAAATATTTGCGACCGTCTGTCCTCCGCGACCGATATGCCGAGGTCGGCCCGTCAAATAGACCTTGAAATAATATTATCCGACCTCTTCTATATGAAAGACGAACTGATATGGGACCTTTGTTATTTTGACATTGCACGTGTGCAAGTTGCAGTCTTAATAGACTTGCACGCAATAACACAAACTTAGGAGTTCTCCTGCTAAAATTGCACTTATTAAATGTAAGTGCTTAATTAAAGAAGAAAAGAGTATAAACAGTAAGATGAAGAAGCAACTAAGACGATTTTGTCTATTATCAATTACACAACTCTATTGCTGAACTTTAAAGATCACCCGTTGCATAGTCCAGGATGCAATGAATTTAACAGGTGTTGTGTAAGGTTCTCCTACAATACATATAATTTGATGTACTCGTCGCCCAAGACTCTTAGCCAGATATCATTCTGTGAACATTCTGTGTGTGTGTGAGTGTTATCAGTTCTGTGAACTGTGTCATTAGTCCACAACTGAGCACGGGTCTCTGGTTAACGTATAAATCGTCAGTGTCATTTTTTAAAATATATATTTACATACAACCTGTACTCTACCTGATTTAAGAATTTATTGTCTGTCTCGACGGATAAATTATATCTGAAATTATTTTACAATTCAATTCATTGTATATACGGAATATTGTCTTGCGTAAGGCTACCGTTCATTATGCACAAGGATTTTTAGTAAAAAATACAAGTGTCCATTACTAAAGGTCACTATGGTGGAAGTAGATATATTGTATAAATTCATTATTTTACCTTGGTCTGGATAAGAAGTTTCAGCCGATAGCGATAAATATTAGAAGTACTATTGTGCAAGAATAATATGTAAAATCTAAACATTTATGAAATATATTTTTATCATATTAAATATTAATAAAATATTGATAAAATAAATATATTAATAAAATATTTTTTCATTATACACAAGAATATACATTATGTTATAATATAATAAAATAAAATTAGAAACATACTTCCGATGTCCGACGACATTTACCATAAATTTTTAAGCGACTAACGATAATACAATTTTTAAACATTACTGCCCCTATTACTAAATACAATTTAGTACCAATAATATAAAGTACAAAATTACTCGCTGTATTATTGCAAATGTGATATTGTTTAAATTGTTTATTTGAGTTGTAATTATGGGTAGTTCTCTTCTTAAAGTTAAAATTTTTTGATAATTATTAATAATCATAATCATGATAAACGGGCTCACCCCAATCTCGTCTTCCGCGGAAGATGGATCGCCACGCTTGGCAAGCGGATTAGCAATCGCGGTATTAGACACGTCACTGATGGCTATTCCGCCATCTGTTGGCAGTCAGTTTCAGTCAAGGCTTTAACCCTTAAAACTTACGGCACCCACGTATATAAGTGGTATATTCTAACGCCGTAACCACACGGTGAATGTAAAAATTTTATGAAAGAAGTAATATCTTAATGATTAAATAACTAATATTACACACTTCAAAATAACACAGTGGTACATTACAGGTGTACTAAAACTTTGTCTAGACATTGCCATCAGAGAGCTGCGCTGCATATGTGTTGCGATAATATGTAACAAATACTGGATGTATATTTGTCTATGTTTATATTTTTATAATATATTTTTTTATAAAATAGTTGTATATTCATTTAAATTTTATTCCTGTCCTTAACCAATCTTTGAATCTTCTTTAATTTTTAACGAGAAAATAATCAGCGCTCTTGTTACGCTCAACGGTATCACTTACGTATGATTATTATCTGACGAGATGGTAGTAATGTATGTGTAATAATAGCCTCAATACTAAGAATAAACAAAAATATTTATGAAACATAGTCATAGAATATGAATGTTTAGACCATATTATATTATGTCATATTTCAATTTTTTACAGGTTCATATTTCAATTTTTTATGTTCAAATAGTTCAAAGTTGTTAAGACAACATAAGCAACTGAAATATGAACCTAAGCACTTACTGAAACGTAGAAAGTATGTAATTAGTGATATCTCACTATACTAAATATCTTTCTCACATAAAGACGGCGACGGGCTCACCACCTGTTACGTCGTCCCGAAATATCTTCGGTGGAAGAAGGAATATCTTCGAAGGGACTTAATTGTCTAGAATAGACCTCTGTCTACCACTGTATTGGGAATTGCGTGAAGATATTTATTTTATTTATTTATTTTACTTTATAAGCTTTTTGGGACCTTCAAGTCAACAAATCAACATACATACACTCAGATAAAAAATTTCTATGTCAACTTAAAGGTTTATTCCTAAGTCTAGTTCAGCCAGCATTGCTAAAGCTGCTTTGATTAGTTAACATTTAGTTGTATACTTTCTAAAAATTATGTTTCAACTTTTTCCTTCGAATAAATAAATGAAATAAAATTTGTCACCAAAGATTAATTTTGTTTAATTTCTATAATAGGCAAACCCATCATTGTCGTTCAACTAGATTAGAGTTACAGTCTGATTTTATTATGTCGATTTTTATAAGATTATTAATATTAATATTATTTAAATAATGACAAAAACATGGCCGCCGGGAGGAAATAAATTGTTAATTGCAAAATTTATACTTCATTGACCTTGTTTGTGTCCAACAGCAATCTTTAGTTATTATTTTATTACAGGAAGAGGTCTGCAAAAACTGAGGTTGTTGTCATTTAATAAAATAAAAGTTGATATTCAAGGGCTCGCTGCCATGCTGCGAATCACAAATATGCTCTTCGAATATGAATCAATTAAAAACTATTTTTCGTTCTAGTCAATGAGAGTAAGTGATGCAAGTACGTTACAGTACTTACTTTCTGTATGTTACTATAAGAAAAATAATAGAGACCACTTTTTATTCTTTTGTATGCCCTTTTTAATAAAGTAATTTTTACAGTGCAACGTGACAAACAATAGTTTAAAAACAGGTCAAAGAATAGTATCTCTCTTTCTCTCTCTCTAATTCCTCTTTATGACAATGTCTCTATACAGAAGGTATACTTTTTCTATTACATTTTATTTACTGTTTTTATTTTTTGTTTTCATCAGTATGTACATAACTGTTACTTATACCCGTTAATATTTTTTTTCTTTTTGGTAAATGCTTGACATTGCCTGGAAGTACTGCTATATAGAATTAAGGTCGCCTTACATTAGCCAATTTTAACAGTTAAGATTTGTATATTTTTCGCATATTTGGTGTACAATAAAGTATATTGTTATATTATTATTAATAAACCAATCGCAATTTTAGAATCGAAAATGATTTATACAAAATCGTTCGGTCTTCAATTTTTTTAAGTTTTTGTAGATTTTGATATTTAAAATGTGTAAAGTTTCACTTTATATACTTTTTATTGCAAGAGCTCGCAGATCAACAGAGGTCGATATTTATAATAATAAAATATTAGGTATACATTACATTAATAACAAATGATAAACATGTTCCGTAACAAAAACATAGCTTTTGTTCAAGATCACATCAGTGTCATGCCACCACGTCCCCCTTCCTGTGCCTCTGTTCCGATCTCGAGACAACGGGGCCAAGGTCTCTATGAATTATGGAGTGTATGGTGTTATTCGGGCACAATGTGTGTCAGTGCTCTAATTTCGCGGCCAAACCTAAAATACCTACTTAATTACGATTGAAGGTCCGTAATTGACTTTGTGAGGTTAGCTATCCCTTGACAAGCAGTTTCCGGAGTTTTCTATGCGTTATGTAAATACCTCGTATTAATTCTCGTGTCCGTTGTCTTTTAACATATTATTTTGTCGACAAAAATATCTCATAAAAAATGTATCTTTACTTAATCCCAATACTGGGGTAGACAGACAGTTTAGTTTGTCCACTCGACCTACCATTCTTTGCCTTTGGACCTTAGTTTTTTTTTAATATTTCACTTTTTCTAAAATTTTTACAAATACAAAACTATTGTAATAAATGTTGTCGATAAAAAATGTATGTGGTTGGTGTATAATTTATTACAATGAATTTATCCTTGCTACTGGTAATATAATATTTGTAAAATCAAATGTACGCTTTACGCTTTATGATAGGCTTTCGCGTCTATGTACTCGTATGTACATTATGTACAGCCGATATCCAACTGACATTAGTGAATTCTTGTGTGGATAAAGAATACCTTTTACAGGTTTCTCGTGATAAACTTTAAAAACAATATAAAAGCACGCGAAGACGTGAGCATAAAAGCTGTTATTATATTTAATAGGGCGCAAAATCGGCGGGGTTTCAAATTTTAAATTTTGGCTGTTGGCAAAAACATTTATTTCGCCAGCATCCACTGAGAAAGAATCTTTGGAAATAATTTCCTGCGGAGGTAAAATAAAACAAGATTGGGTGCAGGTAATGGTTGCTATCGTTTCGTAGGAAGAAGTAAGTAGTTCATATTAAGAAGCTCGAAATTTCTTAAACCTCAGCTTTTTTTAATTTCCTCCTAGAAGAGTGAATTAGGGAGCTGAATGTGTATGTGAAAAATGTTTAATGGTTGAATGTGTTTATTACTCTGATAATACTATTATTGATATATACGTATTAGCTTCCACTAAGATGGCGATAGGCTCACCACCTGTCATGTGTTTCAAAATAAGCTTCGGAGGAAAATGGATCGAAAGAACTTCAATGTCCAGAATAAACAATTGCGTGAAGATAAAAAAGTTTTATATTGTGGGAGAAGGTTTTTCGTATTTTATTGATAAAATGTTAGGCTTTGCTAATAATAATTGTATATAGCTGAATTTGATACAGATGCCATTTGAAAAATAAATATTTAAAATGATTTCCGATCATTTTTAATTGTTCTTGTGTTCGCCAAAATGCTTTGGTTGCCCACTTATATAAAGTGGCCTAGATTATTAAAAAGTGGCGCAAAATCGATCTATTAGCTATATAACGAGGTTGAAAAGTTATAGCTTGAGTTTTGATTCTTTTGAAAAAACCTGTTATTTGGATGCCACACCAGCACATTAAAAGAAACCAATTGAAACGTGTGCTCAATTGCTATTCTCTATAGTAGCGTAATAAAATCTATATTTTTTTTGAAAAGGCAGTGATTAAAAGTGGATTATCTAGAACGTGACGTCGGGACGTGTGAAAAACATGATGGTCAAGGGGCAGTCTAGTACCACAGACTATTGACACCCGGCATTTACTCTCAATAAGGTCATGTAGTTTGGTTGAATAAGGGTTCATTTTATGGTTTTATCGCGGAGTAAAATTATCGATTCGGATCTTTATTGCTTGCAGCTGATGAGACTAAACCAAAAGTTGAGAAAACACGTCTCGTAGCAGAGCGTGTCGGTGTTCACCATGATAACCCTAGACCACACATATAATTAGCCTCTTAACTTTTTTGGAAACTATTAATGTATGTACAATATAGATCTGAGTTTGCTCACACACAAACTGTTTCAGTCTTTTCAGAATTCTTTAGTAGTGTTAGGTTAAATTAAACAATTAGTTTACATAGTCCTAATTTCTACAGTAATGGATGTGCACAGGATTAAGTCACTACCTACAAAAGGGCAATAAGGTATCAAATCATATAAAATCAAATGATTTATTAAGTTCTATATTGCGTATGGGACTGTGTTATTTTATAACAATAAATAAAAATATAATATAATGACAAGTAAAGTATTATTTAATCTGTCGAAGGTCAAATCAAAAGCAAAGTGTAAATCGCTCATAGCCACGATTTAAATTAGAACATTTAGCAATAATAATAATTTAAAATATATTTTATGCTGTATATATTTTTATAAAAATGGACAAAAACACTTTTTAGACTATCATAAAAATGTAATAGATACAGAACAACGGAAATTTCAACACGTATTCGTAGGAAAGGAGAACAAGAGAGGCGCTTCGCCGCGCCGCTCTGCTCTCAAAATGAGGTCAGTGGAACGCGGAGCATTACACTTGACCTCTTTCCGTAAAGTCCTTACCTCCGCCAGACCTTCACACTTTTTACAACGCCTTTACGAGCTAGGTCGGACCAATTAAGTTTGGTCGAACACTCGTAACAATAACGCCCCCGTTCGGCCACAGATGCAGCGCTACGCGTACACTCTTGACACACATTTGTATTCCATTCAATGTCTATCGGTATTTTTGTTGATTACTGAGATATGACTGTTTTAACTTATAGATGTGGCATTGAATAAGAATATCGTCGGACGCACGTACGACCTTACTTTTGTTGCCTTTTCTGAAGAATTTTGTAGGGCTTTGAAAAATCATCTAATGTTTTTTTATTAACCTTATTTTCATAGTCTCCTTACGTTATAGTAATAGTCCTTATACAACAAGAATAATTACAAAAAAAAATTGAACTGAAAATGTATAAAAAATAATTAAAAGTAAAAGAATAAGAATATTAAATTTATTGTTTTTTATTTTTAGCTTCGCGGAAAGCAAATCATCACATACTCGGTCTGTGTTGTGGTAATGTGTATTGACAAATTTATTTTACATAGGAGATCACACGCACGTAAACGCACACAAACGCACGAAGGCTGCTATAATCGCCAAGCTTGTCAAGCAGAATGGTGAGTGAGAACACACAAATTTTGAACATTAGACGCTGATGTCAACGAAATTTTATATATTGTATATCGATTTTCCTTAGTCGTTTAACTATATTATTTTATTTTTACCCTTACGTTACCCACGGAAAGAATTGATGTGCTATATTTCTTATACCATTCGTAAATAGCTCCTTAAATATGAATCATATTATTAAATTATTTTCATCGCTCACAAATTATTATTAGTAGAGGTCATTTTGTGCAGGTATAAACAATTATTACAGCTGTCGTTCACTTTAAGGTCGAATGTGATATTTTTTTGTATTTATTTTCTTTGACTCCAACCAACACTGCAGGTAGAATTATATATCAAGTTCATAGGTGGCTAAAAATAAAAAAGATTATCGTGTTGCTGAAACACTACTTTGGCAAAACCTGTGAACACAAACGAACAACGACGGTCATACATTAATGTATTTAAATACTCTGACACATCGGTTCCTAGTAAACAAGGTCAGGGTGACCTTGATGGTAAATAATATATTATTTCTTATTTTTTTCTTTACGCAAAATATTCGTAGTGACGAACAAGGAAGCCATAGAATATTCTGCTACGTTGTTAATTAAAGTTTCCTTTTCTTACCGGCCATGGTTTAGTTGGCCGTTGCAATCAAATGCAACCACAGCGATCTTATCAAATGCACGGTATACCTACAGTATTATTATACCAGCGTTTTCAATTTTTTTACTGGCTGACGTTGATGTTTGAATGTCACTGACTCAATGACACCAAGGTAAATATTGGCTAATTACGGTTATGCAAAATGATAAAATTATTTAGAATTGCCAAATAATTTGATTCGTAATATGGTGATGTCTTTTATGATGACTCTTATCTTATCAAGAAAAAAACTAGATTAAAATTAATAATGTTTCCTAACGTGGTGTTTATGGTATCGCCTGTTCTCCTTATCTGAGGGCTTGTAGTGAAGAACTTAGATTTTCTTTAGTCTGTATGCTTTTTGAAGTATTAGTTGAACACAGAATGTAGGATAAATTTTTAGCTTCAATTTAGAATATTAAAGAATACATCAAAATATAGTGTAGTATCAAAATTGTTTACAAAACACTCATAATACCGGTAAAAACGTTATCATGTTGAAAACAAGCCTTTTATTGTCCTCATACAAGAATGTACACAAGAGAGTAGGTTCATATGTTGACAATTTTGAGAAATGGCAACACTCAGTTAGCAATAAAGCGTTTATTGAATTTCTTCCTAGAACAAGGTTTATTTGTCAACGCACAGTGTTCCCTTTGTATTGATTGTATCTACTTTGCAGTATTTTCAGTGGTGTACTATGTATTTCATATGATATTTATTCAGATAAAAACATAATTTAGCCATAACTATATTAGTTTTACATACAGGTGACTTTGGATGACCTCAAAATGTGTTGTTCAATTACCGATTAGATTTTAGCCATAGATAATACGTAATTTTAGCTTCTTCATTACCTTGACATTTTGCCACATTCATGTACATTGAGTGACTAATCGGGTTTCAAAAACGAGTCTGGTCATAAACTATGCGACATTATTGCACCTAAAGCTTGCGGTCAAACTCAACTCACGAAGTAATCGACGAATTTATTTGTTTTTCATCTAACAATTTGGCATTACTTGTTTTGTTTCCTGCCAAATCGTTTTGGTACAAAACAAATGATATTGTTAAAAATAAAATCCTACTTGAAAACAAAATAATTGTATTCAAGCAATTGTCTTCTATATCGAAATGTGTATATAAACATATACTTACAGATGCCACATACATGTGCCTAAACACTTACTACATAACGATCGCATATTCTTATCACATAATTAAAACGAATTAGAAAGAAAAGGTTAACTAGTTTGTCAATAAAAAAAACTCAGGTAATAAATAAATTAATAATGTAGCAATAACTCGTAATTGCCACTAACTTTTCCTCATGATCACTTGATCAAAAAATATGTTGGATCATATATTTATTTCATAATCCTAAACACTATGATTTTCAAGTCACGATAGCCGAGTGGTTGGGTGATCGGAATTCCAGTCGAGAAACCCGACTTCAATTCCCAGATGGCAGGCTCGTACCAATGGGTTTTTTTCAAAAACCTATGTACGATTCATATCGTTGACTAGGATATAAAGACGGCGACGGGCTCACCACCTGTCATGTTGTCTCAAAAATATCTTCGGTGGAAAGTGGGTCGAAAAGACTTAATTTTCGAGACCTCTGTACACCCCTGTATTGGGAACGGCGTGAAGATTTTATTTTACTATGATTTTCGTTTCAAGTATGTGATACTCATAAAATAAATTACAGTCTGAAAGAAATTAGTTATAATATTATATATTAAAAAGTGTGTGTATATATTCACACACGGCATATCTTCACGCCATTCCGAATACAGGTAGACACAGATTTAGTCCTTTCGTCCTTTTGACTCACCTTCCACCGAAGACATTTTCGCGACAACGTGACAGGTGATCAGCACGTCGCCGTCTATATGCAAGCCAACGATACAAATCGTACATAATTTGTGAAAAAACTTATTGGTATGATATTTATTGGTATGAGCCTTGGGGATCGAATTTGGGTCTCTTGACTCGAATTCCGATCACCCAACCACTCGGTTTTTGTGACTACTAGAAATTGAGAGGGATACGGAGCATCAGGAGTATTAGGATAAACGTAAGGTTTACAATTTTTTCCTAGCTTTAATTTTTAATTTTTTAATATAAAATACTATACTAATGTACTATGTCATATTTTATTCAGTTTCCATGTTTTCACATTGTACAAATGACACGAGAGCCTTAATACATTTAAGTGTTTGTTTCTTTATCGTGACGCATTTTTGTTTCATTGAGTTTCAAATCATAACCATTTTAAAGTTTTTTCTTGTTCAGTTATTTATTTTGTGGGTAAGGATTTTATTTTTTATAAAGCTTTTTACCTTTAATTTATAGGCGGACTTAATGCCTGAGTCATTTTCTACCTGTATACCTTTGGGTGATGCTGAAATGAGATGAAGTAGGTGAAGGAGATGAATATGATAGAGACACAATGAAGTAAAATAAAATATTGGTGTAATACATGGGTATAAAACATATATACCTACATTTATACATACATTTAAAAATACATATAAATACATAGAAATATACACTGACACAGATTTTAATGAGGTGTCGTAAGAGGCGACTAAGGCAAAAGCGTTGACAATATAAATGTCTATCAACAGATGGTGGGATAACCATCTCGAAAAAATATAAATAAATAACAAAATAAATATCTTCACGCAATACACGGGTAGACAGAGGTTTAGACTAGACAATTAAGTCCCTTTGACCCACCTCCCACCGAAGATATTTTCGGGACAACGTGACAGATGGTGAGCCCGTCGCCATCTTTATGTCTACGATGCCAACGATAAATTTCGTACATAAGTTTTTGAAAAACTCATTGGTACGAGCCTGCCACCTGGGGATCGAACTCGGGTCTCTCGACTCGAAAATTCCGACCACCCAAACATTCAGCTATCGTGACTTATTTTATGATTATTTTATGTCAATAATTATAAAATATGTATTAAAATTATATATAAAAAAAATTATATTACTGATTAAATAGAACATCAATAATTCAGTACAATTTGCTTTGTTTATTGTTTATACAGACTGTGTTATTTATATCATTCATCTGGAAAAACAATATTTGCGTGAAAATAGTATCAGTAAAATACAAAGAGCTAAATTAAATTTAATAAAAATATCTGTTTCTACATTTGTAGTTTAAAAATAATAACGTTTTTTTAAACAATTTTTAAGATTAAATGTTACTGTAGAAATCACCATTACTAGATATTTTGCCTAAGTGCAAGGCATGTAATATATACCTTCCACCGAAGATATTTTCGGGACAACGTGACTGGTGGTGAGCCCGTCGCCATCTTTATGTTTAAGCCAATGATATAATTCGTACATAAGTTTTTGAAAAACCCATTGGTACGAGCCTGCCACCCGGGGTCTCACTCGGATCTCTCGACTCGAAATTCCGACCACCCAACCACTCGGCTATAGTGCCTTAAAAAATTTATACATTTTAAATATCAAAATCTACGAAAACTTAAAAAAACCGAAGACCGAAAAATTTTGTATTTTCGATTCTAAAATTGCGATTGGTTTATTAATAATAATAATATAACAATATACTTATTGTACACCAAATAATAGAAAAATATACACTACAAATCATAAGTGTTAAAATTGGATAACAAAAGGCGACCTTCATTCTATATAGCAAGTACTTTCAGGCAATGTCAAGCATTTACCAAAAAGAAAAAAATTATTAACGGGTGTAAGTAACAGTTATGTACATCCTGATGAAAACAAAAAATAAAATATAACGTTATAGAAAAAAATATACCTTCTGTATAGAGACATTGTCATAAAGAGGAGTTAGAGAGAGAGAGAGAGAGATACTATTCTTTGACCTATTTTTTAAACTATTGGTTGTCACGTTGTACTATAAAAATGGCTTTAGTAAGAAGGGCACACAAAAGAATAAAATAGAAGTGTTCGCTGTTATTTTTCTTATAGTAACATACAGAAAGTAAGTAATGTAACATACTTGCATCACTTACTCTCATTGACTAGAAAGAAAAATAGTTTTTAATTGCTCTCACTCGGCTATCGAGACACTCGAAAAAATATGAGACCAAAATAAGTAGACCAATGACGGGTAGAAGCGTCTAACTAACTTAGTTGGTACTGCGATCGCCTATCCGGTTACAATGCGTGGCGGTAGGGAAAAGCCTGTGTTGGAGTGGACTGTTAAAGGCCGTTATGATAATGATTTTATTTATATAAAATATTTCAAATAAGCCAAAAAAGATTTCTCCTACAGGAAAATCGAAATAGTTGTATGTAAGAAAATGTTTCGGCAACAGTTGCGGTGTGCATGTTTTCTATAATAACATTATCATGCATGTTTACAAAAACCCATGTTTCATTTCACATATTGGGCGTTTTAAATTTCTTTGCAGCATGATGGGAATGGCAATTTTATTATACTAATATATATTAATTCATATATGCTATTCTATTGTAGTGTATATATAATCTTTGATAAGACTCTTTCACTAAATTTATAACAAATTGAGCCGGAGCGAAAGTACTAGGATTATAAACTGTAAATACTGTACACTACGATAAGTAGTCCGTTCTACCAGACTTCGTTCCTATTGAATATCCTATACTACTGATAAAATTAATATACTGATGAAATTAATATATTCGCTACATTAATTTATAATTCTATCGCTGCATGTGTGAGTGCTTGCGCTAGTGGGATGATGAAAAGTGGTTGATAAAGCAAGGGCGCTGCTCCGCGTTCAACGCACACTCTATCAGTCAAGATTAAGGTCGCGCTATGTCTCGCCTCGAAGTCATGTTTACAAACTCACAACAAACATGCATGCATATCTATCTATATACATAATTACTTGTTCTGACTTACTGATTCATCAACGCCTTTTGCCTGCATTTATGGTGTCAAATACCTTCTCTTAGTAAGAAATTAATTTACTGTGTTTTACCTGTGTGAATATCTTACGATATATACAAATATAAGGTAAAAAAGGGATCATATTATATGATTAAATTAAAAATAATGTCTAAACGGAGATCAAGACAATTAAATCTTTTCAACCCACCTTCCACCAATAAATTTTTTGATACATCGTGACAGTCCAAGTCAACGATATAAATCGTACATAAATTTAAAAAACAACTAATTAGTACGAGCCTACCAGCAGGGGTTTGAAGTCGGGTCTCTTGACTCGAATTCCGATCACCCAACCACTTGGCCATCGTGACTTTTAATCACGTGAATTTTAAAATTTTACAAAATTATTTATCGTGCAAAAGTCACGACAGCTGAGTGGTTGGGTGGTCGGAATTTCGAGTCGAGAGACCCGAGTTCGATCCTCAGGTGGCAGGCTCATACCAAATGGGTTTTTCAAAAACATATGTACGAATTATGTCGTTGGCTTGGACATAAAGACAGCAACGGGCTCACCACCTGTCACGTTGTCCCGAAAATATCTTCGGTGGAAGGGAGTCGAAGAAACTTAATTGTCTAGACTGGGCCTCTGTCTACCTCTTATTGGGAATTGCGTGAAGATATTTATTTATTTATGGCGCAAAAAGGTCCTATTTTTAGGATACTACCTTAATTCGCTTTCCACCTCACAACCTTTTCATAAAAGTGGCATTCCCATAATGCTGCTGGGAAAATTAAAGCACCAAATACGTATAATGAACACGAGTTTTATTAAAGACTTGCGTTATAATGTAATTGACTAAACAAATACACAATAAATATCTTGGGTGGAAGGTGGGTCGGAGGGACTCAATTGTCTAGACTAGACCTCTGTCTACCCCTGTATTGGGAATTGTGTGAAGATATTTATTTATTTTATAAATACACAATAAATGGCATTGCATTTATAAATTTAAAACCTAAAACATTTATATGGCAGTATACCACTCATTTATAATAATATACATACATGACGACCGGTAAAATTACACTACTGGATATAGGAAGGGTAAGGGAGGATTTACTGCAATCGCCATGTTTGCCAAGCGGATGGCGGTCGCAGTACTAGACACTACCCGCACTAGACACGCACATAGCACACGTACTCCGAATTCAAGCCTGTTATTTTTAGTGATGGTAATTGCATTTTTAAGGCTTGTCCATAAGAACGAAGATGAAGTGTAAATCCGTACGGCGTAACCACGGTCATCTATACATATTTTTTCGTTTATCTTTCTTAAGTACGACATTAGAAGCTTCGTCACTTTAATCAATGCCATTGATTTCAACGTCCATGTAGTGTTTACACAGGCAACGGCAACAAACAAGGAGTGCTTCTTGAATGTTTGCAAAACAACATTGCGCAACAAAACCAGAACAATGGCGTTTGCGGAGAAATATTTCCATAACATCCAGCTCTGAGTGTGCGATCTGATACATCATTCTTTAACCATAAATTTCTTAGCGTTTAACATTGCCGTATAAATATGTAAACCACATTTTTTAAACTTTATTTATTAAACAGATATTTTTGTAATTATTCGATACTTCTACTGTAAGATACGATTGTGATTTGAAATTTTTAGCTTTATGTTTAAAGGGTGTAATCACATCTCAAGAAAAAATGTTTATTTACAGCTCAGACGCACGACTGGAGTAAATCCTTGCGAAGGATTATAAAATATAAGAATTGGGAAATGGGAGTAAATAGCCGGATTTTTTATTTTACTGCAAGCGTGCATGAGATATTTATTTATATTAATTTCTTCCACTTGCGGTTTTGCTCGCGATTGTCAAGTTAACAATATATATATATACATATATATATATATATATATATATATATATATATATATATATATATATATATATATATATATATATATATATATATATATATATATATATATATATATATATCGCAATTTCGTTTCGTTTTAATTTCTTACCTTTGTGTTAAGTGCCAAAGTGATCTTGAATGAATGATTAAATGAATGACTTGAAATGAAATGGTAAAAAAATAAGGAAATGAAGCTAAATACAAGCATATGTCGAGTACCCGTACCTGTGTCGTGCCAAATGAAACGGTACTGTATCAGCATAATGTCGCGATATTAACCGCAACGCTAATTTTCAGCCAGTATCCTTAATAACCTTCATAGTAACCTAAATTTTCTAACAAATAATAATATTACCGCGCATGTCAAAAAAGTGTCAAAGGGATCTCCGTTATGATCTCAAGTTACTAACATGACAAATGGCAATGTTTGTCATGCTATGACTCCTATAGACAGTATTTGGATACCTTGGGTTGGGAAGAAAGCTTGATTTTATTATCCAAAAATATTTATACGTAATGTAACGTATGCTCATTCTTGGAATAAAACGTATGTAAATCAATTCTTAAGCAGTAAGGTCTAAAACATATAATTTAGCGTGTTTTTGAATCTTAAGCAAGCTGTCTTTCTGCCCGTCTTCTAATTGCCCTATCTTTTTTTTAATTTTATTTTACTAACTTGTCCTATTGTCAAATTTCCTAGAAGAAGGTGATTTCTGACGTAGCACTAACCCTGCGGTTTAACCCATTACTAGTTGTGTTAAATATATATTAAATTTTTAAAATTACCAATAGTTATTGAGGATATTCAATGTATTTCCTGACATGTAGCACTGTTGGACGCAATCCGTTTCAGAGAATCGATAGCGAGATCCATACGATGATTGCAGCGTGCGTCACAAGTGTACAATTGCAGTTAGGTACGTAATACATTGCCTAGTAAAACGGTTCTATAGTGGTGGACGTCTGAGTGGCAACCGGCGGTAGGTGGGCGGCGGGGGGCGCGGTAGCGAGTCGCCGAATTTTTTCGCACACACAAGGTCGAGGTCGAATCGCTTAGCTTCCTAGATCGGGTACGCCCGCCCTCGCTCCGGCTTGAAGCTTCACAGAACGAAGTGTAATAGGCATAAGTGAAATTTATAATTTACTGTTTCTAATAGTTCTAGTTAGTAACAAATCTATAACAATACATTCTTGATTGAATGTTTTGTAATAGTTCCGAATTTATAGAATTTTTCGCATACTAATTCTTAACTTACAATAATATATGTTGTCGTAATGGTAACAGAGAAAATGTTTTTTCAAACAAATATTACATCATCTTCTTAGGCACGTGCATGACAGATTTTCCGCGTGTTATTTCATATCTACGTAAATGTGTACCTAATAGTAGGTATTTTGTAAAATATCCGGATAAAAATACTCAGGGCCAGCTTCAAGGTCTTGCTGCTTTTCTGATTAGAACTATAACGATAAGGAACAAAAGAGTTAACGCCATTTAGAACTTTTTCGTAGTATATTAGAGTTCAGATTTCCTTGATGAAATATTTGCAAGGGTATTGAAAAACAATAACTGTAAGTTAAATGATTTATTATTTTAGCGAGGATAGAATTATTTATAGCTACGTGGTCAAGACGGTACATCTACATAAATTATAAAATTTAATAGTAAGTAAAAAGTTAGTAGTAATAATAAATTAATAAATATCATCACGCATAGTCCCTGAGAGGATAGCAAGGAAGAACAGATCGCCAAGTATCACAATCTTTACATACCTCTTTCTCTTCTCTCAAATTAATCATTTTATTTATACACACACGTCTAGGTATTCGTTTAGGTAGTTTGAAAGCAACAAAAATGTGTCGGTGAAGAAATTGCAGACAGAAATGGGTAAGAGTAGTATGAAACTGATCCTGAAAATTATGAAGAAAATAAAAGATCACCACTTTGAATACTGAATATTCAAAGTGGTGATTGAAAAATATGACATTATTGTTTAGTTAAGTGACATATGTCGCTACGATCAATTTTGAATATTAACTGCGCAGAAGAGGAGAGACAAATATTTCTGTCCATCTGTAAACAGTGTCTAGACTTGCATTCATTCGTATCGGAAACTATGAACTCTTACGATAAGATGGGAGAAAAAGTCTCATGCCACAGACTGAGCAAAGTAACCATATAAACAGTAACCTAACCAAAGCTGACATTCGAAATCACGACCCAGTTACGCATTTTTTTATTTTAAAGCATATAGGTAAAGCTGAACTTTTTGTAATAACAAATTAAATATATTTGCCATGGTTCGACAAAGGTCGCGGGTTCGAATCCCGCCAAAGTCAGTTAAAATTTTAAATTTTTTTTCTCTTTAACTTAATCACGATTCTGTGCTATTTTACCCTCAGATCTTTGAATTTTGCCGTGTCCATTGTGTGGTTTTTTTTAATAAGCCACACTGTCAGCATATAAAGTAAGGGAGAACAGAATAAATTTGCCGTCATTTCAAGGACAAAATATTGTGAGCCCGTCGCCGTCTTTATGTCCAAGCCAACGATGAAATTCGTACGTAAGTTTTTGAAAAACTCATTGGTACTGCCACCTGGGGATCGAACTGGGGTCTCTCGACTCGAAATTCCGACCACCCAATAACTGGGCTATCGTGACTTATAATGTGAATGTAAATGTTTATAACGTAAAATACAACAAGAAGTAAAGAACCGCGCACGCGTGTGTCTTACGCGACGGGGCTGGAGCGAAGCGCGACCTTGCTAGATGACATTGGTGAACACGGACGCTTCCTGTTATCTCATTCGCGATACTCCTCGACACTCGCGACCGGCATTAATCATTATTGGAACAAAGAATGTCCACTCACGGCAATTATAATTAGCACGCGTAGACCTTGATGCGCGCATTATCTCGCCGTCTCGGTCACCATAACGCAACACGTCACAAAGGACCTCTCATTAACTAGCCGTATACGCAAACAGGAGTGTTTTCCTCGATCATTGTTTTTAATTTTATGTGCGTTTAGTAATGCAATCGGGAAGTATCTGTTTTAATAAATAAATACTTAATTACTTAGTTTATCAATTACGTTGTTAGTAATATTCTATTAAAATTTATATTAATAACTTTTATTTTAATAACAATATTTTAATAATAACCTAAAAGTTACGTAGTACGTATCTTACTTATTTACCTAATATTTTACTTGTTCATCTGTGCTGTATTTAGATGTACCTAATTCTCACATATGACTAAAAAGTTCTAGTTTTAAACTGTTATATAATACCAGTACCAGTGTTACCAGTTACTATTTACTTATATGTCAATTTATTAGACAAATGAATAGTGTTCTATTTGGAAAATAATCAGTAGATTTATATGGACAATTATAGAAATCAGCATAAATAGAAACACGTGTCGATGTACCGTGGAATAAACCGACGAGTAAAACTGTAGTGTGTGCAGAGGGCGATCATTCGACGTCATACTAATCGAGTGCGCAGTGGCGACTGCGCAAACATGTTTACCGCACACACAAAGTTCAAGGCCCCGGCTAACGACAACTGCGGAACAATGTACTTTCCATGCGGAGGTTTCCTCGAGGACACGCCGCTGAACTGAGAACGTGCGACTGCTAACTTGACCCCTCCGTCGACTACAAATAGCAAGGACATCACATTTGCACTGACTAATTGCGGTTTAAATAAAAACTCCTTGTAAACAGCCATTGTATTATAAATACAGGTTTTTTGCCCATAACTTTGTCGGCAAAATATCGCTTAATTCTTGTGCAATCTAGTTCTTAGTCCCAAAATCAAAAACCGGAACCTATATGCCTTTGTGATGAAAAACTTTTAAAACCCAAATACAAGTAATCGTAATGTGTTATCAATATCATGTTTCAGATCACTCTTGCACCATCTGCGCGTTTTTAACTCAGGAAGAGGGTAAGTCAGGTGGTTTCCAATATTTAATGACAAATCTGTGCAACAATACCTATCTGTGAATAAAATCCATTAATTAATGGGTTTGATTTAATAATAATAATAATTAGTACCATTACTAAATTAGTACCTTCTTTCATTATTAAAGCCTCATCTTATGCTTATCTTTTTATTCGTTAATAAATCTGTGTTATTGAATGCTTATATTTAAAGCAAAGGCACAAAGAGACTGAATCTGAGCTAACAGAACAAGTTTCAAAGAGAATCACACTAGCGTTTCCGGAATACAAACCTTGATATTAATGCCCATTAAATCACAAATGTTTTTGCCAAATTTATTTTACTATTTTACCAATCCTTCCTATTTATATAAGGATTTTTATGTATATGTTTTTTATTTTATTACTTTAAACGATCTAATCATTTGTAAATAATAGTATTGTGTGATGCATATTATTGTAATATGTATTCGTTATAATGTCTGACGAAAGCACTATAACAAATGCATTGTATATTGTGATGAATATATTCAATGTAATGACGGAGATATTGCATTGCCTAATATTTTGTACTAGGTTTTTGCCTGCGGCTTCACCCGCGTACTACAAATTGCAGAAGCCTAATTACCAACTCCCAGAAATACAACTTTAAAAGCCATAAGGGTATATGCATAACTTATTTTGGAGATTATAAGATTTGAAGAAAGGTTTGGGTACATCGCGAATGGTACATTTAGTCAATAGAAGGCATATGTTAAGAGATCTCGTGCTAAATGGTTTTTTGTTGCATGTATATAAAAAAAAGATCTCTCAGTTCGTCCTAAAATATTCCTTATTAAGAATGCATTATCGCACTTAATATTTCTAACTAAGCAGGGTACTCCAGCCTTGTAACTGTTTATTAACAGACTGTTAAGCTGAAAAGAAGACCCTTTAATTCTATTGCCGTAATGTAAGAGCATTGTCATGGCATGGTCCAGGTCGCGAGTTCGAATCCCAAGTCTATTGATTCTTTAAAGTTTCTCATTTATTTGATAACCAAAAAGCCTGGAAAGTCTTGCATGTTTCAAATTTATTTTATTTTATTTATATATTTTTAGCATGCAGTTAATAGCACCTTGTTCAGGATAATATGCAATACCACATTTGTTCTGTATTCTGAAACCGCAAGTTTTACAACGAGATAATACGAGTATTAGTAAAATGGTGAGCTCGGACCTGCAACGTTATGTTTCGTAATCACTATTTTCCAAACAGATTACAGGCAACTTTTTACATGGTTATTTAAATAATTTTTGAAGCTGTGAAATGTAGGTCAAAAGGACTTCACTGCCTGCCCCAGTTAGAAAAATGGCGATAAGTGAAACTAGCGACTATTTTACGTTTAAATTATGTAATAAAATTAATATATTTTTTATAAATAATTTTTAGTTACGGTGTACAATTGAGCAGTTTAATGCGCGTCCTATAATTTATTACAATGACTAAGAAATATACGAGTACAACCAGTTATGTACACACTACACAGTCCGTAAAGTGTGCCGGTCGCCAGATGTTTCACGGCCACCTGCAGAAGCCCTAAAACCATGTTTTTACGAATGCGCCACCCGACAAACTACTTCCAAGTGTTTTGGAATCTGAACCGCCCAATTCACTGTAATTGCACGTTTCGAGCTCGAGTGTCGCTGACCTTATTACTTTTTATTTACTACGCCTTGTGTATGTCTTATTTGGAACTTACATAACATTAATAATGTATGAAATTGCAGACTATATCGTCGCATGGCGAATAAATAAAAATATGTAATTTTTTATTTACATATTTTACTTAAATTACATATTAATTTTTTTACTTAGTGCTTTAAAATTGATAGTGAAATTTTTTTAATCGACTGAGACAAAAAAAAAACCTGATTTAAAATCTATCATCCCAGCTGTACTGTTTACCACATGTAAAAATGAAAACAATAGAAAGGACATTGAAAAATATTGTCGACGTTAAGTAATATTAATTTAGCAATCATAATCATTCAATATTTAGTACATATAAAACTACTACACTTTAATCCTAAGTTTACAATTTGGAAATAGTTTCAGGAACAAACTGAAGGTCGTGCCGACGTTAGCAATCACCTTGGTTTCTTCAAGCTAGGTAGAGGTGATCTCAGGCTCGACTTCTGTGTGTATTAAATATAATAACAATGTTTTTGTGTAAAGAATTTCAATGAAAAAAGAAAATGTTATTCACGTAAAATTAAGTAAATTTTTAATTAGACCCAAAAACGTGATGCTAATTTCTAACTTTATAGTCTTATTAAAGGATTAGTTAATTTCATGTTCATCGGGCGAGATATTTTGATAAAATCATCAATACGTATTTCTCAATACAGCGGTAGCCAGAGGTCTAGAAAATTTTGTGCTTTCGACACGCATTTTAGCGGAGCTTATTTTGTGATAACGTGACAGGTGGTAAGCCGGTCGACGTCTTTTAGTCCAAGCCAACGATATAAATCGTTCATTAGTTTCGAAAAAACTCATTGATCTACAAAATCATCACCAAAGTTGCATTAACCCTAGGTTAATTTAAAACTTTGGTTTTTATGATGTCGCCAGCCTTTGAGGTTCCCGGTTCGAATCTATCTATGATATTTATGACATAAATTTGTTTATTTTAGCTACTTACTTTGGGATCAGAGCAGTGAATGTAATGTCTAATCTATATATGTGTGTATTTATATGTAACGGCGTAAGAATATTACCACTCCCTTTCTTCCCGAGTATGTCTTAAGAGGCGACTAAGGAAACAGCCTTAAATATTGTAATGGTGTCGTAACCAAATAAAAAAGCGATAGATGGCAGGATAACCATCACTAAAAATATCCGTCCAAAATTATCAGACTGAAGATGTGCGAGTGGTCTGTTACTGCGATCGCTAATCCTCTTGCAAAGCGTGGCGATTATGGGAAACCCTCCCTATGGGAGAGGCCTTTGTCCTGCAGTGGACTTTAACAGGCCGATATGTGTTTATGTATTTATTAATAATGTTGTAATGAAGAGTTGTTATTAGATATTAGGTCATGGATGTTTCGTGTTGTGCTTTGTGTCGTGAATCTACTTCTAACCTAAAGACTGTCGTTATTTCAACAATCGTTGTCGATATTTCAAAACTTAATACTCGTAGTTATTAAGAGGGTGCCATTATAAGATGCTGATTTTGGATTGTTTTAATTTGTCTAAATAAAAATATAACAGATTATTATAATAATTAATAGTCTAATTATGTAATATCAGAATAACTCACATAACGGCTTGGCCTAGTTCAGCTCTATAGAGTGTCTATAATAAACTTTGAAATAATCGACAACAATAAATTTTCCAGTAAAATAAAATAATTATTTTTTTTCTTTTTTTTTTTGTAAAAAAAGGAAAAAAATAATATTACTAAAAAAACTCAGTACTATGAATATACTACACTCTAAAGACAGCAATTTCATATATTTTTTTTTTTTGAAAATGAGCTACAGGAGTTTTCTCTGTGATGAAATATATGTAACTAATAGAGAAATTCTATCTAATGGAATCGTTCCTAATTTTTTTTAATAAAGCTCGAAAACAGAACTGTTAATTACAGAAACACGAGGAAGAATTTTTCGTATAACATTTACCCGTAGCTATCAGGAAAATAAAAAAACACAATATTGGAGGCAAATTACGGCTGAGATCTCGATGTGCGTCATGTAAATTTCTGTTGATTCGTGCGGCACAATCCTGGGTAGGTTAGGCCACAATATACAATGAGGTTACTTCGCCAGCATGCTGCGTACCCCGCCAAAGGACGATGGCGATTTGACTGGAATTTTCTATTTGAATTTTTTATTAGGCTTTTTTTTTAATTTTCTAACCTTTATACATTTACGTTAAACTATGTTGTATCTCATCTACTTTAATTTTTTAATTTATTCTTTAGAATAAATATACTATTAACTATAATACTCATAAAATTATACTATAAGTAAAATAAATAGCCAGGAAAAGTCCATGAGATTATGAACGAATGGCCGAACTGAACATCGTAGTAGAAACCAAAGCCAAGAGACTCCACCAGTTGGGTCACTTGTAAAGAATGGGAGACGATCGCAGAGTCAAAAAGTTGTATCACAAGCAGGCATTCCAACGCCAGTTGACGGCCGTTAGAAGGACGCCGTGCATCCGATCATCTAGAGCTTCAAATTGCGGACTGGAAAAAAATGCGGACTGACAGAAACTGGTGCGAGACCGTTTACGATACGATGACCTACTCAAGTATCAGAGTGCCAGACCCACTTCGGATAATAATAGGCATTAAATATTGAGCAATAACATATATATTCCGTTTCTAAATGGTATATATTTCCTGTGTCTTTATAAAATACTTATTCGTTTACCTAAAATCTTTTATCTAGTCTTCAGAATGTTATTCTTCGAACTATCAAAACCTCGAGACCAGGTCGCAGATGTAAGGATGGCAAATATGACACATTGTAATACCAATACACAGAAGAAGCATTTAGTGATTAAATAAATAATAATATCCAGCTGCTTAAACATAGCACGGAACGACGCTGGCTACTGACATTGGGCTGCTTTTCTGCCTATTTAAATGACTATGGGTTACCTTCACATAAACGGGTTAAGGCCGAAATAACACAACGACTACGAGAACACAGATTGATTTCTATTGTTAAATAAAACATTCTCGTTGAATGCGCCGTGAACTCATTTCCTTATGACTAAAATAATTATAGAATTATACACGACCCGATATCCGAGTTAGTTGTGACCTATCCGAAGCTATAGGTAGCTGGTTCGAAACCCCTTAAAGGCGAATATGTGAGTCATGGATGTTTGATATGTGTTGATAAAGCCGAGTGGTTGGGTCAGAATTCAAGTCAAAGGCCTGAGTTCGATTCCCAGGTGGTAGGTTCGAAACAGGGCTTTTTTTTAAATTATGCACAATTTATATCGTTGGCTTAGAAACGAACGACAGGCTCACCACCCGTTACGGTATCCCAAAAATTCTTCAGTGAAAGGTGGGTTTAAAGGACTTAACTGTCTAGACCTCTGAAAAGTATTTAGATGAAAAATATTTATATGTCATATACGTCAGATGCCAATGGATATCACATTGTTCCAAATAGGTTACGGGTAAGACCAACCTTTAAGGGCCCAATTGTCCAATTATTCCCCAATATTAATAATATGCGTGAAGATGTTATTAGTTATTTTCAGATGACGAAATGGATTGAAATATAAAAAATAAAACATTCATTGTCTGAAATGCTAGTATGTTCAGAAACATGTATTTCATATGACTAGTTCGTATCATTACTAACGTATTTATTAAATTTTTAACGGACTTTAAAAATATGGGGTTCGTAATTCGGATGTATGTTCTTTTTTATTGTATCTTAAAGAGAGTTCTTTAAGGTTTCGTACTCTTTTTAACTGAGGAATTCGTCAACACTTTAGCATGTATTTCATAATAACACATACTAAAATATCTAGATCTCTAGGTATCAAGAGAAAGTCACTAGGTGGTAGGCTCGTACCAATGGGCTTATCAAAAACTTATGTATGAATTATATCGTTGGCTTGGACATAAAGACGGCGACGGGCTCACCACCTATCACGTTGACCCGAAAATATCTTCGTGGTCGGTGAGGTGGGTCGAAGGGACTTAATTGTCTATACTAGACCTCTGTCAACCCCTGTGTATTGGGAATTGCGTCAAGATATTTATTTTTATTTATTTATTTCTAGGTACACCAAAATTCAAAAAAACTTGAAGATATAAGAAATATCTATTAAATGCCGTCCTATGCCCATTTCAGATTTATTTATCATTTTATCAGATGCATACTTACTAATGATCGTTTGAATCTAAATTTATGTAGACTGTTCCATATAGTAATGAACTTGATAATAATAATCATACTTAAAAATTTCGTATGAACATGGTTATTAAATAACCCTATTGAAAGTTATCTTCATAAATGACAAATATAAGGCCAGGGGGAGGTAATTTAAGGACAAGAAGGGGTGGCAAAGCGCGGCATAGCTTTACGGAAACCCGACACTAGCGCGTGAGTGAGAAGCGGGCGGGTGACGGGCGCCGTCGACCCTGACTCTTGAAATAGTCTTCCGCATTAACGTCGAGAGCGAAAATATCGCATGATGCTGCTACAAGGTCGCCTGAACAACTCCGTCCCCCGGCCTACACACCTTATAAGGACAAAAATGAACACTGTAGGCGTTTGAAACTGAACTGACATTTCGTTCCAAATCGTAAAAGTTTGCGCGTGTATTTCGATTATATACTTAATTCCTTTTTGACAACAAAATACATCTCGAGGGCATTTTTCCATGACATTTTCTATCGTCTTAACATCATACTAATATCAAATTAGTAAATGGTTCACAATTCAAGGTAATAAAAGAAAAAGGTATGAAAAGAATACTGCGGTTTATTTAGATAACTATTATTTCGTTAGCCATATCCCGTGGACCAGGTATATTTTGTGAAAGAATATCCTAAAAAATCACATTTTCTAAAACTATGAAATAAAAATAAAACACCAAACCTTGCGTTGAATTATCTGTTTCTTTTATATGTACGTTTTACATACATACATACATATATAAGAACAACATCACATACATTGATCTTATCCCAAAGTAAGCGCATAAGCACAAACACCCAGACCCGAGAAAATATAGAAAAAGTGTTTTCTATATTGACCCGACCGAGAATCGAACCCAGGACCTCTGAGATGGTGATACTATGAAAACCGGTGCGTACGCCACGCGTCCACAGAGGTCGTTGTACACCTTTTAAATCTTATAAACGAACAAAATAATGGATTAAAAAGGGGTTGAAATATCTATAAGGAATTAAATAATTCCTAGTCTTAAATAAGACTAAAAGATTCCGATGATGTGTTCACCACGCTCTTTGTGTAGCAACTAGGGAAAATATTTTAACTACTAGGACCAGCTAAAAGAGATAAAAGAAAGAAATATAATTGTCGTTTTTCATAGCATCTGGGCTAATTATTGAGGTTAATTCCAGAATCTTTATGCCTCATCTTACTAATAATGAATCATAAACTTCTTTAATGTAAATATGTCAGTCAAATGAGCACTAAATGTTTGACCGTTGTTGATATCCGTATTTATAAATACCAAGTAACCTAGGTCTTAGAATAATTTACTTTGACACTTCCTAGTAGCCAGCAAGGTCTAGCCATTGACTTTGTTCTCAGCGTAAATAAGAGATACGAGTGAATGGCATATAACTGTACACTGACCAACGTAGGTTGAGTACGTCATAGTTAGGTAATGTACTTTAGTGTGATTATATCATTAATTGTATTATAAACAAAGCAAGGTAACAAAAACTTAAAACAAAGTTGGCGCAATAACCTTGTTTAATAATCTTAGGAAGCTTAGATGTTAAAGATTTTTATCATGGGTTCCGGTATAGTAGTGATGAAGATCCTTCTGAAATGTAAGAGACAATATGCCATTCGAGTAATTCATAAAGCTATTACAAAAACTGTTTTTTTTTCCAAGTGATGACCTTGAGAACTTTCATTAAAATCAATTTTATCGCAAATATCTTATCGGAAATAACGTATTTTAATTACTAGATTCTTTAGTCATCTCATTCCACATTTCGCCAGAGCTTATTGGGACTGTGTGAAGGAGTCTTCCGTCGTTCTAGTATCTAGGGCCTTAATCATTTTATATATTATAGCGATCTTTTTTTAATTTTTTTAATTTTCGATTGATGATTTAATATTGGTTTTGTTCTATCAAAATTTAGCGGCTTGATACTCTAATTTCGAAACTAAGGGTTTCGACTTCGAATCCGATTGGGACAAACATTTTTGTGATTAATATGAATATTTATACTCAAGTCATGGAAGTTTAAATGTATGTATGGTAATTTTTTTATCAGTTTCCAAGATACATTGAATTCAAGTTGCAAACTAGATATCTTGACCGTTCTACATACTCGTATTATTCTTATTCAAATATTTAGTGAATGTTCTTTGTGATTACAATCGTAATCGTATATATTTAATAAATATCAAAAGATCTATATAATAAACCAATAACAACCAAACTGACGGAAATGCTCACAACAGGAAAGACCAGACGGTCAATGGTCTGAAAGATGGGGAGAGGAACCAGAGAATGGTGCGTGCGGCACTAAAGAGCAATGCCTTCTGAATTTGATTTCGTAGTGGTCTTCCCTGAAATTTCAGTAGTCTCATGATGAAAACAAAGATTCCCTCCAGATTCTTTAATCTACCGGAGTAAAAATTATCACATTAATCAATGCCATTCAAAAAACATATTTCAGGTCTCTTTCAAAAACTCTGACTTGGTACCGTCATATGTACGTTACATTAGTCGGAAACAAAATAAGACTATAATCTATAAATTTCATATTAAAAAAATACACTAAAAAGTTCTGATTTACTTTCTAGTTACTTTCCTTTTCGACAGCTTAATTTTTTCTCTTTCAGAATACTCTAAAATAACTTCAGAATACTCTAAAATGTACGTTACAAAATTAGTATACGAGTATAAGAGCACAATTTGAATTTTATTATTCAGGCTACTTACTTACTAACTTACTTACTTAGTTACTTAGTTACCTACTTACTTTTCTGCCCCTAAATGTAACTTAAATTATTTATTTATGTAATCCTGTCATCTTTGATCCTTATGTACATGTCATTGTAATTGCATTAATTTTTCCACAATTCAGTCTATGTCAACATCGGCTATGCCAATACTTATGTTTGATTATTACACTACATTCTGCTGAAATACGTCACGGCCTTGTACTAAAGTTACCTTCAATACTATTCAACGTTTGTTTGAAGTCGTAAATCAAACGTTTCGCAGTAAACAAACTGCCCACTCAGTGCAAAAATGTTAAAAAAATCCTAGCTGGCCAAATTAACAACCTCGATGAAAATAAAAATTAAGACAGTCAATGTTTCTGTGCCAAAACTATTAGCTAAAATATTTATACACTACAATATTAGTTGCTTAAGTTCTTTTTGAGTTCTTGTAAATATTGTGTATTATACCAAACTTTTTTGACCATATAAACATTTCAATTATTTATTTAAATGCTACAATCAAATCCAACATCAATGCAACGATTCTGGCTAGTGTTATCGTTTTGAAAATGAGTAATAATTTAAATACATACAAATTTTCACATTTACAATGTTAGTAAAATAGTAGGATAAACTCCGACTACATGCCGACAAAATTGCGAACAAAATTAAAAGCTATTTTTAAAATTCCAAATATTTGTACCTTTTACTCTTAAAAATAACGAAGACCCGCAAATACATTTGCTATAAACGCAGAAAAACTTTTGACTTCTTCCACGTTACTTCGGAATTTGGAAGTAACAAGTTTTTGGGTTTCAACGCAGTCACGTTGCAAGAAACCTGCGCACGCACGCAGCACTTCACGTGCCTTATAAAAATGTTGAGCCGTAGCTAGTAGCTACAACTCAGTTATATTCCGAGAATGTCATCTCAACAAAATAATACTTATGATATGCTGATATGTGTCGGATAGTAAGTTTCATTACTATGTTTTACTTATGTACATTATGTATATATATAAGTTTCCACTTTTATACGTTATTATCTCAAAGAATATGTGATATTTTTTGTCTTTTTGTCTTTTTGCAGCTACAGACTTGTATGCCTCATTATCGGGGAACCATTAGAGGGTTTTCTTAAGTAAGTTTTAACAGTGGTAGAGCCACGCATCAGCTTTTGTTGTTGCATAAATGGGCCGGCTCGACCGGGGAAGTACCACGACCTTACAGAATACCGGCGTGAAGTAGAAGTTTAACAAACTTCTGCGTTTCGTCTGGTGAGTGCAGGTAACTGGATGCCCACACACCTCCCTCCCCCAAATTGGGGGAGGAGGGCACTCTAAGGCCGGCAACGCATCTGCTATGCCTCTGGTATTGTAGGTGTTCATGGGCGGCGGTTATCACTTACCATCACGTGAACCACCTGCTCGTTAGCCTCCCTTTTCCATAAAAAAAGTAACCACTTTATCCAATCACAGTTAGAAAATAAGTACAAGAACACGCCAAAAAACACTGAATTATATTAACATTCATACAATGAACAATTTATTTTCAATTCAAAGCAGAAATGTGTAATAAAACTTTTCAGTGAGTGAATACTAAATCTTTCTTAATGTGATAAAATTAATGACTGATTAAAGATGAAAAAACGAAAGTGAAAATCATAAGTCACTTGAAAAGTTGTTTCACGAAAGTATTTAAAGATAGCATTCACTGCAAAATTTAGGCGTTGAAATATTGGCCCAATGTTAAATCGCTTCCATGTAAAAATAATTTGGAACAGGAATCTTGAAAAAGAAAAGAAAAGGCGATCATTACGCCCGTTGTTCAACGCGTCCCATTTGTCACATGCTCCGAAGACAGTAAAAAAGCTATAACCAAGTAAACGATATTAAAACAAAAAATTTGTGAAGCGACATCAGTAAGCAAGAAATGCAGGTCACTGACCAACGAAAAAATACACCTCAGTGAGTTTGGCATTGCGCTGAAATAAGAGAAATTGGGCACTTTGTTACACGATAATGTAAATAAGACCATGGAAGTGTGTCGCCAGCGCAACGACGGCGCTCGCTGAAACTGTTTCGCTTTCTCTTCATTAATTCACTAATAATTACACCTGATCATCATCGTTAGAAACGTGCCCTTTAGTTTTGAATACACCCCCTAGTTATTGATTTTTGGTAACCCTACTAGGAAAATATATTTTTTTAATTTTTACTTCAGCTTAATAGATTGGAGGCATCGGTGCATGGCGCGGCCTACTGCCCTGACCTACATAGCGATGATTGTATGTAGATTTTATAAGTCATAAGTCAAGCAATCCATACGATGACAGCATCCATACGTTTTCACCGCCCATCGCGGGCGAAGTATCTCGACCGCGTCCTCTCCGAATGTCGTAGAGAAATTGAGGTGATATCTCTTATGATACAACCGCATGTGAGTACTGTCCTAGTGGCCAACTAAGATGCTGCGTCGCCAATCTACTTAAACGTTTGTTTTTACGCTTGTTTTTATTGACTATATCAATGTAATATTGTGATCACTTGCAATTTCATTAAAAAAATTCTTCCGTATTGCTAATATTGATTATACCTGTAACATAATTTTTTACTGACTTTATAAATAAAATAAATGAATATCTTCACGCAATTCCCAATACAGGGGTAGACAGAGGTCTAGTCTAGACAATTAAGTCCCTTTGACCCACCTTCCACCGAAGATATTTTCGGGACAACGTGACAGGTGGTGAGCCTGTCGCTGTCTTTATGTCCAAGCCAACGATATATTTCGTACATAAGTTTTAAAAAACCCATTGGTACGAGCCTGCCACCTGGGGATCGAACTCGTGTATCTCGATACGAAATTCCGACCACCCAACCACTCAGCTATCGTGACTTACTTTATGATTATTTTATGTCAATAATTATAAAATATGTATTAAAAATATATATTAAAATTATATTACTGATTAAATAGAACATCAATAATACAGTAAAGTTTACTTTGTTTATTGTTACTGCAGACTGTGTTATTTATATCATTCATTTGGAAAAACGATGTTTGCGTGAAAATAGTATCAAGTAAAATACAAAGAGCTTAATTAAATTGAACAAAAATATCTATATTCTGTATTCTGCATTTGTAATTTTAAAATAATACCGTTTTTTAAGCAATGGTAACGAAGTTATCATTTTTAAGATTAAATATTACTATAGAAATCACCATTACTAGATATTTTTCCTAAGTGCAACGCATTTAATATATAAATTAAAAGATATTTGCAATATGTACAAATACATGCATACACAGATAGGGAAAAACATCATATTCATGCCTCTGATTCCAAAGTAAGTAGAGTAAGCATATGTGCTTACTCTACTTACTTTGGAATCAGAGGCAAATTTGAAACAACGAACGTACCACAAACACACGGACTCTAAAAATATAGAAAAACAAGTATTTTTTACATTGACCAGAACAGGAATCGAACCATACGCCACTGTTCTGTTCCACGGAGTTCTTAAAAAAGGTTCGACTACACACATATATCCGTTGATTAGATTATTGTATTTATAATCATTTATTAAAATTATAATTAGTAAGGTAATAGTAGTAATTAGTAGTTACTATAATTATAATTACAAAGGTTCAACAGTTACAACAAAAGAAACCTACAAATCATTAAGGACGAAGTCCTTTCTCTCGTTCAGTCACCGCACTCGCTGTACCGCCAGAGATTTCTCTCTTGTGTCCGTATTCGGATTCGGGTCATGCTCGCCTCGCCCAAGCGCATTCTGCTTCGCTTCTAGACTATTATTAACAGATTTAAACGTCAAACATATTTTCACGTTTAAATATTCTTTTTTATACAATCCATGTAGGGAGTTTTTATTATACTTAAAAGTTAAAGTTAGAAGTAACTGCCAAAATATATGTTTTATTAATAATTGTGCACCAAAACAGAAAATTAAGGAATTTGGAACTTTATAATATGTATAACTAGATACTTTTATAATTGTAGTAAATTGTTGTAAGTCTAGTGTTTAATGTATAATGCCAAACATATAAGTAAATACATACATAGATATAAATAGGCAGGGACAACATCGCATACATTGCTCTGATCCTAAAGTAAGTAGCTTGTACCGGTCTCATCAAATTGCATTTAGAGTAACCTAGTAGTCTCAATTTTCCCTTCTTCCAATAGTAGTAGTAATCTTGTAAGCTTTAAAAGGAAGTGATCCTCGGCCAACCACGCCTTTTTTTTTATTTGGCTTTGCGTTGCATATTTTCAACATTCTCCTTTTCCCAACATGCTTCGCACTATCATCATATTTTTAAACACGCCCTTAAGCCATAAGATCATCTTTCTAACCTGCTATTGTTTAAACCTCTTCGTTTCATACATTCATTACTCAAAAATCACGATAGTCGAGTGGGTGGGTAATCGGAAATCGAGTCCAGAGACCCGAGTTTGGTCCTCAGGTGGTGGGCTCTTACCAATGAAACGGTTGTGAGGTGGCAAGCGATTCAAAACTTGACCCGAGTTGGTATCCCTGGTGGTAGGGTCGTACCAATGAGTTTTTTTTTTAAATTATGTACGATTTATGTCATTGGCTTGGACACAAAGACGGCGACAGGCTCACCACCTGTCACTTCGTCTCAAAAAATTGTGGTGGAGGCCTACCTCCATCCTAATGTAGGTGGAACAAAGGTTTTGAAGTTCGAAAAAGGCGTGAAATTTTTTTCTTTCGATACCTTTGTAGAATACAAAATGTTAGTTAATAATACTTAAGCAGCGGAAAATGTTTACGTAATAGAAGTTATGAAAACAATTTGAATAAAGTATAGGGGTGCTACAGTGTAATAACTCACGGGAAAGTATTCGAAGCCTTAGAGGAACGTTATTATATTTTCTCCAATATTAATAAAGATTAAGTCAAGGGCTGACTTAGTACTTCAAAATTTCTAGAGAGCTAGCACGTGTAAACCAATACATACAATTCTCTTATCAAGCTAATAAAATGAGTCGTGCAAAAATTTTATTACGTTTTTATGTGTTTGTTGTCCTTAGAATAATGGGAAATGATAAGGAAATATTGTTAAAGATTACGTCAAGGATAAATAAAAAATCAAGCGAAATGAAATCTTACACTTAACATATTACATCCATATTAAAGGCTGGAACATATTTAAATAAAAGCTCTTCCTCTCTTCTTCAGATTGTATACGTTATGAGTTTGCATATGATGAGTGTAGTAGGCTCTACAATATTTTCATATTTTTGCTTTAATTTTTTCTATTACTTTTGTAATTTTAGGACTAGTGTAGTATTTCATTATTAAATAAATATTTTTCGCCATTCCCAATACAGGGTTAGACAGAGGTCTAGATAATAAAGTCCTTTAGAATCACTTTTCATCGAAGACGATTTTTCGTACAACGTAACAGGTGTAGAGCCTACCCAGGTCTTTATATCCAATCCAACGATATAAGTCGTACATAAGTTCTGAAAAGAATCCATTGGTCGACTCGATCCACGAGCTAATGAGCCTACCACCAGGGAATCGAACTCGGTTCTTTTGACTCGAATTTCAATCACCTAACCAATCCGCTATCGTGACTTATAGATATTGATTATGATTACTTTGACAGTTCTTTAAAGACATCAACGCGAGCCACAGGACAACGCTAGTACATATATTATATGTTATAACTGATAACAACTGAAAATAATAGATGTAGCTTGCAGTACTAATAATTATTTTTGTAATACTGCATTCAATTGTGACATTTTCACATTACTGGGTGATTAATGACTGATAACACATGTTTAGCGTTACATTGCAAGATGAAAATCACGTATTTACTATGTTGTAAAGTCACACTTTGTAACAACGTTAGTATTATAAATGCTGTCGTAAAAAATTTAGCAACGACGCATTATTTTCAATGTCAACTTATATACGGATAGCCTTTGTATATCTGAATGTTTGTCGAACTTTGAGCTTGATTATATGGTCCTACAAATTCTGCTTTCCTTGTTTGTCGTTTAATACTAAAATAATAAGAGATATCACTCACTACATTTGTAGACACTACCATGAGAGTAAATTAAAGAGAAAAAAGTTAAAGTTTCAACTGACACAAGCTCGCCTCCGAGCGTCACCACGGATCGGCGAAGGTCGCGGGTTCGAATCCCGCCCGTGTCAGTTGAAATTTTAATTTTTTTCTCTTTATTTTAATCTCATAAAAGTTCAGTATAAATAAGCTTTAAAAATCAATAAAATTGCATACTACCATGAGAATTTTATATAACATAATATTAGCTCACATATGAAATGAATGTGTGGTAAACTGGCCACTTAGGTTCAAAATATCTGACTTATATACAATACTAGAAAATACAAATAAGATAATATACAAATAAGATATTCCAAATATAAGCTTGTGTTCGAATTTCGCAGTTCATTTGTTACTGCGTCATTTGTTTTGTTTACAATATAAAGAACATAAAATATCTCGTCTCGTCAGTAAATTAAACTCTCGCAGGATCAAACTTGTATACAGAGCAGCTGTGGTAAAAGATGTTTTCTTTCCGATAGTTTTTGGTTCCAACGTTTTCAGCCTGAAAATTTTGAGGCTATAGAACAAGCCCCGAGGACGGCCGGAGAGCCAAATTAATAACGAAGAATTAAAAGGGATTCTAAATCTGATCCATTGCAAACCACGTCTGAGTTAGTGGCAGGCTTCGGTGTGAGTGATCAAGCAATTTAATTCACTTTTAACAAATAGGGAAAAATGAAATAGCTTGAAAAACGGGTACCGCAGAATTGAGATACCCAAAACCGAGAAACACACTTCGAGTGTTGGGTTTCCTTCTCAACCACAACAACAACGAACGGATTTTAAGTAGTAACTGTGATGAAAAATGGATCGAATACGATAACCGAAAACGCTCTTTTCAATTGTCGAACACGGGAGAACCAACCGCGTGCAGTCCCAAACGACAGTTGACTCAGAAAAAGGTACCGGTGAGTGTTCGGTTGACTAGTGCTGGTGTCATTTATTACAGCTTCTTAAGATCTGGGCACAGAATTACTGCTGATATTTATTGTAAGCGATTGCAAACAATCACTGATGACCACTGCATCAACAGTGGTCGTAGACGATATATTGACTGCACAGTAGGTGGAACTAACTGTTAACCAATTCTCTTTGAGCGTTATCTAAAACCATTCTTGATTTAAAGTCTTCTAACACCAACATCAAACAATACATAATCACTGAGTTTTAAACAACATCGAAAAGGAAAAAGTTACTAATTTAGTGGTTCCGCTTTATAAGTACAGCCGTCCGAGATGCCTCCGAATGTGGGCTGGACTACAAACCTGTGTCGAGGTCAGAATAATCTAACTTTTTGTATCTTGATTATATTAGTTCAGTCTAGTCCATTTCACGGTCCTCTGCTGTCACATTGGTTTTATTTTATTATTTTCATTTATTTTAATTAACTTAGTGTTATAATATTTTACGCGTAATATCCATTGTTTGTTTTGTAATTGTTTTGGTTTGTTTATTTTGTATGTGTTATGATTAGACCTTGAATAAACATTATTTATTTCTTTTTAATATTTACGCTTACGTAAATTTTAACCATTTAGTTAAATTTTAACTATTTAGCACTTCAATCTCTTCATAAAAAAATGTTTATTCAAAAAATATGGTAATGGTAAAAATGTACATGGAGACGGGACTACCAAGCAATTCACCCACGATAAAAAATGATACCTAAGTATTTGCCGATACCTCGCTTGTCTTTAAGGAAGTAAAGGTTTTTTTTTTCATAAAGGGCTTCGAGCCTCTGTTTCTGAAAACTTCACTTACAGATGGAGCCACGAGACCTTAAGATGTATAATCTTAAAACCGCTGTTTAGTTTTTCTTCATTAACTAATATCGGCAGATGACAACTGGAATTAAAATTGCAGTGATAAATAAAATATGCGAATTTAACTAAACTCGATATCATATGCTCAAATATTTTTTCCTTTCTGATTATAAAAACATGCGGTGATAAACAAGTTAAAAAAACAAATGCAATATCAAATATCAATGAAATGTTTCACGCCAATTGCAAAAGCGAATTATTATATAGTACTTTTAAATAATAATTACTGGTGACAAATTACACATTATCTAAATTTTTACATGACCTCGAGGATCAAGGCGTGGTCAGTGTCAGTCGTGGCTTCCTGGTTAACCACTTGAAGATAGGGAAATAATTTAGAATGTCAAGTTGATATTTTTGCATGACCATGAATACTCAAGGTCAGCGTATTTTTGCGAGCGGCCACGATAAGCACAGTAGAAAGTGACAATCGACTTACGATTTATTTCTGGCCATGCTCCAATCCTGCTCGACTACTACGAAGCAGTTTATATTTTCGCTTTTTAAAAATGGGTCTTAAAATTATTTTGATAAAACTTTTTTTTTAATCTTGATATATCTCCCAATCTGAAGTAGTCAGATGTCCAGTTACTATTTGATTATAACAACCCAGATTTGATTTAATTAGGAAAATGTGACAAGTGGTGAGCTTGTCACATTCGTAGTGTCCAAGTTAAAGAGCTACCATTCACATAGACATACACAGATAAATATTTTAACAATAAATAAATATTTAACAATAAATATTTTACAAGAAAAATTTATGTTCTTAATTAATATATTATAAATTAACAATCACTCAATAAGTTGCCATCAAATGAGCAAACCTTTCCTAGGCAAAACAGAGACGCGGAAGCGTGCGAGGTGCGTCGCGGCGCCGCGCACATCTCATTATCGGTCGACATCGGTATCTGGCCGCGTTATCGCGCGGGCACCTCAGCCAAGGTCTGTCGGAGGTCACTCGCTGACGTCATGCTGATAACGATTTGCGCGGTGACCTTGTCGCGCGCGCCGAATCTCAAGGTTACCGCTATTTGCACAGTCAAATAAACCACTACCGCCCGCGCCCGCTCCCGCTATTACTTCGTAGCTCGCTGTCTCATCCGGATTCGTTACTTTACGATTACTATTATTTGCGGAGGCCACTTATTTCTCTCGGTAGTTACAGGTTGATTTCAAAACAACGAATAATTTTTAACAAAAAAGTTATTAATGATTGTCACTGTTAAAGTTGTTTTGTTAAATACTGCATACAGTTTGTGGTCACAAAACTTACAAATTATTTAATCAATTATCTTTAAATTATAAATAATATTAGTAGTCATAGTCATTACAATTTTACCCGTCGGGTGTTTGTAAATCCTTAGTGTCTCGATAGGATCGAGATTGATAGGTCGATCGAAGGTACGGGAAATCCTTTTTCTGAAAAGGCATAATTAAATAAATAATTAAACAATCATCATCATATGTTTTATATTTTGTATAATTTAGAATCTTAGCTAGCCATCTTCGTTGTGTTTATATACTTTTTAATATCCTTACTATAATAAATATTGATGTATTCCTATAATAACAATAGTTGAAATAATAAATAAGTCTTTATGAAAATTTTCGTTGTCCTTAACTTTACTGCACCTACCACAAATTTCACCATACCATAGGTTGACTGGAAGAGAATGCCTATAGGCATTAATTCGGCATTTTGTGACCTATACGGAATCGCAATAAAAATATATTAAAAATCTATTAAAACAGATCGTACCAGACATTTCAAAATAAGTATACAGTATGATACTTTTGAATTTGAAATAAACTTTTATAAATTAAATAATAGAATAATAGAATTTTTTATAGAAAAGGGAGGCAAACGAGCAGGTGGCTCACATGATGGTAAGTGATTGCAGCCGCCCATGAACACCCGCAATACCAGAGGCATAGCAGATGCGTTGCCGGCCTTAGAGTCCCCTCCCCCCAGAATTTGGGGGAGGGGGTTGAGTGGGACTCCGGTTACCTGCACTCACCAAACGAAACGCAGAAGTTTGTTAGAATTCTACTTCATGCCGGTATTCTGTGAGGTCGTGGTACTTCCCCAGTCGAGCCGGCCCATTCATGCAACAACAAAAGCTGATGAGTGGCTCTACCACTGTTGTTCCCCAATGGCCTACGAGCTATTACAGTACCTATTAAATATAATTTAAAATTCTGACTACTCCATATTTTCTTGGAGCATGAAGTAAACCATATACAAAGCTTGCCAAAACGAATAGTAATAACTTTGTGCCTTGTTCATTTATTCTACTAGTTTTAAAAAAACGTTTAAACTACGTAGTTTTAAAAAGGTACATTAATTAAATAGGCATTATTATGGCACGCATTATATTTTTAACTATTTGATATTAATTCAAGTGAATCAGAGCTAAAATGCATGAGGCAGGCCTTGCAGAGACCAAAACATAAATAATAATAATGTCTGGCAATCATCTAATCAACACACCCACTTTTCATCGAAACTTGTTTGGGTCAATGTGATAGTTGATGAGACTTCAGCGTTGACAGATAGGCTACATTTTTGTAATATTATACTTGTATAAGATATTCATTTCATTTATTAATTCAATAAGTTACCACGAAGACATTCAATAGTGTTAGATGTCATTGGGAGGATGAAAGCAATTTAACGCTGATTGGAGTTCGAAGAAATATAAGAGACAGGCACTGCCACAATGATTGTTGCTGATATTGATATCTGTACGACATTTTGACAAGAATATAGAAGATTCATAAGATTGTAATAATAATAAAAATAAAAAAAACTAGGTTAGAGTTAAAAAATTTGTAATAACTGCTATGCTGCCTGTCACTTTTCTAATGAAAAAATTGGTTTAAATACTTCGTATATAAGCACCCTCGATTGACCACCGCCGAAGTTTGATCTCTCTGCTGTTGTTGCGTTAAACGAAATTTAACGTAACAACAGCAGGAATAATTTTGTTCATAAATCCGTATTAAGGACATATTATCATTGTCACTCTATTTTTACACAGATGGCCTTGTGACGTGTCACACCACGGAAGAACAGTCATGCGAATTATTAGTTTATTAGAACGTATATGATGACATTAGCAAGTATGAACATAACAACTAAAATAAATTAGTTATAAATGCCGTATTATAATATTAATGTTAATAATATAATAAAATAATAACTTGAAGAGTGTTAATTAGTTGTTGTTAGTATTACTTTTAAAGTGATAAAATGTTACAATGTATATTGAAACGTTCAATAATATACAAAAAAATAGTCTTCACACCATTCCCAATAAAGGGGTAGACACAGATCGTAGATATTTTTGGATCAACGTGACAGGTGTTGAGCCCGTCGCCGTCTTTTAAGGCCAAGCCAACGATGTAAATCGTATCTAAGTATTTTGTTACACCCTTGTGTACGAGCCTGCCACACGGGAATCGAACTCGGGTCTCTTGACTCTAACTCCGAGCACCCAACCACTCGGCTATCGTGACCTTAAATTCAGAAAAGTTTCGTATCTTTCTTTTTCTTATGTAGTTCAAAGTATCCATGAGAGTCACTCTGACAATGTCAGCCAGCGAAGTCATTAGTATTGTAAGAACGATAAATTAAATCCATTCATTCATTCAGTTCTGCTTATTGCTGTAAAACGATTTATTATAAAATATAATAAGAAATCGATCGTCAAACAAAATATATTTTCCTACGATACAAGTGTCACAAAATGGTTAAGGTTAAAATTCATATTAATACTCCTTGTAACTTGCACACGTTAAGTATGACCTTACAATGACTATAATCTTTTATATTATTTCATTTTACATTGTAGGTATTCCATCCTCATATTCTACAACATGTTTTCATGAAGTTTTTGTTTATGTCATGCTTGTAGGATAGTTTTATTAAAAGTTATGTTAACTTTTAAATTGCAGGAAACCAAAGTGTAATTACACTCACGTCACACGAAACGTATACAAAGTATAGTATAATATATTTTCATAAAGCTATTTGTTCCTTGATTATTTTCAAGGTGATACACGTATGTCTCCGACAATTACTTTATCAGTCAGTTGCTGAAAACAAATATCATGACGCACTTAGAACATTCCAAAAATATATAACTATTTTATAAAAGCAAAGGCAGATTTGCGGCAAAATATGTAACAGTTTTTGCCTATCAATATCACAGTAGAACACAATTGTTAATAATTTTTCCAATAAAACAAAAGTATATTCTATATTAATACATAGGTATATTCATGATGTGCAATATCGGTTTTTTGCTGAAAAAATGAGAAAATTACTTACTAATTAGTACGCAATAATTTAACAAAATTAATAAGTATGCAATAACAAAAGATATTGTTGTATTTGTTATAAATATTATTACATTGTTAGAGAAATATTTTATTTTACAATATTGTCAATAACTTGGCCATAGTAATATTTAGGGTGGTTTGGTTTATCTCGATAGGTTGGATACCACTACGAAAATGATCTTAAAAAATAGTCAAATGCATCTATTGATATCAAGTGGAAATTGACTGCACTAATACAACGTTTTAGCGCGCCTTTTAGAGGCCTAAACAATTAAGTCCTTTCGACACACCTTCCACCGAAGTAATTTTTTTGGAACGTGACAGGTGGTGAGTATGTCCCCGTCTTTAGTCAAAACCAACGATATATATCGTAACCAGTTTTTGAAAAATTTGTTGCTATAAGCCTGCCATCTTGGGAATGAACTCAAGAGACCCTCTTGACTTAAATTCACCCAACCACTCGACTATTGTAACTCTTATAATTTGTAACTAATATATTATACTTATAACTAATATTTTTTATTGACTTTATTGCAATACTACGTTACGTATAGTATTATTTTATAGGAAATATATCGCTTGTCTTAGGTTGTCGCGATATATTCGCCAGCCAATGGCCACCAATGTCAATGTCATTACCAAAATCCGTTCACGTGACTCTACTGCGTGTTACAGATGTTGAAGTAACTTATACAACGTGTTCCATTTTATTCGTAAAATGTCCAGGCAAGTGTTACATCTTATAACCTAGTGACAATTCTTTTTATGGGAATACTAACGGAATGTACAGTTTAGTTAGTATTTTTATATTTACTTTATTTTCTGTCAGAGAACATATTTTATTTATCATTATTTTTAAATGTCATTAATAAAATAAATAGTACATTTATTATTTCGATGAAAAGGTTACTTGATTTAAAGCAAGCATGTTGATGACAGATGATTGTTAGTGATTGCGACACTCACGAATATTCGCTATACTGATAGGGCTAATGTAGAGTTGTCAAAAATTAGCTTCGAGAAGAGAAAGGTGAGGAGAGTTCAGGTCGATATTCTGCTAAGCGTGGTGGCTTTAGTTACGAATCCGAATGGTTGAAACGTTTGGATTCTACGCAACGTCAAAACCCACTAAATTGCTTTATGATTTGCTAAATTTACCACTTCAATGGCGAGAATAGCTCGGAAAGGGGAAAGAAAATTTGTACGTCTAAAAATAAAAAATCAGTAACGAATGGTGTTTAACTGGCATTTAGCCGGCAATGTAACTTTAAAAATAAGCGTCTTCTGAATCTAATGTTACTACCCAAACATTCCCTTTATTCTCATTTTTTTTATAAAATACTAACCATTTACTTACGGCTTCGCTCGCTTTGTGGCCTGTAGATAACTTTCAAATTCGGAATAGTATTTATTTGTAGTTAAATAATTATATAATTATTCCTGAAACAAAGAGAAACAATTGATGCTACAATTAATTGAATAGTGAATATACCGATGATTATTGTAATTTCTTTTCATATAAATTTTTTACGCTTAAACGTAGTTGAACGTTATGTGTTTAAGTCATCTTCATACTAGTCTGTTTTAAAAAATAACAAAATGGCAGCGCACGTCAAATAAAGTAATTTCAGAAGTCACGATAGTCGAGAGGTTGGTTGGTCGCAATTTCGAGTCAAGAGATCCGAGTTCGGTTTTCCGAAAACTTATGTACGAATTAAATCGTTGGCTTGGACATAAAGACGGCGAAGGGCTCACCACCTATCACGTTGTCCCAAAAATATCTTCGGTGGAAGGTGGGTCAAAGGGACTTAATTGTCAAGACTAGACCTCTGTCTACCCCTGTATTGGGAATTGCGTGAAGTTATTTATTTATTTATTTAAAGTTATTTCCATTTTAATTTTCATTTTTTGACTAAATGACAAAATGGTAGCTTACATCATGTAATAACTTACAGCCAAAGAAACTTACTTTAGCATTTATTAAAGTAAAAATTACTTGGGATATCATGAATAGTCAAACGTCAAAGAATAAAGCGCGTAGTTATAACTAGCATATAAATATTAACAATAATTTATATATCTATAAATATCAACATTGTAAAATTTTCAAAACTATTAAATTAGATTAAGAAAACGGCGTATCATTGGGGTTTACCTTTGAAGTTTTGGCTTCAATAACAGATTTAATTACACTCCATTTTGCCAAAATCTTAAACAGTGGTGTAGAATCTGGTGTATTTTCTGGCCTTATGAAACATAGTAAACTTATACCTTTATTTTAGCCCGGTAGAAGTTCAGACCCTAGCAACTGTAGACCCAAGATTTTTTAAAATACTGTTCACAGTTTTTTTAGTATACATAATACTAAATCAACTATGTACTGTATTTTAAAAAATCTTTTTAGTGAATTAGTATGAATAAAAGTAAATATCTTCACGCAGTTTCCAATGCAGGGGTAGACAGATATCTAGTCTAGACAATTAAGTCCCTTCGACCCACCTTCCACCAAAGATATTTTCGGGACATCGTGATGGGTGGTGAGCCCGTCGCCGTCTCTATGTCCAAGCCAACGATATACTTCGAACATTAGTTTACTCGAACTCGGGTCTCTTTACTCGAAATTCCGACCACCTAACCACTCCGCTATCGTGACTTTAGTAGAATAGTAGAATTAGTACAACATTTTATTTTAAATAAATTATTGCATAAAAATCAGTTTAATTTTACAAGGGATCGCACTACAACTGATGCCAATGAAGAGCTCATTAAGCTCATACTTGAGGCTTAGGAGAGTTTACAGGATACTATGAGCATATTTTTTTTTCTCTAAGGCTTTCGATTGCGTCGAGTATAATACACTTGCCTGGAAATTACACCATTATGGAATAAGAAGTGCCGTGCACGATTTACCTCATTAACACATATTTATCCAGTACAATTCAAAAAGTTGTAAGTTGTAATGAAGAAATGTTATTTAATGGTACAATTTATTCTGAGACGTCGGTGTCAATAGGCGCTTCGCAGGTCAGTTCCGTGTTCGATTCTAAGTCTTTCTTTTTCATATCTATATTATTGTTTGACTTGACTTTATAGCGAATAAACACGTTTTATCGTTGGCCTCTTATGTGGCAATATACATAAAAATTATTATATTACTATAAAAATTAGGTATTAATATTATGTACATGTTACTGATGTAAATAACAAGTACATAATATTAAAACCGACATAGTTGCCTTGTAACGCCAGTTACTAGACTCCGTAGAGTAAGTAAGTCGGTCATAGGGTGGTGTGTATGCTTTTACAACAAAGTCCCAATAAATGTGCAGAAACTGCCTATTAAAGTTTTTATTAATTAAAGACAAACTTTATAATAATGTTTAATTTACTATAAATTAATAATTTAATAATAAAATAGCCCTTGGAAATGAGATATGGCTACCATCCCCTGCTGTTTATAAATATTCTGTTCCATATTGTAATCGTTTTATAAAAAAAATACAAAAAAAGAATAGCATCAAAGTTTTTACCGCCAATTTTTTTCTCCTATAGGATTCTCATTAGGAAACGGTGGTAGGTTTAAAAATAAATAATTAAGTATGAGCCAGAATGTTACATACAATATATTAAATTAATATATATATTGTTTATTTTTATTCAACTTTGTGAGAAATTTAGCGAAAAAATAGATAAATTATATTTACATTTACATTATGGTGAGTTAAAATTCTTTATTATTCGAGAATAACCGATTTCAAAGTTTTATATTTTTAATGTATATATTAATGAATTAAATATTAATGAATCCTTTTAAAATAAAACTATTTCCGAAAATCGTTTTATTTTAAATGTGTAGTATTCTCGTAAATACAAGAAATCATTATTAATGAATCCTGTTTAAATTTTTATGTCAAAATAAAGTAGTGATGACAAATATTTTTCAAATAAAACAATTATCAATCACAGTAAAATAATAAAATGGGTATAAAGGTAAGTTTATTAATAATTTCATTTATTATTTAGTATTTTGATTAATAGCATAAAAGGCTCCTCTTTCATATATTATGTGCTGATAGCAGATAAATATAGATTTTACTTTACTTTAAACTAACAGAAAGACCACCTTACTTTTAACATATATTATTTTTGTATATATTGTATACAATAACCTCATAAAATAAACATATTTTACAGTTTTTTGGTCATTTATTAATCTTTACTTACTTAGAAACTATATAACATACAAGATGATAAATACTGGGGTCATATTAGAGACTTAAAGTAATTAGACGCATTTTAAAATCTTGTTCAAAGGCACAAATCGATTTTGATGTAAAAATCGGCCCTGGTTATTTTGATTAAACTTAGTTTTATTAAACTATCATATATTACGTAATATTTAATAGTTAAATGAAACTAAAGCTATTTTGAAAGATTTTTTTTTTAATTTTTTAATATATTTATCTTTAAAGATTTTGTTTTTTTTTTTAATTAGTACGGTATCGCCGTGTTGCCGCATGCGTATTTCGAAGAGAACAAATGTGTGGTGGTTACGCAACTCCTGCGCCGCATGAAGAGTGAAGTTCAATGTCACGGCAAGCACATATACGCCGCGCGTGGGCTTAATTTAAACATATATAACATATATATACGCACAGCATACATATAACATACACTCTGCACGATAACTGAATCGGCGTTGCCAATCCGTTACTCGCCTCTATCAGCACTTCCCGGAATAATTCGCGAAAACGCCATTTTCCATTGTATGTTGCGCAGCCATGTCGATAGTATTTTTGCGCAAGGTCAGGGTAATGTCAAGTCGCTATTTTCATATCGAAATTTGTTACGTGATCTCTTCGGGTTTGTATTTTATCTCTTTTGACAAAACATTCAACCAAAAAAATAGATATACGCATTGTTTTAACATTAACTGACGATCGACATCATATTTTAATGAACTATCGTACTAGCAATGGAAGGTCAGAAATTAATATCACCTATTTCAAGTTACAAATTTATAATTAAATTTATCAGTAAGAAAAAAAATATATTTTTGGGTATTTTGTTCCAGTAATTTATCCGTGAATTCATAATTCACTGTGGCTATTCTTATAGACCGGTCACAAATAGGTTCAAATAAAAATTAATAATTATGTTGTAGAATAATAGAACAAAAACCAAATAGAAATTATTAACAATTTTGTTGGAAATAAAATTGTAATTTACAATGTGTTACTAAGTTCTTTTTTTGGTTTTATATCAATTTAATGCGATCTTATCTTGCCCGTGTGGTTGCGTGTGTAAGAATTAAAACTTCCTATTGGAGCCATGGGAGACGACTAACGAAAAACCGAGAAACGGGAATAATTAGCACGGAAAAATACTATACCAAAATTTCCGAGTGATAACGTGCTGTAGCATCAGAGATGCAAAATACTTGTACTTCTCTTGTCAATCTGCTTGTCAAACGTGGTGATTACGGCAAACCGTTCCGTACGTCACGGGCTATCATTCAGTGGATTTTAACGGGCTGTTATGATGATGATGATTTAATTTAGTCCAGTTTTAGACTATTCGTCCGACAGACAAAGATGGCGAATGTTAATTAGCTTTCATACGGCTTAACTAAATTAGTAATAAGTAAAAAAAATACGAAAATATCTTCACGCCATTCCCAATGCTGGGGTAGACATATTTAAATAAATGTTTTATGTAGTAGAGGTTAAATAATGGGTTAAGTGAAGACTTTCTGTCTACAGTTAGTCAGATTCAGCAATGCGTTGAAAGTGCAGCCTGCAATTCAATGTCCACGTTAAAATATCGTCCAATCTACCTCAAAAATAAAATATTTACTTAATATGTACTTCATATGTATTTTTACTCAGTATGTTACCAATTTACCAAAAAAATGCGTGCTTTTGTTGTTGCATGACCTCACAGGATACCGGCGTGAAGTAGAAGACTAACAAACTTCATCGTTTCGTCTAGTGAGTGCAGGTAACTGGAGGCCCACGCACCCGGCCTTAGAGTGCCCCCCTCCCCCAATTCTGGGAGGAGGGGGGCACTCTAAGGCCGGCAACGCATCTGCTACGCCTCTGGTATTGTGGGTGTTCATGGGCGGTGGTAATCACTTACCATCACGTGAGCCACCAGCTCGTTTGCCTCCCTTTTCCATAAAAAAAGCAAAAATCACAAAAAAAGCACATGGCACAGATTGCGCTACTTCTGATTTTGTATATTGTATAGAAATTAACGTTTTCTATTAAACTTATATGAGTAAAGTGTAATGAACTGTGACATTGTTCACTTAACAGTTGACTGATCTTGAGACTTATGTGTTGGCAAAGGGCTGGCGGGCATCGCGACCCCGCCGGAGAGACGTTAGTGAGCATGTAGGTCAGTGAGAATATTTGCCCTTGACCTAGGACACCGGCGAGCCCTTCTTTACTACTATTTGACGAGTACAATAATATACTAAATTGGTTTTTGATAAACTATGTAATTACGATAACCGAGTGGTTAGGTGGTCGGAATTCGAGTCAAAAGACTCATTGGTACCAGCGTTCTTGGCCAACTGGGAAACGATGTCGGCTCGATACCCAAGTGGCGGAACCAATCGGAAGGCTGGTGGTAATGACTTTTCCAAAACTTATGTACGATTTATATCACGAATGTGACACAGGTTGCGAATTCGGCTATACGAAGAAAAATATTTGTATGATAAGATATACATATTTGTATGCAGAAACCTGTGTATGCCAGAAAAAGCATAAAGCAAGTTTAATGTAGTGGAGATGCGATCTCTTCGTAAAATATGCGGCGATACCATGACCGACCGAAAGCGAAACGAAGAGATCCGCAATATGGTAGGTTTGAAAGATAGCCACAGTAAAATCACAATAGCCGAGTGGTTGGGTGGTTGGAATTTCGAATCAAGAGACCACTGAGAGAACTATTATGAAACACTGAGAGAATTATTCTGAATTTATTCCTGCTGCGTATATATGCAGGTTATCGGATTCAAGAATCATAGTAAAAGTCACGATAGCCGAGTGCTTGGGTGGTCGGAATTTCGAGTCGAAAGACCCGAGTTCGATCCCCAGGTGGCAGGCTCGTACCAATGGTTTTTTCAAAAACTTATGTACGAATTATATCGTAGTCTTGGACATAAAGACGGCGACGGGCTCACCATCTGTCACGTTGTCCCGAAAATATCTTCGGTGGAAGGCGGGTCGGAGGGACTTAATTGTTTAGACTGGGCCTCTGTCTAGCCCTGTATTGGGAATTGCGTGAAAATATTTATTTCTATTTATTTGAAAGATGACTTTATCACTAAAATTGATAAGGGCGTGCTTCGATGGTTTGGGCACGTTGAGCGAATGAGCGAAGACTGAATGGTGAAGAAAATATATTGCGCGAAAGATAATATTAAAAGGAGTCTAGGTAGGCCGGGACTAACTTTCGAAGACCGTGTGAGCAAATTGCTCGAAGAGGGGAGGGTCAAGAGTACTCGTATACCTAGACGTGCATGTATGAAGAAAATGATGAATCTGAAAGTACGTAGTGACACTTGGTGTGTATGTAGTAAGTAAGAATGACACTTGGCGATCTGTTCTCTCTGGCTACCCCGTCAGGGACTATGCGTGAAGATAAATAAATAATAAATAAGAATAATCCTCCAGGCCCTCTTCGATTTCTAGTTACCATAATACATTTTTATTACATTTAGTCTCAATGAACATGTCTCTGCAGTTGATTCCAAAATACAATTTTATAAGAAATCCTGTACAACAAGAACAAAAAGGAAATTTTTTATAACAGAAAAATCGTACAAAATCTTTTTAGGTAAAACATTTTCTACTATGCCTTCAATATATATTTCATCACGGCAATTGGCACTGTCCAAGTGTAAAAACTTTAAAAATGTTCAAAACTTTAAAAACAAATCCCGATTTGTTATGGGTCTGATAGGACGTTTGTCCGCTGACCAATTATTTTGAAGAACAGAAACGCATTACTTGCTGGAGTGTTTCTTTCGACATGGCCGTAGTAAATATTATTTATTTATATATATTATCAGAATTACACTAAGTATGTTTACTAATTCCTTTAATAAATTCTCATAGTGTTATTTCTTTCCGTGTGGTAATGGTTCAAGAAAATTACCACTCCCTTTCTACCCGTGAATGTCGTAAGAGACGACTAAGGGAAAACAGCCTAGATTATCGTTATGGCAACCGATCACCATCTCTAAAAATATCAGGGCAAAATTATCAGACCAAAGATGAGCAGCAGCGTCTGAGGTGCGAGTCGCCTGGTACTGCGATCGCTAATCAGCTTGCCAAGCGTGGCAATTATGGTAAATCCTCCCTATGGGACTTATTTCGTGCAGTGGACTTTAGTAGGCCGACATATGTGTATGTACATGTATTGTTATTTCTCATCAGCTGTAGCTGTGCCTGCTAGGTCGAGCACATATTATTTGCCTTCGTTGATATGCATTGCACACTAAGAACGATGAATTGTTCAAAATTATTCAGTTCTTTGAATCTAGGTCCCTTATCTGTATTTTTCACGTTTCGACTATGAAAATATTCATTTTCATAATATCTGTACAGAATAGGTAAAAAAGATTTTATGGTTACAATCTCAGACCAAATCTCTGGTCTAAATTTGTAACTTTCGTATTACGCAGTTTGAATGTTTCTTTTTTTGGTGTGCTATCTAACACGATATACATTTAAAACAAATATTTAGTTTTAAAGCCACATTAGCCGAGTGGTTGGGTGATCGAGATTCGATTCGAGAGACCCGAGTTTCAACCCCAGGTGGCAGGCTCCTTCCTATGGGTTTTTCAAAAACTTAGGTACAAATTATATCGTTGGCTTAGACATAAGATATTGACGGGCTCACCACCTGTGACCTTATCCCAAAAGATGTTTCTGTGGGTCGAAAGGACTTAACTATATAGACCGCTGTCTATTGTCTCTGTGTATCAGAAATGGCGTGAAGATATATCTTTTTTATATTTAGCTTTAAATAGAAAATAAGAAGGAATTTATCATTAGCATTACACGGTAATTCTGAATATTTCTCAAACAAATGGAAACAGCTGATGCAATACTCAATGAATAAATGAATAGTGAAGTAACCACCGAAAATCGCTAATTGGAGCTTAGTTTCGTCTTGAGTTTTTATCCTTACACATTCTTGAATGTTAAGTACCAAAGCGATCTCCGTAGTAACTGAAATTTTCTAATATAGTATATAGATTAAATACGGATCTCTAATGAAACAAATATATAGTCTATTTACTCGCTGATAATGTTACAATTGGTAAAAGAATTTTAAAAGTCTGTTTAGTGGTCTAGGCGTTACAACGCAATAATTAAACAAACGCAATAATAAATAATAAATTAATAAATAACGTAGGCAGTTCTCCCTATCACATAAATCGCTCTGATCCCAAAGTAAGTAGCCAGAAAGGAATCGGAAACAACAAAGATGCCAGAATTACTCTGGGTGTTTATTGTATCTTTGACATTATCCCGAGACAATGTATAAATAGAGGTTTTTACATTGACTATCCGGGAATCGAACTCGGAATGCCAGAGCCGGTAGCACCATGAAACCCGGTGTATACACCACTAGTGATGGAGGTTATCTTATAATTAATATAAATATTAAGTATGATACATGACAATCAACAAAACATGTTAATCATATACATACAAGAGTATCTTAATACTTCAAAAATACTATACAAGCATACTTATATTATGAATACTACGATGTGTCTCGAAAACACCAGATGCCGGCCGACTCATCGATTGAGTTCTTGTTACGTTTGCGTCAATATTTACGAATTCCTGTACCTACCTCCCTTCAATTCATATTCATAATTTAATTTATCACAGACGTATTTGACTAAGAATGTTCCACCCCCTTTTTCCTATGGGTGTTGCAAGAGGCCACTCAGACTAACCCTTGAAAATATAATATATAATATTTATAATATAATACTTACTATCAGATGGCGGGATAACCATCACGAAAAATGCCAGAACAAATTCAGCAGACTGGTGATGGATAGCAGCGTCGAAATTGCAAAATGTTTGGTGCTGTGATCACCAATCCGCTTGCCAATCGTTGCGAATATAGGAATTCTTCCCTTACGGAATTACTGCAGTGCATTTCAAACTGACCGTTACGTGTGTATGCATTTTAATCTTTGCAGAAAGTGCGGATGTTGCGGCAGCCAATTTTACCTGACTATGAATTAAAATTACGAGATAAAACAAAAATATTCCTTTTACGTTATTGAAAATAAGTAAAATACAAGGAAATTATTTGTGTGTTGAATGAAACAGATAACAGCGCCAATTTGTGACAGTGGTCCATATAGGCGGCAGCGATAAAAGCAGTCGGCGATCGGTGGCTCGACCCACACGACCTTGCCACGACCCCGACGCCCACGAGCCACCCCTCTCACGATCGCTCCCGAGCGCTCCCAAACATTCTACCTCTGAGAACATTATGCGACCAACAAAAGTCGGCTCTCTCTGAAATCCTAATGCTATTTGTAATCCTCGCTCATTTCTATAAGCTTAAGGTTTTCTTGACTTCAGATTATTAGCTTTTTAGAATAATACTCTTTCAAAATTTACATTTTAGTTAATGTTTTGCAATCTTTACTAAACGAATTTGCCTATTGTGTGAATGTTTATATGGCTTCCGAACTTCAACTTACAAAACCGCTTTCGAGGGCAGATTTTACTTCGGCAAACTTTACAGAGCTTCACCAAAGTCAGAACATAGTCCTTCCGAAAAAAAAACATTTCATATAACTTTCAATACCTTTTAGTAGGTCAGCCTCTACATATATTTTTTACATATTTTGAATATATTTTTTACAAAAATGAGTCTGCATTCTGCAGTGGACTCTTAATTATCGATGAAAAAGGTTAAAGTTAGTAGTGCTAGCCGCGTGGTTTGGTGATAGGAGTTCGAAAGACCCAAATTCGATCCCCAGTTGATAGGCCAATCGTAGCCATGAGTTTTTTCGAATCTCGCCCGTGTCAGTTGATTCTTTAACTTTCTCATTGATTTAATAACTGTGAAACAGTTGGTTAATTTATTTATTTTATTGTTTATTATTTATACAAAATTAATAATACTTTAGAAAACGCATTTAGGCCCTCTAAAATTTAGCCTTTCCATAGCCTCTGCAGTTATGTGTTTTAACTAAGATATTATTTGAATACTCTGAAGGGACAATTTTTAAATAACGTCATACGTACATAACTAAGAATATTAACATTTAGTATTGAATTTCCACAAAATTTCAACTTGTTGAATTATTAGTTTTTATAGAGTAAGTTTATATTTCATATTTTACAAACAGGAAATAAAAATAATAAATGTTAACTAATTAATTAAGAGGGGGGGGGGGGGGTTGTAAGTGAATTCTATAAAAAAGGAGTAAATTGACTTGACCCCTGATTACACACACCACTTTTGGGAAATGTGTGAAAATACAAAAGGTAAATTAAGGTAATAACAGTAAGTAGTTTCTCTACCTTCTCTACAAAGATTTCTTGATTTTTTTTAATAAGTGGCTAAAATTTTTATAGATTTCTAAAAATATTAGCCTTTTTTACATTAATAAATTCAAAAATAAATAAAATAAATAAATATCTTCACGCAATTCCCAATACAGGGGTAGACAGAGGTCAAGTCTAGACAATTAAGTCCTTTGACCCACCTTCCACCGAAGATATTTTCGGGACAACGTGACAGGTGGTGAGCCCGTCGCCGCCTTTATGTCCAAGCCAACGATGAAATTCGTACATAAGTTTTTGAAAAACTCATTGGTACTGCCACCTGGGGATCGAACTCGGGTCTCTCGACTCGAAATTCCGACCACCCAACAACTCGGCTATCGTGACTTTCAAAAATAAAATAAAATAAATATCTTCACGCAATTCCCAATACAGGGGTAGACAGTGGTCACATCTAGATAAGAAAGTCATTCTACCCACCTTCTACCGAAGATATTTTCGGGACAGCGTGACAGGTGGTGAGCCGGCCGTCGTCTTTATGCCCAAGCCAACGATGTAATTCGTACATAAGTTTTTGAAAAACCCATTGGTACTATCCTGTCACCTGGGGATCGAACACGGGTCTTTCGACTCGAAATTCCGACCACTCTATCACTCGGCCTACTAACAGTATCGTGACTAATTAATGAATTAGTAAAATAAATTATTTATTAAATTATTAAAAAAATTATTAAATTATTAATTTATTAATAATTAAACTAATTAGTAAAGTAAGCAAATTTACTCTTGTAACAATAAACTTAAAAGAAGAAAGGTTTTCCTATTGCTTTTATAGTTTAACTCGGTAATTTATAAGTGTAATGTCAGTAACCGTTAAAGATCTCATAAAAACTCTTATGCAATGGAATCAAACATAGAGCTTTTTACAATGACATTGCTTATGAAATTGATTACAAATTTTGAACTAACCAATTACCTTGTTCAGTGCGAGTGCGTCACGTAAGCCTGAAAAAAACACATTAGGTATTTGTGTATATACAATTATTTCTCCAGAGCGTGGATAAAGGTCACGTCCCACGCAAATCTAGGGAGTGATCGGTGTGCGGCGCGGTGTGAGGGGAGCACGGGCACGCGCGGGCACGCCGACCTTGCCCGGCTGTGACTCTGCGACCTTGGAGCCGGCCGCCTCACTCTTCCCCACGCCTCCCCTACACCCCGCGCCCACACACCACCCCAAGCCCACTCTTTTCCGCCTACCATCTTGTGCAAAATTTAATATCTGTTACATAGGCTACGTAACATGAAACAGAACTATGACTGATACATATTAAAACCCTAATCTGAGAAGCAAAGGATGTTACGGGACGGATCCGTGACTCACTACTTAATCTTATGTATTTATTTTATGTAGTTCATTAATTTTACACAAAGATCAAGCAACTTATTCCAGTTTTTTATTATAATTTAAACCCCTTTCTACGAATTGGTGTTGTAAGGGGTGAACTTGCTGAAGGGAAAAGCTTGATATCGCTATGGCTATCGCAGAATCGTGACAACACCGAACAAAAATTCTTGACGGCTACCATCACCGGCCTGGTAATTTTTCCAAATCTAAGGTCAGGAATAAGGAATAAGGATCAGGAAGATAGAAGGATTAGTCTTACTCCTTTTTACTACTTATATAAGAAGGCCATGTCTTTAGAGTTCGTTAAATAAGTAAGAAGACAGCAGAAGAAAATAACGTGCGTGGTGTCCATTAAAATCAATTGATCTATTACAGGTGAAGTTACCTTAAAATACCGTCCAAATATAAAATAGCAGATTTTACATGTTGTAAGTCAAATAACGCCAAAGTGATATTAATGCATATATTTTTAATATTATTAAATGTTAACAACGATCCTGTTTCCGTCAGTACCGACGCCCGGGCGCGACCTCGCTGCCACAAGGTCGTAGGTAGCCTTATTCGGGGTTTTCCGCGTGTCGCCCGAAGGTCTCCGATATTTAGTGTCTATGTTATGTTTATTGCTATTTTATTATAGTCATATTACAATAACAGCAGACCTACTTAAAATTTATTATCCATTATTTTATTTTAGTGTTACAAAAGGAAGAACATAGTTCAAGGACAGTAAATAAACTAAACTTGTTTGTTGTGTATACCACTTTAATGTAGCACCACGTTTTGATCGAATTAATTTACGTTCAAATCTGTTTTTGAAGCTGTGTTCGCACATTCACACGATTATAAATAAAATTAAATAATAAATAGATACATAATTACATATATAGGGACACCATCACATACATTGCTCTGATCCCAAAGTAAGCAGCTTAAGCAATTGTATGATAGTGTTAGAAACAACGAAGGTACCACAAACACCCAGACCCCAGAAAATGTAGAAAAAGTCTTTTCCAAGATCCAATTGGGAATCGCACCCGGGACCTGAACGAGAAAATAAAAATTATACACTGTATAAAATGGAAGTATATGCTGTAGAAAAATATATGTACATACATGTACCTTTTTGTACACTACAGAAAAAATACAGGATAGTGTGTGTGCACTTCTTTCTACAGTTCATCGAGTATAACTAGTACGATTTTTATTGAATTTTTAAAGCATGCAAATCATGCTGGATTTTATATTGTAAATCAACTGAATTCCACCCGTGTCAGTTTTTTCAGTTGTCTTTAATTTAATAACAGAAGCTCTATTATTAAGAAATTGAGTTAGTCTTTATGAAATTGAGTTAGTCTATATGAAAATATATGGTTCGGGGTTGCACCTCCAACCTTTGAAAATGGAGAGAAGCGGATGGCATTGGCAAGGATCGGGAGGACGGTGTGGAGGCTGCCTCCCCGGGGTCGCGGCGGGCGATGCACCGACACGAGTCAAGTGCAGGGCCGCACTGCGCCGCTGCGCCGCGCCGGTCAATACACCCGCCCGCTATCCTTTGCAACGCACATTGCACCGAGCATCTCGATCGATGCGTTTGTTTTGTCGCCGCATCGCAGTGCAACCTTTTGTCCAATGAAAGCAGTTTATCTTAACTGCCATTGTCGTCGAGAAACATATTTACAATGACCCTATTAATTTCAACTTAACCGTTTATTCGTCATTGAGCGACTGCCTACTTGAAAGTAACATTAATATGTTGAGGAAAATTATTTACGGTGTGATATTGTAAAATATCAGGTGGTAGATTAATACTACAGACTTGCCCGTTTTGTTGCCAAATAGCCTAAGAGTTGTTGTTATTATAAACTCGCATTTGTAAACTTTGAACGAAGTTATTTAAAGGTGTCAACGGAAAAAGAGCTGCAGGAGTTAGTATTATCATCATATTATTGATAGATTGTTTATCAGCCAAATTAACAGTGAAAAAGAGATATATTGTTTAACAGTGAAAAAGATACATGTTAACAATTAGTAAATTTTACCACATTTACCACATGTAAATACACATGATAGACAATATTACAAACCGAAAAATCCTATTTTTAACCATCAACAACAAAGAGTATATATAGCGAGTGTCGCTGTTTTAATATGCAGGCCATCAAATACAGATTGCATATAATGAGGGAATAATGTATCAAAGATGATAGACGAATAATATAGAATAGTTCGAATCTATAGTTACCATAAATAAGTAGCATCTACATTGAGTATCTCTATGTAGAGCGTTAAGGCTCGACTACAGCTCTCTACTGCTTAATACTAATTCGCGTTATTTCGTTTCATTAATCTCTAACCTTCCCCAAAATAGAGTGAAACCGTTGCAAGCACATATGTGGTAATAAGATGGTATTATGTGGCTACTCACTTGCACTTTCACGCCTATACCACTAAACAGATTTTCATGTCATTTGGTATAAATATAATATTGCATATCATAATATATCATTAAAGTATTTTAATAACAATTTAACAAACTTTATTGCATATTTTTTATTAAAACTTAAATAATATTTATACAATAATAATCTCGGTTTTTTAATGTATGTAAGAAGTGCATAACTTATTTATACCGCTGCACAGGTGAGTTGCGCTTCCTTCGTACCACCAAAAAGAATGGATGAGTTTATGAGCTTTAAATCCAAAAATGGTAACCGGCAGGAGTAACCACCCTTAAAATAAACAAAACGATCAAATGTAACGTTAAAGATACGTGTTGGACGACCTCGGTAGACAAGTGGCGTACGCATCGGTTTTCATGTCTCCATCTCTGAGGTCCCGGGTTCAATTCCCGGATCGGGTTCGGGTTCGTTATTTTTGATTCCAAAACACAAGTGCTTTAACTACTTAATGTGGGATTCACAGCAATGTATGTGATATAATTCCTATAATATAGGTATTTATATATTTAAAAAAATCATGTTATTCAGTTTTTCGCCAATGGCTTTTCTGCAGTATATCGTTGGCTTGGACATAAAGGCGGCGATGGGCTCACCACCTGCCACGTTGTCCCGAAAATATCTTCGGTGAAAGGTGGGTCGAAGGGACTTAATTGTCTAGACTCGACCTCTGTCTACCCCTGTATTATTTATTTATAGCACACAGATTAACTGTCTTTCATTTATTCCGAGTTGTAGCATTATTGAGATTCTGACCAAAGTATACAGACACATCTTGTTCGAAGACTAATTCTTAAAAAGTGGTATTGAACAGTATTGGTTGGTATTGAACCTTTTGTCCTTTTCTGATAGTAGTGCAAAATTGCAGTCTTCCAATTTGAAAATTTATCAGGAGTAGAAAATGAAAAGAAATAATATCATCGTATACAAAAAGTCACGATAGCCAAGTGGTTGGGTGGTCGGAAATTAGAGTTAAGAGTTCGAGTCCCAGGTGGGAGACTCGTAACAATGGGTTATCTAAAAACTTATGTACGAATTATATCATTGGCTTGGATATAAACACGGCGTCGGGCTCACCACCTGTCACGTTGTGCCGAAAATATCTTCAGTGGAAGGTGGGTCAAAGGGACTTAATTGTCTAGACTAGACCTCTGTCTACCCCTGTATTAGGAATTGCGTGAAGATATTTTTTATTTATATGTAAACTTTTTAGCAAAGGTTCACTGGTGTCATGAACTGCATTACTCCCATTTGACCTGTAACCCACTTTAGGATCTGAGGATATTTCTACAAAGAGAATATAAACTCTTGCTAACTAGAATAGTTATCGCTATAAGAACCACTTCCTTTCTTGCTACAAGAACCATATTCTAACTTTAACCTTAATTAATCAATTGAGGTTTAAGTCTAAAGTTCGAAATGTTTGGAAAAAATTGAGTTGTCTGATGCAGTAAATGTACTCCGCTTACTCGGCTATTAAAGTATATATTCGTCATAGAAAATTATACATACAGTTAACTATTCCTAAGTAATAGTTTATACAAACGTAAATTATAATGTAATAAAGACAGCGACGGGCCCACCACCTGTTGCGTTGGCCCAAATATGTCTTCGGTGGGTCAAAAGGACTCAATCTGTCCTACTTAAGTCTAGACCTTGGTCTAGTCTACCCCTGTATTGGGAATAGCGAGAAGATATTTATTACTATTTAAGTTACGTAATAGTTGGTATTAACAATCCGCGCCTCGTATTTCAATATACTAATATATTAATCTTTTATCATAGATTATGCTTTGAATAAAAATTTTGAAAAATAAATTCTGAATTTGAATTAGGCAATGAGGCTTTTCCTCATCTCGTTAATCCGCGTGGCCGGAACACGGACATAAAACACAGTGGGCTCAACCGCACAGCTCGGAAGTGGATCCGCGCCGCGGGCGACGACCGCGCGCCCTCTCCAGTGCTTGTCATATTTGTTATCTTGAATTCAATGTAAACATCATTTTTATATCCTTAATTAGGTATTGTGAATGTTATTCTGCTAAGGCTACGTTAACTTAATCAAAAAGCAACGGAAGTTTACTTAAAATTTATATTAATCAGTCACGACAACCGAGTGGTTGGTTGATCTGAATAATAGTTGAAGGACCCAAGTTCAATTCCCGAGTGGCAGGCCAGTACCAATGAGTTTTTATAAAACTTATATACGATTTATGTCGTTGACTTGGACATGAAGGCGGCGACAGGCCTGTTAAGTTATCGCAAATAATGTCTGCGGTGAAAAGTGGGTCGAAAGGATTTAATTGCCTGGGTCTCTCTCTAAATTTTTTAGAGAGAAAACTTTTTTACTTCATTTTATTTATTAACGTCCCAAAAAGAGCTTACGTAAAATGTGGTCGAAAGGAAAATAATGTCTAGGCCTTTGGAGATAAAAAAAATATATTTTATTAATGTTGAAAGACAAGGCTTTTGGTATTCTATATCAGTCTGAAGTGTAAAGAAATGATATTATAATCATACTCTAGGGGTATGTTTTGCATCTACTTTCATAATTTTTCATTCAAAATTGTAATGTGTATATAATTAAAGCTTTAGAAAAGAAAATCTGAATTTCAGGCAAATTTTGAATATACGAGTTGCAGTTTTTTAATAATTTAAAGAACAAATAGTTAATTTAAACTCTTATTAACCATAAAAGTTACCTTGTGATTCGAGTCGGACTTATTATTTTGATCTACAATAATAAAAAAAAAAAATATCTTCACGCAATTCCCAATACAGGGGTAGACAGAGGTCAAGTCTAGACAATTAAGTCACTTTGACCCACCTTCCACTGAAGATATTTTCGGGACAACGTGACAGGTGGTGAGCCCGTCGCCGCCTACAATAATAGTCAAGGAATTAATGCTTAAGGCTTGTTAAATAATTTTGTGTGTTTCAGTACAGTTTTGAAAAAAATTCTCATGTATTTATTACAATGACTGACTATTCATAAATATTTTGTCTGTAAATGAGATGTGTAGGGGTAAAGAATTTAAGGGCGGCAGAATCAAAGTCAGGAGAAATTTTTACAAGTTTGTTTTATTTTAATTCGACAACCTGTCATTATATTAACAAACAAATGACTGAGCACGCTCACATACGCACATACAATACACACACAAACACACCGCGACCGGCGCTGCATTGCATTATAAATTATACTTATATAGTCTTAAATTATTTTTCAGTCTATTGCGCTCTCCTCGTCCCGCACCGGCCACGCACGCACGCGTCTTAAACGAATTATCACATATAATATATTAAACCGATTTGCGAACGATTATTAACTACATAGTTTATTCAATTTAAAGTAGGTCGGGGTGGGTGGCGGAGACGTGCGGCTCCGCGGGCCGGCCTCACGCCTCCAGCATGCGCGGCATGTAGGAGCGCGGCGGCGACGGCGACTTCTTGGAGAGATTGAGCGGCGCATCCGCCACGTCCACTTGCAGCTCGAGCACGGGCGGCGCGCAGGGCTCGCAGGCTTCGCCGCGCCGCATGTACTGCGTGATGAGGTCCGTTCGCTTCAGCTGCTCAGGCGTCATGCGCGGACACTCGCGCAGGCTGCGCGCCAGCTCGATGTGCGTGGCGGACAGCGAGGCGCGCGGCGGCGGCTGCGGCGACTGTGCCAGCGGCACCGGTCGCGCCTCCGCCTCGCCAGTGTCGCGCCGCATCGCGCGGAACTTCTTGTGCGGTTTGTATGCCTCGTCCATCAATAGCGGGGCGTCGTACAGCGGAGGTGCCTGCAGCACGCGTTTCAGCACTGGCATGTCATCGGCCGGCGCTGGCCGTCGGTCCTCTACGTGTTCTTCCAGCGACGAGCGTGGACTCGAGCAGCCCGAACCGGGACCCACGATCCTCTCGTGTTTCTCGTTGCCAGACTCTATGCCGGAGTCCGTGGGTGAATCCAGTTTGCGGTAGCGTGGCGGGGGACGCACAGGTGTCACTGTTAGCCCATTGTGTGCCAAGTGTGCTACGCCAAGTGCTTCTTCGTCGACGGAGCCTCTCGAGTCGAGCCGCCGGCGTCCGGCCAGCGTTGCGGCGAGCAGTGGCGTCCCGCAATCACCCACGACTTCTCCTGATTCACTACTCGACACTGAACCGATAGGACTGCGAGCGGATTCATCGGCACCCGAGTCTGCCCATGAGCAACCTTCTTCTTCTCCCCACATTTGTTGTCTTAGGAGTTCCTTGTGTTCAGTACGAAACACGACCAGTTTCTCCGTGTGCAAGGTGCTTAATGTGCGCAAGTCAGGGAGAGTATCCATTAGTTCCCGGAGGAAACCCGGCCTGTCTGGTCTATTCTGGCTGACAACAGTCTGCAAGCATGCCTTTAATCTTGCATGCATTCGTTCTACTAGCTCAACATTGCGGAGACCCGGTCGGTCTGGAGTGATAAGAACTATGGCGCAGAAGAGGCCGATTTCAGCATCGGTAAGGTTCATAGAGTTCATCCGTTCCGCGAATTTGAAGGTAGAGTCAACAAGAAACCGCGCATTTGCACCGCTCTGTATAGAGTCCCGTTTCATAAGCTGTCCATTGAGGCAGATAATGCTATTGAGCGGCGCATCGAACATGCAAATTAGTCGCACAAACAGAGCGTCAAAGAGACCACTTTTTAGCAACGTGAACTTGTCATCTTGCGTGAGTAACTGGAAACCGGGGATGAGGCCGGCGAAGTCTATCACACCGCGGATCACGTGCGCAAACCGCTGAGAAAACTCTTTCTCAGACTGCAACTCCGGCGCCGGATTCAATGGACACGCCTAAAACAATAAAATTTTAACGTTAGAAATTTAATATTGTTGACATAAACATGAATATAACATGAAGTCATTCAAAATTTAATTAAGATATCTTACGGACTGTTACCGTTTCTTAAATCTTCATAAAAATAAGAGAATGCCTTTATCCAACAGTGAAACAACAACACAAAGCTTGTATTACCAACTCGATTACTCACCAAAGTGGGTTGGGAATAGGTGGGACAGTCGCGAGCTCGCGCGCGCATCGCTGCGACACGGTCGCGCGTGAACTCGCAGGTGTCGAGGTGCGCGCGCACCACGCGGGCCAGCAGCCGCGGCGCGTCGTCCAGCTCCGCGGCAGCGGCCTGCTCGTGCGCGCGCGACGAAGACGACTGCTGCATGGCCGCAAGTATGCGAGCCTTCTCGCGCTTCGGCACACGACCAAATCGCACGGCTACGACAAAACAAACAGAAGTTCAATACACATCCACCACAAATCCGTATGGAAATAAAACATATTATACTGATGAAAAACTATTTAAATAAAAAATATGCTAACCGTTAAGTGAGTAAGTCGTTAAATATCCTGTAACCATTTTTATATGTATGTGAAAATAATGCAATATAATAGGGTGACTAAGGCAGGGCGTGTTGGGCAAGGTCGTGGATTTATGCTTTGAACGCAGCTGTCGGTGAATAGGAACGTATGCGGGTGCCGGCAGACCTCGTGCACGCGCAGCTGACACAGGGGTAAAGTTCATCGCCCGTTGCAACGACCCCTTGTCTGATGAGAGAACACAATACCGAAAGCGTCTCGATTCAGTGAACTAATTCGAATGACGAGCGACAAAGCGCGAACTGCGAGGTCATGTTGAAAAGTGTTACGACTTTCTCGTGCTAGGCGCGTTGCGATCCGAAAGGTTGTAAGCGGCGGGGGCGACTGCGTCGCTTATGGCGTTCGTGCGCGAGCGCCGGTGAAAGTGTTCGCAGCCCGACTCACGATTGAAAACGAAAGCGGAGAGCGCCCTCTCGCCATTTCTCCCGACTTTCCCTGGCCAATGTGGGCCGCGCCAGATGCTCGACCTATTGTTCGCTATCGCCTGATCGAAATTATTTTCGCTACATATCATTAACATTATTACAGACAAGTTTACTGTTAGGTTTTACTTTAGAATCTGTTTGTTAGTTAGTACCTTAGAATCATAGCTTATTTTATTTTAATTATCAAAACAGGCAAAATGCTGCACCGCAAATATGATAAAGTGAAATAAAATTATAAAATAAATATTGAAATTTCACCAGACTGTAATAATTCTTTTATATATTTTTCAATACTGAATATTATTTAAAAGTATTAAAATATAAATTGCACAATATAAATTTACTTACACATTTGTAAAAATAAATTTCATTAAATATTGTTATTAAAAAAAAAGTAAAAACAATAATTAAATAGGTCCCTATAATGTTTTGATCAGTAAATTAACTTGTGAAAAGATTGAAGAAATTTTACGAAATATATTCAAAGAACCTAATAGCACCTATATGTCCTAAGTCAATTCTTGTATCTATCAACATGTAATTCGTAATTATTCGTATTATATTTAATACCACCGTTCCACTTATTAGCTAGATGTTAATAAAAATATTTAAAAATACTTTCTTATTTAGATAATAATAAATCAACAAAACATTACGTACGAGCATTGTGATAATTCACCACTCCATTCAGGATTCCCTTAAGTATTGGTAAATCTTCACCCATATCTGAGACCATAATATTTATTTAACACTAACTAGGAATTCACAGCCAACGGCCACTGATAACTAAAATGGTAACTACGTTATATAAGTTTTTAATAAGTGTCACATAGCACACGTTAATTGATTAATTCGCACAAACACTGTAATCCGTATTTGAAGTTGTAATCCAATGTTTGTTGAGTTGTAGTCAGCGGTTTACAGCAGAGCTAACACAGTGAGCGAGCTTCGAGTTCTCGTGGCGGACTGCCGAACGACGCACTAACATAGCGACTGCGATGAGGGCTGACGACCGGTGCGCGGGCCGGACTCCCTCGCACTGCGCCGCGGCGCGCGCCGCGCCAACCTTGAACTTGAATCGGGGGACGCGCGGGGCGCGGGGAGGGGCGCCGTCAATAAACTCCGCGCAGGCCCCCGCTGCCTCGTCAGCCCCCACCCGCCCGCTCTACGTTACTGATCCCAACTCTACATCGCAAAATTCCACTCCGTCATAATTGCTCGAAAATCGAAATCTTGGCATTGGTCAATAGTTTAGTGAATTAGGAATTTAAACAGAAACCACCAATTTGTAATTTTTAACTCATCATAAATAAATACGGTCTAAGAGAATAATTCATAAAAACCGAGAAAAATTAACTTTATATTTATAATGTAATTATTAAAATCTCTAATAATCATTCCAGGCGATTGACTTCACTACTATTAGTGTTTAAAGTTGAACAATTTATGAATATCTTTACATATTCCGTAAATATTAACAATAGAAGAATATAATTTATAAAACTATTTAATGTAACAAAAAGACAATATTAATTATCTCCATAAACATCAATTTCATTAGATACAGTTTAAGAAAAAAAATGAACCACATTATCAGCAGTCATTAATCCCAAGAACAGCTCGTTCACTCTAATATATTCTGTCTCTATCAATGTAGAGATGAATCAACAGTAGTTCTAATAAATGCCGCATTATCACCAGCGCTGTTGTTTATGTAAATAGCGCCATCTGTCATCGAGCGGCGTAACTGACATGTTCGGGTTTATTTCCATAATTGTTACAATTTTTAATTATTTCGTATTTATAATACTTTAGTTTTTATCATTAATTTAACATAAGATTTGTTAATAATTTAAACTCTATTGCATACTTTACAAAAAATGTGGAAAGGGAAAATGTTATAGAATAAAATAATCTATGTATAGAGAATTTTAAGCATGTAGCTTATAACATATCTGCCAGCAAAAACGAATATTTAAATGTAATTTTTTCTCTTTAATTTAATAATGTAATAAAATTGATTGTGATATTTTTGGCGTGTCTAAACCTAAACTAGTTTATATCTGTATAAAGTTTTTAATCACTAAACTAAACAGCTATATTTCTGTTTGATAATGATAAACCGCCATTACGTTAAGGTTAATAAAGTATCAGGTGAAACTGAGGGAGGGCGATGAACTGCGGCATTACGAAAGTGAAAATACGAAATTTCACTCTCGCGCTTACGAAATGCACCTTTCTCCGCTTTCACGTTGCGTGAACGCTCGCTGGCCCGAGACACGGCGGGCGAGCGGTGTCGCAACGAGCGGAGCGGCGAGCGGCCGCGGCCGTCGACCCGCTTAGCGTGCGCTCACCCGCGCTTGCATAACCGACCCCCGCGCCGCGCCGCGAAATAGGATCTGACCGGCACGCGCCGCGCGTCCTACTTGGCACGACGAGATCGCACAGTACCTATCCACGCGAGATTGCGCGAACGACCTTCCCATGCTAATTGCGTATGCGTATTGCCCACGCGATACACGCTATTGCCACGCACACTCCGTCGCCTGCCACCGTCTCGCTAACGTTGCATAATTCGTGAAGCAAATACAATTATATACTAGCACGTCGATATTTGTACATAATAATGTAATGTAGGAAATGTGTAATAGTTGGGTATGGGTACTCAACTGTTTGAAATCTTAAATTATCTATGTAATGTATCTCAGGAATTAAAACTTTATTTTAATAATTAAAATTTAATTGTTTTTTAGTTATTATAGAATTAAGAATATTTTATAACTTTAATCTGTTATTATTTAATATAGTATAAACATGGCTACAATGAGATATTATTGAAACAGATTCATAGTTTTTATGAAAAAACTTTCAAGTATATGTCCTGCATTTTTATAAATATATTAAACTTTTTTCTGCTGTTTAGAATTACTATTGTATATTCATAAAATTAATAAAATGTCTTGAAAGAAAAATACTAAAAACTAAGAGATAAATAAAAAAACTCACCATCTCTGCTCATGCCAACGGCGATACATTTTTTCAACCGGCAGTACTGGCACCGATTTCTGTTGATTCTTAGGATGGAACATTGCTGATTTTTGGTGCACGGCCTGTACTGTATCTTCTGTTGTATGGAGCGACGGAAGAAGCCCTGGGAATCACAGCTGCAGTTAGTTTCACGCTCGGGGTCAGAACTCTCGTCGCTCGAGCAACCGGAGTCGCTAGACTCACGGCGCGCCTCCAGCATGCTCACCAGCACCGAGTGCCGTTCGCGCAACTCAGCGCCGCACGCCATAGCACGAACACACACTGCACGAACTACCACTTAGCACTAGAGACTCGACGGTACTGTGCCCTAGCCGCAGTGCTCACGCTGCACCGATACGGATGGTGGCCGACGGCTGACTGTGCGAGTACTGCGGCGCGCGGCGCACAGTTGCCCGCGCGACCTACTTGTCGGCCACCGACCCAGCCGAGAAAGTGAGAGTGCCTCCGGGCCCCGCACGCCGCGCATTCCCTTCGCCCGCGCTCCTAACGGTCCACGTCGCTCTAGAATGCGCCGCTGCCACTGCACCGGTGCGCCGGATATAGGCCGGGCGCATCCCGGCGGGCGTCGCGGCGCGCGGCCGTTCACCCTGGGTCAACGACCGCTCGATTGCACAATAGTCGTAGCCCCCCCCGCGACCCGTACGCTCCCCGCTTGCGTCCCCTCTGCCCGGGAGCTAGGGCGCGAGCAGTTTGGGCCGACGACCGGCTCTATACCCGGTGACGTCATCCACGCGTCACGGCCTACCTCAATGCGCGCGCGCTCGTAGTTAGGGGTGCATTGATCCAATTTATCATTGAGTCAATTAGAAACATAATTTACTTTCCACCTTATCGTATTTTCCTTGTCGTATTTTCAATTTATAGTATTTAAAATGTAAACTGAATGTGTTTGAGGCACGTTCTTTATAATTCGTAAAACATATTACGACAACATAACATTGTGTACTACATTGTACACAAGTTTTAATTCAGGCGATATGAGTATTAAAATAGATTGGTCTCATTTAATTTGGTAGTGTTCATGAGTTTAATTGTATTTGTATAGAGGAGGCGGAGTATGAACGGCAGAGGCTGCGAAGTCAAGCGGTTGGTGCGGGGCGAGTCGCGTTTGGCTCGGTGTCCCAATTTCGAGCTGCCATCGATCCATTGTGCGGTGTGCGAGTGGCCCATAATTGGCCACAGCGCGGGCACTGACCGGCTGTTCGGTCAATGACCGCTGCCGCGAAAACAAAACCTTTACCGCCCCGCACCTCTTTATGTTACTACGACGATAAGTAAAAATATTATTAAAGCACATCATCGTACAGATGCGGACTCCTATAAGCGAAATGTCTTACTACGACAGTTTATTGATTTACATGTTATTTGGAGAAGTAACAAAATAACATTGTTTTGAATAACTACAAATGTCCATTTTAATTTGAACAAAATACTAGGTGTACAAATTGCTTAACGAATCAAAATAATGTTTATTCAGGCTATTAAGAGAATTATCACCTAGTGTCAATGGCCACTAAATAAATAACACGGTTACATCGTTTGCAGTTCTAAAAAGTGTTATTATATTTGTGTCCAGTAAGTATTTCGTAATTATCTGTACTCCGAATCCAATTATTTGTCATTCATACATTCTGGGTCAGATTATGCGTTATTGATCAGTAAGTTTTGAAAATATCTAGATACGAATTGAGTTTTTTTAATAGTCAACTGTAATATTTTCAATAATTTAAAAGCTTTAGTTAAGTAAGACAAGTAATTTTATTTTACATGCATTTATTATTCATCGACACTCCTTCCTTGTAAAGTTTACAACGAATCGACTAGAATTTTCTATATTTTTATGGGTGATTAGATATTGTAATAGACCCCTGTCAATAATAACGATAAGCAAAGTGGTTTGGTACATAGGACGTGGAGCGCTGGGATACTGACGTAAATGATGACACGATTCGGCTATGACTAACGGTGCCAGCACAATTATGAATCATCAAAACCTAAAAAATTATATAAATAAATTTGTATTAAAGTTATTCATTAAAAAGGTTTCAAGTTTTATTTGTACTCTTCTAATTCCATCATTAGAAATCTATAAAAAAGGGCCAGTGATAAAATCGCCATAGCGATTACTTTCAAAGAACATAGTGGCTTGTGTTATTCCAGATACATATCTGGTAAATTTTCGTGATTTCATTAATTTATAAAGCCTACTTACTTAGGGATAATGTAGTTTCCTGTTATTATGATTATTTTCAACAAATGTGAAATTTGCAACTATATACATAAATATTTTTTACTTACTTATTAATAGATAATAAACATTTGCAGTTGTTTTATTTAGATTAGAATCGGACTTCATTAAAACTACATGGTTATTTTTTATTTCAAATCCACCGATTGTTTAGAATAATTATCATTATTTTAAAATCTTAATGTGATATGAGAATAACTTAACTAAAGTTACGTAAGTCACTTTAACGATCTGTAATAGTGTCCCAGTCTTAGAACCGTTCAAACTATCTAGAAAAATGGAATAGAAATCTTTCTAAACAGCCTAAGCTTAAACGAAAAAAGAAATTAATTTACCGTTTATAAAATGCTCGAGTGTTAATATCAATATTTAAATCTCTTTTGTATAAATTATGTTAGACATTTACTTAAAAATATGAGACAAGATGATTATCGCAATAAGAATTACTATAGACAAATGAATGCTGGAATATAAATTCAACGTATCTGAAGAAATGTTTATTATAAAATGACCTCGGTTAGGATTTCGACAGCGCAATGTGGGTCGCGCTCGCCTTACATCTAGACTTTTCGACATAGCGTTGTCACTAAGTCGTCGCACGATAAGTCCGCCCGCCGTTTTTACTCGTTAATATAATTTGGTGAATTGGCACGATTCTCCGTTTTGGATATCGTTCATTACAACGAATAAGGAAATTTTAATTTCAAAATTAGAAGTATCAATTGAGGCAAGGGTCATTGACCTTATTTCGGTGTTTTCGAATGTTCTAGTGTCGAGTGCGAGGCTTCGCGGCTGTCGAGTCGGTGGCGGTTAACGGTGCAGCGGACAACGACTCTGCTAACACCGGCCCCGTTGAAAACATGCTGACGCATCGCTCGGTTTTCGAGGAAGCGACTACCGACCGACCTCGCCTAACAGTCCACCGCTGTCTTGCAGATGTTTACTTGATAGCACGTATAGCCACTGACTCATATCGGACTGTGATTCATTTTCCGTTCACTTATCACGTTTTATTTACAGTATGATCGTAACGTGAGGGATATTTTTTAAAAAAACAAGGGCTGTCGACAAAAATATTCAATCAAATATAAACTCGACAACTATTTTAACATTATGTAAACTAACTTAGGCGACTGAACACCTAAGTTGATAATATTTACCGGTATATCTGTGGTTTGAGTAGAAAAACAAGTGATCGGTTCAAATCAAAAGATAAACTGTTTTAAATAAAACCTGTAACAAGTATTGAAATAAAATGATAGTAAATATTGAAACTCAAATACAAATATACATTTTTTTAAATATATATTTCAGAACATATAATCTTGTTACTGAACATTACTTTGCCTTAATAACAATCTTTATTTTTTAATTCAAATTAAATTTTTATTTGTGCATATATGTTATACCTATAATAATATTATTACTTATATATAAATACTTAATATTTTTTGTGAAAATGTAAGCACAAAGTGTAATAATATTTTACATTAATTAAATTGTTTATGTGTATTTTTATCAATTTAAATGTTACTTTGCCTTCTTACTTTTATTATAATACTCAGCTTTTATTACTCCAAAGGTAGCCTAGACGAGTTCACTCTTAGCGATAAAGCCGCTTGTATATTTTTTTTAATATTTTAAAATATATGATTAGGCAATAGAAATTTTCCATTTCAATTATCAACCCAGTGAACTCATAGAACGAAGAAAAGCTACGTAATTGAAACCCAACCCAACAAACACATTACCCAGTTCTATGTAACGAGAATGCATTCATAAGCATAAGCATAAAATATTCGTCGTACAGGAAATCGTTAACGCGCACACCCAGCGACGTGGGATGCTCTCAATAAATACGAGCGACACGAGATCAATGAACTTTTAAAGCTGACAGTTAAAAAATAATGTGGGTTACGCTCTCGTTGCGTACATACATTCGTTGACCGTAAAAGTTCTTACGGCAAGGAGAGGCTGTGTAGGAGAGGTGCGCGGCGCGTCGGGGTCGTTGGCCTCGCGCCCTGCACAGCAAAATGGTGCCGAAATAATGAGCGAACCACAACACGCGTAAATATGTCGGTCAGCGAGAACAAAGAAAACCCGATTGTCAGTAAACGATCGTTGTGATCCGATCACCTGACAATGTTTACAGGGCGAATGATGTAATATGTAAGATCATAATGCACGTTGTAAACACAATAAAGCATCTGCCATGCTCTATTATAAAATTACGTTACGACAATTATTGTCATTAAACCGTAATACCAAATTATTTCCACCACCACCACTATAAGGCCAAAATGTATTATTCTTTTCTGTATTTATTTGTACCTCTTTATATTTTTATATTTACTACTAGGGTGGATTGATTGAGAATACATCAAAAAATAATTATTCTTTTCTTGTTTCTGTTGTTCTTGATTTGAATTATAAATAATTATAAATTTGTAACTATCTTTTTAGATTGGAACCTTTTCTTAAACTTAAGCTATTGTACGTTAGTTCGTTTTGTTCCTTTCATTGTTGTTTCGTGTATAACTTGAGTGACATAATTATATTATACTATTAATAACAATTAAAGCGGCGGTAGGCTTAACACATGTCAGGGTCCCAAATTAACATTTGTGAAATGTGGGTCAAAAGGACTTAACTGTCAAAGCATCATGTTTATCCCCGTATTATAAAAAGAAAATAAACTAAACAAATAATAAAATAACTGTTCTTAAATCGTTTAAAAATAAATTATATAAAAGCAAGTAAAATGCTAGTAAGAAAAAATTTTAGTAAAAAGATAAAAGATATGTCGGATTGCATTAGGGTTTGATGTAGAATACCAAATCTGTTAATAATAAAAATCAATGTACCAGCCCTAATGACAATTAATCGTTAAGTTCTCGAAACGGCAGTCACTAATTGTTAGTTTATAATGTAAGAACGTGTCGTAATAAGCGTGAGTTCGTTGACATCAGTGCGTACGGCCACGCGCCTCGTAGTGAGCCCGTAAAAACAAGACCGCTCACTATTCATTCAACATGTACCGTTTGCGACAGAAAAGTATGAGTGGAGTATTCTTTCTGTTACAGCGCCATCTTGCGGCGAGTGGCAAAACTAACAAGATGTATTTGCGTTTTATGTCAATAGCTGGCGCTGAGATACGTGACTAAAGAAACATTTTTTTCAACGAATTGAAAATAAATATATTTATTAAATTCAATATCAAATTGAAAAATGCGGTTAATATAAATATGATATAAATATGTCTTAAGCAAATTAAATTCTTGTGTACTTAAACAAGTGAGTGCGTAACAGATTCACTTCATTTCAGACACTAGACAGTAATCTCCCGCATAATCGTTTCCCTCTCGTTCGGTACACAATAGGCCAGACGACCGCGGGGCCGAAGGATATGCTTTGTCTCGTCGACGTCTCCGGCAGGCAAGTTGCTGCATTTAAACTTTAAACCAGTTCACTGTACACTTGCACTTCCACTCCCGTCTGCTTCCTTGCATCGCTTTCATGCTCACGAATGTTTGAATGTCTTTGTCGGGTTGAAACTCGGTTACTGGCATTTTAATACGATTTAGCGACATTTATGCAAACTGACTTAAATAGAGTTAACGTTTTGCGTTGGTATAATGTATAATATCAAGTTAATATAGACTATCAAGGTTATTAGGAAGCATTTAATGTTATTCAATTGCACTAATGTGATAAAATGGGCGGTTTTTTGCAAAGCAAAGTTTGCAACTTTGTAGTTTACACATAGACAAAACTTTCGCATGAAATTAATTACCTTAGCCTTTATAATGTATCATTAATTATATATTGGTTTTCTTATTTCATTTGCGTTAGTATATAAAATTATAATTGTAATGTTGTAAAAAATATAATGTTTCAACACTAATGATTTGATTTATTTCGTTGTGTCTGACTGTAAGATGAACCCATCAACTGTAAGATGAAAGAAACATCCCAATACTACATCGACAAATTATATTACTTAACACATTTATGTAATTTATTTTGTGTGTCGAACGTTGCATAATAGTAGATAACATTAACTAATCCTTTTTTAAATTCCTTAATTTTTTTTACTTCCTATTTGTAACCACCTAAGTTATAAACTAAAGAAATTTAATGGTTACTTTGAGACATTATTGAGTACCTTCTAACCATTTTGAAAATATACTGACCTCTAAACACGAACAATGGAAAAATTTTAAACACGATAGGATTTGAAAGAATCGAACTGTTTCCCGTGTGATTGTACCTGAACAGGTATCCAGAAAAAAAAACTTATCGAATTGGGGCAGGGGCTGACCGGCGCGCCGAGGTCGGCAGGTACCGACCCGAAACTGTTCACACGACGATTAAAACGGACCATAATATGGGTGACAACACTAATATAGGTTGGGTAGGGTTAGTATTCATGCAAAAATATACTGTTATGTATTATATGCCTTCATGTATCTAAATAATTGTATCTAATAATAAATTTTATTGTGTAGGTAAGTATAGTTAATTTTAAATTCGAAATTGTAACGTTTGCTGGCCGTTCGTTAAGCGCACAGAGATTGTCTTCCGTGTATCGCGACCTTGTTGATACTTACTCTAGGACACCCAGAACACTTCCAGTTACAATGTACACCGAAATATTGTACGCCGTTTTATGCTGTAGTACAAACGTGTAGAGATAAATGTTGCATGAGCTTGTGCCCAGGATGTAGGCGGGTTTAGTGAGCGCAATTGGCATGAGTTGATAGTGCATTACGACGCAGTTGAAGAAAGGTGATCCGTCAAGTCATGGTAGTAAACCTTCCCGCTTCATGGTGAATATAGAAAGTAATCTACTCTTACATGACCACTCTACGATTTATCTTTTCTATAGTTAATCATACACATTTTGTGTACAAATAATTTGAATGATGATCTTTCCTAATATATAAATTGGCACAGTACATATCAGAGTCTTGAGCGCAAATATCAAAATAGTCAATCACTTGGCATAGAACTTTTAAAACTAAATATTTTCTGCGGTGTTGGTGAGCGTGCTGGAGGGTATAGCGACTGTTTAATTAAATCTTAACGGAGAAAAAATAAATCTACTGATATTCACCTTGCAGCCCTCACAGGAGTGTACGCCGTAGTGGAAACCACTGGCCTTGTCACCACAAACGCGGCATAGCACCGTCGTTCCGTCGAACTCTGTAAAAAAAATATATATTTAGAAAAGAGTACATAATCATTTGATAATTATACAAATAATTAACCTTCTCATTTAGAATTATCGCGTTACGCGTTATTAAGTAAAAAAATAACTGCACCTACATTCCCAATGCTGGGGTAGACAGAATATAATTAACTACTTTTGGTCTACTTATCATCCACAACTTTGGGACAAGGTGGTGTACAAATGAAGATTATTTGGGATAAGGCGATCCTATAAGAATATCGCATAGATCGTTTAAGTCTCCAGCGCAACCATTTACATCTTGAGTTACGGGTCAGTTAACTTAAACAAGTTTCGGCACATGATAACATCGAATGACCTTACGACATTGCCCAAAGTCGCCAATATTTACGAAAATATTATCAACGATCCGATTGCCCAGTTGGTAGTGACCCTACTTTCAAAGTGTTCGGGTTCGGATCCCGCTAGGGGTAAACATATATCTGGTTATATGTATGTTTCTTCATACTCATATGTAGACATCCATGACTCGAGACATGAAAAAAAATGTATATTATGAATGCGATCATTGTTTCGATAGGTTATGACATCATAAACAAAAAAAGCTTTATTGTTTTTTAGGGTTGTGTTTTACTAATATGTGATGTTGTCCCTATCTATAAATGTATTTATTTAATATTTATTTATTTATTATTAATGTTCTTACGAAGTTGCAGTTACGATAACCATACACTGGAAACGATGTAGTTGGATGGAACAAAGGTCGAATGTCGCAATAATTTCTTACATATTTTATGCATTTAAACAAAATTTCTCGTCGCTGCAATACACAGGTAACGTGGCCAAACGTTATCGCCTACACGTGCCGTCGGTGTGTATAGACTTCCTAGTCGTGTGATTTATCGCCAGCTTAGAGCTGATTAACACTTTCTCGATACGAGTTTACCGTGTTACGTAAAACAATATGGTTTGTTTTAAAAACATCGAACCCTATTTGTACCCGAATCTCAACAGTCCTGCATCGCAGTCAAAGTGACGCAATCACGTGCGCTACGGTGACACTGGATAGTGAATTTAGAAAGCGCGTTTTACCTCCACTTATACGAAGTCGTTGAACCTTTTATACATTGTTACGTAAATATAAATATTAGCGAGCTACCTAATGGTAGCGAGCTTCCTAATAATATAAAGACGCGAACCATATAAGTGATATATATGGATGTAATAAATGGTTACAAAAGAACTTTAATATTCAAATTTCGAAGAATAAGAACTGCAAATCTAATTTGCAGCAACTACCTGTGGACCTAGAGATTATATATTTAGTAGTGGTGGTCGTAAACAATGACGCCACAACAAAATATTTGTTATCGCACGAGTAATCGAATACCACATTACTAAGGAATATCGAAAACATTAATGACTCTATCATTAATGGGAGTTTTAGCTTAAAAAAGAACTTAATTATCAAAACGATTTCGTTAGTGGGTCAGTGATAGATAAGGGCAGGCGTCTACAACAGGTGTGACGTGTGACTCAGTACTGGGTCGGGATCGGTGGCGGGCGAAGGGCGGAGGAGTCGCCCAGGAAACAGGTTCGTGAGCGATCGAGCCCTACTGCTCTCACTTTCCCCTCATGTTTGTTTATTTGTTAAGGGAGCGGGCGCGGTCTTTTGGATGGAACTTTCTATTTCTGGCGCGCACCACTCGCCGCGGGTCGACGTTCGCGGCGATCGCTTTCTATGGTGTTACTTTCTTTTTTTTTTTTTAGATGCAGCACATGGCCGTTCTCGCCACGGCTTCAGTATCATCTTGCGCTTTCGTTAGCGCGTGCATGCATACGTCGCCGCAGTGGGGATTACAATGGAGCAGGGAAAGCGAAGCGAGACGTAACTAGTGCAATTGCAATAGAATCAGTAGCGTGCAGCCATTTCTCCCCGTGTGATGCAACATCGGCGCTTTATTTTTTTTTTGATCGACGCGCGTGAGAGTCGCTCGTTAGTTACGTCAATTAAGAGGCGAGGAAAGTGCACGTGAAAGTGGCGACGTAACCAGCGCCTTCAGTCCCAGAACTGTGTCACGGCGATGTTTGTTTGTAAATAATTTGCCTTGAACAACAATAATACGAATCACGTTCTGTAGTTGTTTCCTAGTCAACGGGCACGTCCGCGTTGTCTCTAATCATAACTCACTTGTTTCGTCGCCAACATAAATGACACGCTTATGAACATTCTCACGTCTAAGCCAATACCAGTTAAATTGCACAGTCAGAGGTTTCGTCTCTTTTGCCAAAAATATATTTCATAAATAACGTCGTCGTGTCTGTTCATCGATAATAGATGAGATTGCACGTTTTTTTTTAAATAATATTTTTCTTCTATAGGCGAAATGACACCGTAAGAGTTAGGAGTTCACAAAGCTTTCTAAATCCATTTTAAATCGTTCAATACAACCTAACGGTTATCATAACAAATAATAAGAACGTTACTACGAAATAAATAACAAGTCATAAGAAAGTACGAGAAATGTAAGTGTCGTGAGCGAACTGGTGAAACGGGCACCAAGAGAAAAGTAAAAGTGGTACGGCGAGACAGCTGGACGGGCCACGTCACGCGGCTCCCACTACGCTCAGCTAACGATCGCGTTTCATTGCGTTTTGTTACACGAACATCATTAACAAAATATTTCACGCTGAGTACACAATGAAATACATAACCGTTAACTCTTTTGTTGTTATCAGCTAAGTGCCGAGAGAAATCTCAACGGAGTAATCGATAATGCGATAAGATCATTAGCAATTGAAGGAAAATCAATAGCGAGACTCCCTGCAGACAGAATTTGAACCGAACCCCATCGGTTAGCGCAGGGGACCGGTGACTCCATTAAGTGTTGTACATTATTTTGCACAAAGCGTTTTAATTGTTTTCAGTCGAACCCTTCCATGTGGAAACGCAGACTATCCATCACACATTCGTTCTGCAAGCGAATTAAATGTTTACACCTTTCAAAAAATATAATGGAATTATTAATTGAAAAATATTAATGATTGTTACACAATTTCATGTCAAATGGTTTTCGAACTTTCGATTTAGTACAAAGGCTATAAGTAAATAACCTTGTTATTCTTCAATGAAAGCTCGGCAGAAATGTTAATTCTTTACAGTCAATGTCTGAAAATTATTTACTCTGTCAAGAATTGTATAACAATGATAGCCTTAATGTCTAATTCTAAAAGGAGTCTGCTATTAGTTTAAAAAATTTTATTAAATTAGAAGGTTTAAGTCACTCCTTTTGCGTTTGCGTATCTATGTTGACTGCTTACCAACATTCCTTTATAATTGCATGACCACAATCAAAAATATCTCTTGTGATTTAGTTATTTTCATTTACATTTTCAAAGATTGAAAATGTAAATGAAAATAACAATTAATTCGATAGTAATTTTTGCCCGAATGGAAAATATTTTCAAAGTTTTAGCATGAAATTAAAAGAGAAACATAGATTACAAATATTAAAAAAATAGATTGAGGATTATTATTAGCTAAAATAATAATAAAATAGATACTGTTTTACTTTTAGAAAAAAGAATACCATGATTTAGAGCCGAAGTCGATATAAAAATATTGTAGAACCACGAAGACAAGAAATTAAATTTAACGTAATAAATAACCCTTAAACCGTAGCTTTCCGGCATGTCAATGTCACCCTTGTTACACCACCTGCTAAGAGAAATGTCAGACCAACAGCATACCTATATGAAGTTCTGGTTCTCTTTCCGAATGCACCGAACCCATCATATTGTCCGTAGGCGTCGGCGTATCGTAACGCCCGTAACTGCTGTCTGGAGACATCACTTGAGTCATTTAAATTAAAACTAAATTAATTGTTCTATCGCACTTCACACCACGTAAGGCACATTGGAGCTTATCGGCTCGTAGACACAAGCGTCCTGCACACTCCGCTACTGAATATAGGACAGGAGTGCATGGGCCGAGCGCGCGACCGGCACGTCGCGAAGGATGAAGGTCGTTAGTTTCGCGATATGACCGCTGCACGCGCCGCGTGCGCTTCGCTCGAGCTCGATCGACGAACTGAGCTAGAGCCGCGCGCACTCGTGATCGAAGCCGCGCGAGTCTCCCCTTAAGAGTGAAAGTCTGCAAAAAGATCACCGCTCAGTGCGATACAATCACTTCGACAACGACGCGCCGAACTGCGAGCTAATATCGCCTCTATGCGTCCGCGAAGCCCGTCAGTCTGTATTTCAGTGCGAGCCTCGGCCCGCTTCGAACTCCGGTCTCCGAGGTCATTGCCGCGCCTTCGATGGACCAATGAGAAACGCGCTCAGACGTGCGCGGCGAGCCATTGGAGGGTTCCTATGTCCTCGTCCCGCGCGCCTCACCGCGCGCCCGAGTTCGAAGACCCGAACCTTGCGGGCGCTCCGCGGCCAAGGTCGCGCGAGAGCGGCGCCGACTGAGAGCGTGGCCAAGCGTTTGAGCGGGACGGAACCGGGCGGTTGCGTCACACTACAAAAATATTTTTGGTGATGGAACGCGAGTGAACTTGAACACGAAATCAAGCTAATGGATGGCGAGCGCTGTGTAGGTCGACGCGTGACGGACTGACCCGCTGCCGCCGCGGCCCGCTTGCCTGCTTGCCCGCTTCCCTGCTGGCACCCTGGCATACACTTCCGGGATACTCCCATGGTTAAAAGTTCAAACAATTCCACTATATTTCCAAAACCGTAACCGTTTTAGGTTATAAAGTCCCATTCAGTCCACTTCAAAATCATCTGAACTATCGAAAAAGAAAGTACTTAAGTTCGGCAGGCATTTCTTAATACTTAATAGAAAAGCTCATAAAAATAAAGTACTCAAAATATACTTTTGAATATAACAATTCAATAAAGAGCTTATAATACTCGTAGGTTACGCAGAGAAGATACAAGCTTTCAAAGATTAATAAGAAATATAATGTAAAGTATGGAGCCACAGTAGGTAACAATTTTCGCGACCCAATTCCTGTTAACAAAACAATGACGAAATAAAAGCACCCAACATCCTTTCTATACAGTATACACGTATGAGCTTATTGATAAACAAGGCCTTTATACGTATAGGCTAGATAGCTATAAACACAAATGATTTAATTTTATATAACATCCGAGTAAGAGAAATTATTATGAATTCACACGTAAGCCATTGCCGCAGAGTCTAAATTAGTTCGCTATGAGTGTTATTTATACGAGATAAAGTCGAGTGGTGGTGGGCGGAGAGGCGGGTGAACGACCTGGAAATTTTGGCGCAGGACGGTCAAGGCCACCGCCCGCGCAGGCGCTCTGTGCCACTCGTTCCGAAAACTAGCTTACATTAGATATTTTAATTACCAATAATACGTGATGAAATTATAGCACAAATTAATATTCACCTGAATTACCTAAAATTCACCCTCACTCAAATCTAAAATTTAATATTCACTTCAGTCAGTGATATTTTTTATTTAAGACAACTTAATCTTTGATCGTGTGACCTTATGAATTGTGTGTGTGTTTTTTTTTAAATACTAATAAATATTATTAAATTAAATAGTTTTCTCTAAAAGAAGGAGAAAAGGTATGTACGAAGTGTACATACACTTCGTACATACCTTTTCATTAAAAAAACAAAGACTGTACATTGTAGAGCTAGTCGGGCTCAGAATATGTTTAACTAGTTTAATAAGTTTAAAAGAATAAGTAATAAGTTTAACACATACAATTATTTGAATGAATGGAGTCTTTTGATAAAAAAAACATTTATAGATACAATACGACAACGGAACTATTAATAAGGAACTGTTTAAAGTCACCAATTGTAGAAAGCAAAAAGAATTTCTGTAAGAGATATTTCTTGGAAAACGTTATGAAAAAATCTTTATTAAGGTTTCTTAAAATGATCTTAAAAAATGCTTTTTCCTAATTTGGGCCTTAAAGTTGCTGAATGCCGATTAACTAGAATACAAAAAAGGGGTTTAAAATTCAGGCAAACAGACCAAAGGTGTTCGCCTGCCACTATTTACACTTTTTGTGTGAATCTTTCCGCTTCAAAGCTTTCCCTTTTTAGCTAGAGGAAGCTTTTTAAGGGGTTTCGCAAGATCCTCCCACATGCCAATCTTTCCAATAAAAAAATGCTTCCCTTTTTTATATGTTCCGTTGGTTTTTAAAGAGTTAAAATTGTTGTACTTTTAACCACTTTAAAGAGCCGAATTAAAAAAGTCTATGCGAATTACATACCTCGTGGCCTCTTACTCTTGAGTAATAACAATAGAGACATTAGATAAAGAGAATATCCATAGTTTATTTCTCCTAAATTTTCTATTGTTAGCGATAAATTACGAGCAGCTAGTAAAAAAAGTCACGATTGCCGAGTTGAGCCAAACCAACCCAAACCGAGAAACACACGTCGAGTGTTCGGTTTACTCATCAACCACAACAAAAACGAATGGATTTTAAATAGTGTCGTTAATAGTCACGATAGCCGAGTGGTTGGGAAGTCGGAATTTCGAGTCAAGAGACCCGAGTTCGATTTCCAGGTGGCAGGCTCGATGACCAATGAGTTTTTCAAAAACTTGTGTACGAAATATATCGTTAGCTTGGACATTGAGACGGCGACAGGCTCACCCCTGGTCACGTTGTCTCAAATATTTGTTCGGTTAAATATGGGTCGAAACGACTTAATTTTCCAGACCTCTGTCTACCCCTGTATTGAGAATGGCGTATATTATTTTGTTTATATCACGAGCAGCTAGGATTATAGGCTGTAATAAAATAATATTCAATTACTTTTACTTTCATACTTAAAAGGTAAGCATTTCGAAGGTTCGTTTTCTATAAAAAAAAATTATTAATAATCTATCATGGGTGCCTGTAGAATATTACGTGAAAGTGAGTAAAAACTTAATTTTTTCACTTCCTTCCGTTGCCCTCACTTTTTAATATTGTTGTGCGAGTATCAAATTACGTATTGTGATGTTGCAATATTCACAGTACACAACGTGATAAGCAGCTGCATTACGATAACCATAGGGCCCATAATTGTTTGTTCCTATCGCAGTCAAAAAAGTTGAAGCTAGTGGCGTCAGCCGGTAGCCACATGTACTTTTTGTATTGTTCGTTGTGACCACAGCCGTAAGGACCGACTCAGTTTTGATGATCTCGATTGATCGCGCGTTTTTTTTTTCTTTGCCTAAAGTAAAAAGCGTTCCGAATACCATACTGTTTGCAATTAACGAGGCTTCTTTTTTTCCACGTCCGGATTAAATAATGCTTAGTCTTTTCGTTCTCCAAATGCGGTAGACGTATTTTTTATAACACAAAAATTTTAATGTTTACTACCTATAGGTGTTTGAATTCTTAAATTTACTAGGTGGAGTGTGAGTTTATTAAATTACCGTTTATTAAAATACCTAAAGATTTGCTTTTTATCCATGTAATAATTTACGTTATTGTAAAATGTACATTTTATTATAATGTACATACTATAATACCACCATGTGGTATCCACCATGTGGTATCCTCAAAAAAGTTAACCACACTTTCTTCCTATGGATTACGTTTGTGACAGAGGACACAAAATAAATATCTAGAAAAATATAATAGCAAAACAACTGATGGGCAGTAATCTACGGTCTGCTATAGAGAATTACTTCCTTCAGCTTATAACAGTTGGCAACAAGAGTATTAAAAAAGGTGTTTTGAGTTAATGAATAACCGTTTGGCACTAGTTCGCTCTACGATTGCCAATACAATATTAAAGTAGACGTTACTTAATAGTAATGTAAACGTGGTAATTTTTTTGTTACAAATAATAACGATGGTGACCTCTAAAATGTTCTACGGTCGTTAACAACCGCTTTTGAAACGACTTTTGTAGCAATATAACAAAATAATGGAGGGACCGGGCGGCCTTCCCGCTGGCCGAAGGACATTTAGGACAATGGGGTGAGCGTGCCCGAGGCCAGTCTCAATAACGAATTTACCACAGTATTTATTAACGATCCATTATTTAAATCGTAAATAAGTTTTACAACTCGCTTGTGTACATAATGTGGTCAAGGAGCGTTTTTACGACGGCTGACCGCATGGAAGTTGTAACGACGCATAACCCGCCGTGAAATGAGAGCTAGGGAAATAGGTCAAACTTTGTTAATATTCATTACGGTCACATTGAAACTGACACGACAACGATGTTTGCACGGCATTCGAATTGGTATTTAGATTGGTATCATAATTGCTAAAGTGTTTAATCGGTTCACGTGCCGACTTGATAAACAAACGTTGTAAAGACGCAATAGTAGTGTAATCGGAGGCTGGCTGTCGGTTTAATTCTGAGAAGTGATGCGGATCGCCGTGGGCAGTTCCGTCGGTGCCCGAATGTTCGCGGCGGCACGGTCAAGGTCTCGCTGAGGCAGCCGGTTACACCCGATGCGCACTTGAAACACGAGCGCGTCTGTTGTTATTGTTTTCAAACAGAACTTCGCTGACTTGTATATCAGCGCGAAAAGCTACCGAGGAAATTGATGATTTTGTCGCATACATTGCTTACAGTTACAACACCATGCTACCACCTGAGGAAGGCGGATCGGAAACCACAACATCGACATCCACGTGCCGCCGATGACATTTGAGTGGTGTTGTTCAATTTGTAAGAAATAATTATACATTTTGTGTAACTTTCTGGAAGAACATTCTTTTCATTTTTTTCCATCGACTAAAGCCATCATGGTCTAAATGGACTAAAGCCATGGTCTCCATCAGCAACGAAGAGGCGTTACAGAAGCCCTTCAGCCTATTAGTGATTTCGTTTCTTGCGCTTACGCTTAGCTAAGATACTTTGCACTCGATGCTAATTTTACACTGCCCATAGCATATTTAGTTAACACGCCAATGACAATCCAATTACAATCCTGTATTTTTTCAGTGTAAAAGTTATTTTTATCAATGTCCATATGAATTGTTGGCAAATAACAAAATGTATTTGATATTTCAGCATTATTAACGAGTCCGCGAATCGAGTCGAAGACCGCCGAGGCTCGTCGAGTTTTTCCGAAGTAGTGTGAGGTCACCGTGAGTCAATTACCCCGAGTTTGCTGTTGCGGCGACATCGAACCACCACCTCTGACACTTTGCTTGAACGATGAACAAATGCCTACATTTTTTCAACAAGTCTGACCTATGTAAAACACGTGATTAATTATTATAGTAGAGTGGTCGAAAGGCAATAGGCACACTATTAAATCCATTTCTTTAATATTTGAATAGTCACGATAGCCGAATGGTTGGGTGATCGGAATTTGAGTCAAGAGACCCGAGGTCGATCCCCAAGGCTCATACCAATGGGTTTTTTGCAACTTATGTACGATTTATATTGTTGGCTTAGACATAAAGACGACGACGGGCTCATCATCTGTCACGTTGCCCCAAAAATGTCTTTGGTGGAAGGTGGGTCGTAAGGACTTAATTGTCTCGATATTTGTCTCTGTCTGAGATAAATATCGAGACTGAATCAAATATGTCTGGTAATAGCGTGAAGATACATATTTAATACTTGATGAATGAATAAAATAAAAAGAAACGAATTTACAACACTGTTTTAAAATATTGCATCTATGCCTACTAGATTGGCATCAGCCACCTACTTTTCAACATTACAAAGCATAAGGCGTTGACAATTAAGAATAAATAAATCTATAATGTTGCAGTAATTATCTTTTTGTAAATATCGCCTATTTGGTAACTATGTCTAGTTCTGGATAAATTTAACAAAAAAGCATCGGTTTTCACAATATGAATTATATAGGTACTACATTGAGTTCTAAATCTGCACAGTATCCGCGGGCCGTGACTGTTTGTCTGTTACAGTGAATCACTGAATTAGCAAGCGTGACATACAGGCCGTGTGATCCGGACGCGACAATCGCACCGACCTCGTCTGTTTCGGCAACCCATGCCAAGGCCAAGGCCAATTGGCCGGGTGCGCTCAATTAATAGCTTCAAACGGTTTGGTCCTAGTGTATAGAAGCAACAATTTCGAGTTTAACCTTAAACTACTTATAATATATACATTCCGCGCAATAGAGGATGAAATATCGAAATTTGTCAATTAATTGCCATTTTAATTAAAATAAAAAAGTATTGTTTTGTAGAGCAATAAGATCAATTTCGGTTTTTAAAAACTTCTCACGTTTATCATAATCACGATGGCCAGTATGAGTCTACTACAGGCGTCTTAGGGCGGTGGATTGGACCCTTACGGAGGGTTTGCCTTAATGGCCATGCTGGGTATCATTGTACCATACACCTCGCACCAAAGACGCTGCTGCTCGTTAGTGGTTTGCTCAAATTTGATCTGGTATCTTTAGAGATGGTTGGTGGTAATGAGAAGAAAGGGGGGTTCCATATTACGTCGTAACCACACGGCAAAATTAATTATTTATTTACAAATTTCCAAATTAATTAGACTGCATTTATCAAGAAAGTTAATTAACCTTGTAGGCACTCTAAATATTGTTATCTTAATAATAGCTATATAAATATCTTTAGCACTAATTTTAATTTCATATTTAGTACGTGACCCATAACATAAATCTGTATAAATTCCCGCCCGGAACTGAATAGCAAATAAGTGATTTGAATAATTGTAAATTTCGCGAACGCCCATCTTTGCCATAGGAGCATTTCCTCGTACGTATCGGAGCGTGTCAATGCCAAACCGTACCAAATTAACCGCAATGTCAGAGACGTCAAGGCAATGTGAACACGAGGAAACCTGACACATGTACTCAGTGTACTGATGATAAAATCTAGACACGCAAAATATCAATTGTACAAAGCAGAGACCATATTTTTTGTGCACAGAAAAAGAACAAAGCAATGACTCTAAAATTCATTTCCTATAAAGACTTACTGTTACAAGAGAACCGACGAATAGTTGGTTCTCCAACTCATTTCGCCTTGATATTTACTCTTTAGCGATACTTCCTGCTCCAACAAAGGACGTCTACGAACTATCTACGCCGACGGTAAGAGTTGCGTGCGGTGACTTCAGTATTGTAAATTAAATACGATGTTAGATTAATTAGAGAATAAATAGAGCGCAATTTACCCCAGTCCGTCGACCAAAACAAAACAAAATGCTAACGCACCAACTGGAGCATTGAAATCGGCTATTGGTGCAAAAATCCAGAGCTGAGACCATTTAATGTATGGAGGGAGGTAGGGGAGAAGTGCGGTGAGCTACCGTAATCAGAGCGTCGCGAACGAATCCGCTGCCGCTGCCTGACTGCTGATGATGCACCACGTTGTATAATCTATTGCGCGTATGTGTGCTCGCGTAACGTTACGTAGCGTTACCCACGGCAGCGCAACGCAACCCACACATAAACACCCAAACTCACACTACGAGGAAGTGTTCTGTGTTGATTTCCGAGTATTACATTTACTTGTCCTCATTAGCCACAGATAACGAAATGTGATCGCTTTTTCCATAACGTATTATCAATTTCATTAGCCTAATTGAATGTTAAGTATCGACCGACGACTACGCATAAGAATACAATGTTTCCCAAATCGTGTCCTCATTCGGTAGAATATCTAGCTAACTCTGCATTATACAGATCTGTTCCATTTATCTGACACGCGCTAAAATCCATGCATGAAAATGACACCAGCCGGCTTGAACTCGAACTAAATACATTTTTATTTGGTGTATATTTGACGAATAGCGAAAAAAACATTCTGCGCAATAAAGTTAAGATGTCATCTGATTACACTTCATTGGGCTTGAAATATGAATATCGTTTGATTCGTTTGTCATGTTCACGAATATGTTCAATCTACAATCGTTAGATTGTAGATTGAACAGGGGCGCGGTGCGGTGCGGTGCGGTGCGGTGCGGGCTGAGGGGGCCCCGGCAGGCTGAGCCGCGAAATATTGCGCAGCATTCGCTCCTGAAAACGTGTCCGAAGAAAGTTCACGGTCGCGCATTGACGCCACCACCTGCCGCGCCCCGCGCGCCCCTCACCCGACCCTGCCCAACCTTCCGCACTCTCTCGCGCCCACACTGATAAGCCTCATCCAACATTTACTGCCAACTCAATACAGCCTTCATCGCGAGTCCAGTTACTTTTAAGCACATAGTAAATTCTACCTTATAAAATTTATTGTATCTATGTTGCACTGACGGACCGTTAAATGTTATTGCTGTTTTATTAACTATCCAATTATTGTAGCCTTCTTACGTAAAATTTGAGAAATGGTATAGTGTATATACATACATACACATATATTTATACAAATCAACTATTACTTTCAAGTTTTTTGATACTTAAATATTCTTCTCTGTCATTAATGACGATACAGAGATAAGTTCAAATTAAATTTAGTTTGCAGCCTAGAGTATGAAGCAAGTTTTTAGAGTGGGAAGGTGTTTGGGGGGATGGGTAGCACACCATAGCCTTGGCGCGTTCGTTGGCCGCGTGGCGCGTGTACGCTGCGATAATTTCGGCGGTTGCGCAGAGTCTACTGACCCCATCGCTGTTGTTTGCGACGCAAATGATCCTTGACTTTATTTAAATCACACTAACTCCCTATAAAAACACAGTAGTGTTGAAGGTCTGTAGGATTTTGTTGATGTTAAAGTGTTTTGTGTAGGTACGTCTACATTTAGAGATATGAAAATAATTTTTATAAGAAAACAAAAATAGTTAACATTTCATAAATATAAAATATCAAATTTAATGGTTATAGAATGTAAAGATTGATGAAGAATAGAATGGCATCGGAATGTAGCGCCATTGAAGTAGATGTTCAACTAAAATTGTAATTTCTATTACACAAGATAAGGAGGACACATAATACAACACGGATCTAATATAAGGCACAGCCGAATAAAATACATGAGTAAATGTATGAATGTAAAATAAGAGACTTGAATGAAAGAAGAGAATTGATCTCAGTAGGTGTTAAGCCAAAAAAAAAAATTAGACAGAAAAAACTATTTAAAACTAACAAATTCAAAACTTCGTTGTTAAGTAGTAAAGCTAATTTTACGTAACTAAAATTTGTAGATAATTGAAAAGATGAATTTCTAACCATGGCGCCACACAGTCTTTTAGATTTTATTTCTGACAATTTTTAATTAACTATTATTAAATATTTACGCCCTCAGATTAAATGTTACGGCATATTGCAATTTACTAATTTATTCATAATGTATGTATAAGCACTCCGAATATTTTCAAAGTTTATACCTAAATACAACCTAATTTATAAAACTAAATTTCATATTCGATTATGTAACTGAGACGATCTATTTTTATTATATTGAACGAATGCCAAAAGTAAGTTCAAACACAGTTCGCAGACGGAGAAAGTAATTTATTATCCATAGCCAAACTTTCATTTCACCACGAACCGGTCCTGATAATGTTTTCTATTAAGTATCTAATATGACAAAATAAATCGATCTTTATCAATCTATTTTTATATAATCGATATTTATCTATTAATAACTGATTTTACTGTGTATTAATTTTTTAATTATTCCTATTTATTTTTGGCAACATATGAACTCGATCTGGTTACGTAACTCGACTTCTCAGGCAGTCAAATAAGATAAGAGCTAAATAAATAAATAAGCCCTCCCTTTCCTAAAACCATGTTGTTTTTACTCTGAATAATATCATACTAATTATAAGTATCCATCACAAAGCATAACCTATCTCTAAAACATTGATTTAATCTTTTGCTACTATAGTCTAAAGTGCACTAATATCCTATAAATGCACAGCGCAGTATGAATTTACGTCCTTGTAATTTAGCCTATATCACCAATAATTTCATAGGAATATTTAAAATCTGACTTAACTACTATTCTTAGTGCTCGATTATACCAGAGTAATCGGACATAATTCGCAGAGCAAACTAAATTAGGTTTTATAAACCGCACTCAAGGTGCAATATCGCGGTACATGTGTAAAAGCTAACAATTTTTTTATCAATAAAGCAGTCGTTCAACTTGAGATATGTATGTAATAACACAGACAGCTTTGCGAGTATTTAAGTTTTCGTTTTATCGTGTATTATACCAATGAGTTTTGTCGAAGCGATTTCGATTTTTTGGCAATCGATAATTGTTGGTGTTGCTTGGCAGAGAGCTCACTTCCTCATCTCCCAGCTGCCGGTGAAACGCGACAGACGGCACCTTGTTATTATTAAATTTACAAAGGTAGACGTCACTTAATTTTTGGACCTTTTGTGGCGTATTTTTTAAGGAGGAAGAGGATGGCAAGGTGTACTTTGAAACGCGTGGTACTCACGTGCCGGTTGCGGTGGGAGCAGCCGTTTAATTATATAACCAATGCCGTAATTCTATATCACCACCTTCATATTTACTTTCATTCGTTTTTATTGCAGCGTATGAGTGCACTTACTTTAAAGGGTTTATTGTAAGCTAAAGTTTATGATTAACTTTCTCTGTTCCTTTCAAAACACATGTCCGTTTCATGAGAAATATGTAAACTGGATGTTTTATCCAGTCGCGGACGTTAACTTAAAAATAGGTGAAGGTTTGTACAATTTACGGTGCTATATTATAAATATACCTAAGAATTGTAAACGAAGCGATTGAAATAAATTTTTATTACAGGAAAGGAAATTGTACTGTCGTGTACTAACAGCCTGTTAAGTATGTAATTTAGAATTTAATACCATATTAGGTCGGTTATATAGGTCTTAATTCCTTTTTAGTATCATATTAGGTCGGTTATATAGGTCTTAATTCCTTTTTAGTATCATATTAGGTCGGTTATATAGGTCTTAATTCCTCTAAACGTTTGAAAAGAAAATTTCCTAAGTAGTATTTTTATAGGTAAAAGTTTCCTAGTACAGCTCTACAGTATAGTGAAGACCTAAGTATAGTAGTGTTCGGATCGATGAAGACTACTATGGACTAAGATTGTTAAGATTGTTGAACTCGGGATATCATCAGTGATATCTGGATTTTATTAAGGCATACTTCTTTGGATCTTTTTATCAATACATGGGCGGTTAGAGATGACAGTTTAGTTCTTTCAATTTCAACCCAAAATGTGTTTTTTTAAAATTCACCTACTACAGTTGGTTAGCCGTAATAAAAAGAAAACCTCGTTCTGATGGTAAATAAATAAATAAGCCTCCTTTCCTAAAACCATGTTGTTTTTACTCTGAATAATATCATACTAATTATAAGTATCCATCACAAAGCATAACCTATCTCTAAAACATTGATTTAATCTTTGCTACTATAGTCTAAAGTGCACTAATATCCTATAAATGCACAGCGCAGTATGAATTTACGTCCTTGTAATTTAGCCTATATCACCAATAATTTCATAGGAATATTTAAAATCTGACTTAACTACTATTCTTAGTGCTCGATTATACCAGAGTAATCGGACATAATTCGCAGAGCAAACTAAATTAGGTTTTATAAACCGCACTCAAGGTGCAATATCGCGGTACATGTGTAAAAGCTAACAATTTTTTTATCAATAAAGCAGTCGTTCAACTTGAGATATGTATGTAATAACACAGACAGCTTTGCGAGTATTTAAGTTTTCGTTTTATCGTGTATTATACCAATGAGTTTTGTCGAAGCGATTTCGATTTTTGGCAATCGATAATTGTTGGTGTTGCTTGGCAGAGAGCTCACTTCCTCATCTCCCAGCTGCCGGTGAAACGCGACAGACGGCACCTTGTTATTATTAAATTTACAAAGGTAGACGTCACTTAATTTTTGGACCTTTTGTGGCGTATTTTTAAGGAGGAAGAGGATGGCAAGGTGTACTTTGAAACGCGTGGTACTCACGTGCCGGTTGCGGTGGAGCAGCCGTTTAATTATATAACCAATGCCGTAATTCTATATCACCACCTTCATATTTACTTTCATTCGTTTTTATTGCAGCGTATGAGTGCACTTACTTTAAAGGGTTTATTGTAAGCTAAAGTTTATGATTAACTTTCTCTGTTCCTTTCAAAACACATGTCCGTTTCATGAGAAATATGTAAACTGGATGTTTTATCCAGTCGCGGACGTTAACTTAAAAATAGGTGAAGGTTTGTACAATTTACGGTGCTATATTATAAATATACCTAAGAATTGTAAACGAAGCGATTGAAATAAATTTTTATTACAGGAAAGGAAATTGTACTGTCGTGTACTAACAGCCTGTTAAGTATGTAATTTAGAATTTAATACCATATTAGGTCGGTTATATAGGTCTTAATTCCTTTTTAGTATCATATTAGGTCGGTTATAGGTCTTAATTCCTTTTTAGTATCATATTAGGTCGGTTATATAGGTCTTAATTCCTCTAAACGTTTGAAAAGAAAATTTCCTAAGTAGTATTTTTATAGGTAAAAGTTTCCTAGTACAGCTCTACAGTATAGTGAAGACCTAAGTATAGTAGTGTTCGGATCGATGAAGACTACTATGGACTAAGATTGTTAAGATTGTTGAACTCGGGATATCATCAGTGATATCTGGATTTTATTAAGGCATACTTCTTTGGATCTTTTTATCAATACATGGGCGGTTAGAGATGACAGTTTAGTTCTTTCAATTTCAACCCAAAATGTGTTTTTTTAAAATTCACCTACTACAGTTGGTTAGCCGTAATAAAAAGAAAACCTCGTTCTGATGGTAAATAAATAAATATCTTCATTCCTAATACAGGGGTAGACAGAGGTCTCGACAATTAAGTCTTTTAGACCCACTTTCCACCGAAAATATTTTTGGGACTACGTCGACCATCAGAACGTCGTTGTAATCACGATAGCCGAGTGGTTGATCGGAATTCGAGTCGAGGGTCCCGAGTTCGATCCCCAGGTATGTACGATTCTATGTACGATTCATATCGCTGGCTTGGACATAAAAACGACGACGGGCTCACAACCTGTCACGTTATCCCGAAAATAGTCTTCGGTGAAAGGTGGTTCGAAGCGACTTAATTGTCTAGACTTGACCTCTGTCTGCCCGTGTACTGGAAATGGCGTGAAGATATTTTTTTCTCTGCATATTTGAAGAGAGTGTTAACCATATGACATCGAAGTTATTTACATTGACAATTGTAAAGAGACCGGGAACGGAGGACGACAATAACTAAGTGGTGTCGGCGACCGCATGCTCGTGCACTCAACTCGCGGGTACTTTGTAACGGTGCCCACTTTTGTATTGTATCACTTCGCCATCAATAAATAACTCATCCCGTGTAACAATATTGCTAGTAACTAATGTGCAGTAAGTAATGTGCAGTGAGTCAAAACGGATATTTCATATATTTCTTATAATTATTTATATGTGTTCATATAAATAATTATAAGAAATATATGAAATATCCGTTTTGACTCACTGCACATTACTTACGTATTTTGTTATCCTACTAATTTAAAACTTAAGCATTTTTTTCCAACGCCTCGGGTTGACTGGTAGAGAAGGCCGATAACGCATTAAGTTCGCCCTTTGTTATCTATTTAAGGTGATACAATAAAGTTTAAATAAATAAATAAATAATCGAAAAGATTTTAATTCTTCACTCGTTCATATTCAATTGAAAGCTTTTAAGTAGTAATAAAAGTTTGCCTTTTCTGTATATTCAATATCGTTGTTATGTCTACCAAGCCACCATACATAATCCACAACAATATTCATACAATTATCTAAAATATCTAAATTATAAGTCACGATAGCCGAGTGGTTGGGTGGTCGGAATTCGAGTCAAAGGACCCGAGTTCGATCCCCAGGTATGTACGATTCTATGTACGATTCATATCGCTGGCTTGGACATAAAAACGACGACGGGCTCACAACCTGTCACGTTATCCCGAAAATAGTCTTCGGTGGAAGGTGGATCAAAGGGACTTAATTGTCTAGACTTGACCTCTGTCTGCCCGTGTACTGGAAATGGCGTGAAGATATTTTTTTCTCTGCATATTTGAAGAGAGTGTTAACCATATGACATCGAAGTTATTTACATTGACAATTGTAAAGAGACCGGGAACGGAGGACGACAATAACTAAGTGGTGTCGGCGACCGCATGCTCGTGCACTCAACTCGCGGGTACTTTGTAACGGTGCCCACTTTTGTATTGTATCACTTCGCCATCAATAAATAACTCATCCCGTGTAACAATATTGCTAGTAACTAATGTGCAGTAAGTAATGTGCAGTGAGTCAAAACGGATATTTCATATATTTCTTATAATTATTTATATGTGTTCATATAAATAATTATAAGAAATATATGAAATATCCGTTTTGACTCACTGCACATTACTTACGTATTTTGTTATCCTACTAATTTAAAACTTAAGCATTTTTTTCCAACGCCTCGGGTTGACTGGTAGAGAAGGCCGATAACGCATTAAGTTCGCCCTTTGTTATCTATTTAAGGTGATACAATAAAGTTTAAATAAATAAATAAATAATCGAAAAGATTTTAATTCTTCACTCGTTCATATTCAATTGAAAGCTTTTAAGTAGTAATAAAAGTTTGCCTTTTCTGTATATTCAATATCGTTGTTATGTCTACCAAGCCACCATACATAATCCACAACAATATTCATACAATTATCTAAAAATATCTAAATTATAAGTCACGATAGCCGAGTGGTTGGGTGGTCGGAATTTCGAGTCAAAGGACCCGAGTTCGATCCCCAGGTGGGAGTACCAATAAGTTTTTCAAAAACTTATGTACGAATTGCATCGTAGGCTTGGACATAAAGACGGGCTCACCAGTCACGTTGTCCCGAAAATATCTTCGGTGGAAGGTGGATCAAAGGGACTTAATTGTCTAGACTAGACCTCTGTCTACCCTGTATTGGGAATTGCGTGAAGATATTTATTTATTTTATTTTTATCTAAAAATATTATTATAGACTATTTATATTCCGAGTAATAAACTTCGGGCGTATTACTCACAAAAAAGTTATTTACACTTAAATGTAATTGTCATAAACACTCACTTTATGCACAAAATTTGAAAAAGTGCTTTAAAGAAATTGTATTATACAGATAATTAGACATATAATACTTTCATTATGACTTGAGAGAAACATTGTGGAAACATATGAAAATTGCCTAAGAAATAGTGTGAATTGGTCTAAAAGGTTTGAACTTTTTTTTTACTACTTTATTATTCCATACCCAACATCTCGAACATAGTAATTTGAATATAAGCAAAACATCTCTGTTTTAAATAACATATTATGTTCTACACGAAGAAAATTTTGCGAATACTGATCGTGACCTACTTTATTATAAGATCAAAGAGCAACGAGTGAATTTAATACCATCTGCCATGACGACAAAAGCTTAATAGAAAACCAACTAACCCTTAAGCCAACTTCCTTTTAATTTCGATTTTTAAGATTGTGAATTTTTACCTTTTTCGCAAAAAAACACAGGTAACTCTGAATACTTTTATTGATAAAAAATCGAAATTCGAAATACGCCACCCTTTCTTTTCATATCAGATTTCACGAACAGGTAAAGTTTAACTTTTTGCTGAACGTGTTGCATCTTTGTGCAAGTTTCGCGATATCCAACTCTTTTATGAATTTATACAAAAAACTAAATAATTGTTTGATGTAGACCTTTTCGTGGACAAAAAATTGGAATTGAACTTTACAAAGGTTAGTTTTTTAACATCCCTTTGTTAGACGGGTTTATAACCGACATTCCCAGATAGTCGTCGCATTGTGTGTTCGCTAAACGATTTCGCCCTTGCTGGCGCGCAGAAATATTCGTCTTAATGATAAAATAGCAGCGGGATGCTACGAAATATTTTCACAATATAGTATTCTCATAATTTACCTATTTATTTGGAGGTTGACGTAAAACGTAAAAATTACACGTTTGATAAATGGTCATTAACAAAGCGTTAGCTTCGGTTTTTTATTGCTGCTATTTAAAATCAAAAATGTTCAATATTCTAAAATGATTTAAAATTATCCTGGTCTAATATTGACCTATTGCGACAGGATATTTTTACGTGCACTAGTCATGTGTACTTAATTGCAACAAGTTTTTGCGGTCCATTTGTGTTAAAGACGCAGCGGGAATTTCGGACTTCATTTCCGTTGTTAATTGTCCGTTTTCAATAAACATTTTTACTTCTTTGTGGACAAAGAGCATAATGTTTTGCTCTGGTGCGATAAATGAAGAGGCGTGCCAGCGATTGACGCGTGTGAATTATGACAGAGTGTTACGTATTGGCTAGGAGTTGGAGTTGCATTAGTGCGCGATTGCACGACAATTGCGTTTTGATGACGGCAGCGAGTCGCGAGTGGGTATAGGGCGAGCCCCGTTAGGACGGGGTGAGTGACTCCACCACTGCAGCCATGGTGCATTGTGCTCTAACGAGAACGCATTACTTACGATCACAACTTGAAGACCAACTGAACTTTACCGATACTGTTTTGTTGAATTCGCAACGTACTATTTCAGCTTACGTCACTCACCTGCAACAAAAAATACGCTATTTAATTACTATGCCAATGCGAAAAAATACAGAGTACTTTTTATTTACGTAAACATTTGCTTCCTTAAATATTTCTTAATTTAACCATAGTCAGAAAATAAAATAAAAATTTTAAAACATTCAATAAAGTTATGTTATGGCATCAACATGTTTGTATAAAATATGTGCACTAGGATATTTCTTATTTCGCAGCATATAAATACTTGAGCATACTAAAACGGCTTATGTGTTGAAAAGTTTTGAGTCTTAATGTCGAGAATTATATTTCGCTGGCACAGGAAACGTAAGGGTCAATGCTCCAAATGGTGTCGTTCACTGTCGAAGGTAGCTACTGAACTCGGCCCGGTTGTCCTTGAAACCGCCACCAAATTTTGCCAATCACCAACACAAACGCATGAAAGCCGAGACAACATTCGAAGTCGCGCACACTGACGTCCTCGTGAAGCAACTTTCAGAATATAGTTGAAAAGTATTTATATTTAAGAAAAGAAAAATATAAAGAAAGGTAAATATTTGTCATTCCCATATTCGTATAGCGAAACTGAAAGAATATGTCTCAGGTCTCTTATTGTATGTATAGTATTGTATGTGTATGTAGCAGGTGTTAAAGTGAAACCTTTGTTTATGAAGATGATGTTCAGATAATTTTTAACGTCGCTATAGATAGAAAGGCTTTTAGTGTATAATAAATACTTAGATAATTGTCATAATGGATAGTAATCCCAGGACCGAGGCACAAATGTTTGGTCTTTATTAAGACCAAAAAAACTGGTTAACAAAAATCTTTCTATCAGTTACCATCGAGACTTACAAATGTAACCTTTAATATTTTTTATGACATATACGCGTTGAGGTACGATTCTTACGGTGACCATAATACAGGTCTTAGTCTAGTACAAATTTAAAAATAAATATAACTTCCAAAGCGTGCAAAATAACACTGATAAAAATGCGTTAAACTCGCAATACAAGCTTCGAGGTCGGTTATAATAAAAACGTACATTATTAAAGTGTTGGAGCTGGGGCCTCGGGCACTGACCGCTGCCGAATCTCAAGGTCTGCCTGTGCAGATCGCGGTAAACAAGTGTCGGTGTGGCGCAAATACCTCTGTTTGTAAGCGCTGCGGCTGCCTAACTGATGCGTGTTGATTTATTTTAAATATGTTACCTATATATTACGTGATGGTTATCCTTTATTATTTAGATAAAAAATTTTAAATTCCCTCTCTACAAATATTGAATTTCAACACTTAAAATTTTTAAAATATTGAAACCTTAATACTTAAAATCATACTGCGTATTTTTTATTAAAACTGTGTTTATTATTAGCGGAAAAAATACAATGAAAATATTAATTGATTATTACTCTTTTACTGCCAACAAGGCTATAAATAAATAAATAAGCGGTTCTTAATCGAGAATAGGAAAAGTGTCAAAATTCTTTACATCAGTACATACATATACATCATCTAAAATTCATCGCCCTAATCTCGACCTCTGTCTACCTCAGTATAAGGAAGTGCGTAAATATAAAAAAAATCTAAAGGCTATTGTGCAGAATTGTAAAGACGCAATAAATTGAAGCGTTGAAACCTTGAATGGGAATCAGTATGGGCCATCAAAAGTTCGATTTCGCATGTAAATGAAGCCTTCCTAATACATAAGCCTCTTGAAAAACAGCCATGAACAATGGTACGCTATTAGCATATATTTGAATCTTCCGTAACGCAATCGATATTATATTATGATATAATAAAGTCATGTAGTATTTACTTTTGGTTTACATACTTGTACATTATCCCGCTACAAGCGTTTATTTTAATTTTTGAGATTATATTTATAAACTTGTCATTTATCATTTATTTTATACAGATTATATAAAATTTAAAGGGCTTTGTTATTATTACATTAATTAGAAAAAATTAAACAAATATTCATGAAGATAATACTGCAGATATGTTACTTACGAAATATTATTAACTAAAATTTCATTTCAATTTATCATTTTATATTACCTATCAGTTTCAACGTATATTTTTTATACATAAGTTATCTTTACATACGTCTAGGTTATCCAAGACTTCATTTAAACGATTGTAAAATTATTTATTTTAATTAAAACGTTAGTACTACATTGCCTACGCTTAATGTTTGACTAACCTACGAAGTTGTAGCAAAGCGAAGGGAAGTAGGGAGTTAATATTGCCTGTTTCCTCGGACTTCTCGTAACGAGGTTTGTGGGAAAGGCGACCGCGGCCATTTAGGGAAGGAGACCAACGGTTACGGGGTCGCTGGATTGGGCCAACATAATACGTATATTGGGATGATGAGAGAATACATTTTCATGTTATGCTTAAAGCTGGTTGTTATAAATACAATAATATTTATGTGTAATTTTTACCCAACGTTAACAATTCAATATGCATTTCGTTGCGTCGATTTGTACAAGAATTAAATGTAGATAACGCTAAAAATTAACGTATTAGCTCGTGAAACAAAGAAATCTGTTTGGGTAAATACATTGTAATGGAATATTTTGGCAACGCGTTGGTACAAATACCTACGGGCAATTAAATTTCTTTTTATCAAGTTCATTGACACTTTATCATTTTACCTTGAAATTGTCACGTCCGTTTACTGAAGTATTGGCGTTGAAAGTGGCGTTTAGGTATTTTATAACAAAATGCCCTGTTTCAAGGATTCAACGTAGCAGATTTTATTGTGCGTGTACACAAGTGGGTGATGTTATTGGAAATAATTGGACGTTGAACCTAGGCTCTAGAGAAAACTGGTCTCGACCATAAGGATGCTATGTTGAAATATAATATTAGCGCTTTCTTCCTGGTTCTTCGCGTCCTCTAATTTCAAGTTATCAAGTGTCGCGATTTAAAACCGATTTTCTAGCTACTGCACGTCAAAGTTCCGACGCCGTCGTTTGGTGTCGACGCCCCCACTGAACTTTCCACTTGTTAAACTTGATTATTGATACATGGTTGCTGCTGTCTGGCTTTGGTAAACAACATTACGTAACCAACGGCTTGAATTTCTAAACGTTCGACTGGAATGCTTCGTACCGGTATAGAGCACAATATAAAATGGAAATGGTACATGGAATTCTATTCAAAATATCATTTAACGTTTTCCGGACCGCGTTGTTTTGCTTTTCTGTTTTACTTTGACTGTACTTTATTGCATTAAAATGTTCAGATAAGAAGAAAATCAGTTATTAGGTATGTAGCAAAACTTATAAGTGATTACTAGTTTAGAATTACGAGTGCGGAAGTAAATGAATTGAAATACTACAAGACACTCTCCAGTGTCACTCTGAGACACTGCCAGTCGTTAAATAGTCCACTATAGGAAGTTCACCAATTCGACAAGAAGGATATACTCGCATGCTTGGCAATTAAATAAGCAAACTTGTGTCCCACCTTGGTTTAATTGGTAAACAGATGATGTGTACGAATAGTAAATTATTTGCAGTATAGCAACAGTAGACGCCATACGGTGTTACGTGTGCCATAGATCGTGGAAGATAATGTAATACGCATGCGCGGCGCGTAATCGGACAGGATTCGCACAAGGATGAATGCAAGCGATGCACTTCGGGGCGCAGCGCGAGCAGGACAGAGCGAGTTCAATGGTATTTGATATAGTGCAGAGGAGTTCTTTAACCCCTTAGCCTACCTGCAATTCCTGCGAATGAGGCGACGTGGCCGTTGTCCCTGACTGCACTAATATCGGCCACGTCACTTTTTAGGTCGCTGTACAGTCAGCAGATTCACACGCTTGATTATTAAAAGTTTTAATTTAATGATTTTGATATCGCTTATGAATTTCAATTAATATCACAAATACGCAATGAGAATTGAAGTGATTGTTAAAAACTAAATCACAATGACTGCACAATAATCATGTAATGAGAGTAATCGATCCAAGAAAGAGTAGTTTGTGTGATCAGTAGTACAAAAACTAACCATTACAAATTTTTATAAATTACCTCCTAATTCGTTGTATGTGCGGGCTGTAGAGCACCGTGATGTAACCCATTGTCTAGTCATTCCAGTCACGTTTTTTACGAGCTGACCGCATGTCAACTATAATCTAGGGTTTTACAAATTCGCAGCAGGTACGGGAGGTGAGCGGGGCGCGAGACGGTGCGGGGCGGTGCTGTGGACTGGTTTCCGTTGTTTCGCAATAACACGGGTTCAATGACGCCTCCATACTTATAATTGGCAGTGCGTCACGAACGTACTTACGCCCCTTCACTTGTCAGCGCACTACACCGATCTTCTCAATTCCCAGCACGTTCCCAATGCGTAACTAAACGTAGTTAGGCATCCGACTTAAGCATTCCACGATAATTAAAACAAAGGATCGGTTCTCAACGGGCCACGTCACTCCGATTATCAAAGTAAACGAATTTTAATTACTGCTGAAGATAATACGACGATAGTTAAGAAAGGGCAGGCGACAGCCGAATGTTTATTTGTCTACTGACCTACAAAACTGATAGCGACGAAAGTAAACATTCGAACTCAATAAATTATTCATGTACAAATTAAATACTTAAATTGTTTTGATATTGACCTCATTATAATAATAACTTTACATATATGCGGAAGTTGAGGCATACAATGTCTACGAATTGAATTTCAATGAGAATAAACTTTTCGAAAAGCATCGTAATGTTCAAAGTTTTTGGTATTCGTGCCTCGACATTGTTCTTTGTTTTAAATAGTATGTTATTATGTTAATGGCGATAATATGTATTAAATAATGTTATTATTATTATTATGGATTAAAGAATAAACATTCACAATAAAACTAATAACATTTTTCTTCAAAACCAAGGTGTCCTACCTCGCAGTACTTTAAAACTTTAACAATTTCACCAGTGTCAAAAATGTTATAAAAACAAAGAAAAAGTTTTTCTTTTGATTTGTCAACCGATTGATTTTATTATCTTAGTGGTTTTAACTATTGATGTGGCGTAAGGTTATGACGTCAGTATATCCTCCCGTTGGTGTAGTAAGAAGTAAACTATGTAAAAGCCTTAAAAATGCTTCAAAATGTACACTGATTGCGGGATAATATTCTCAAGAAATTAACAAACTGAAATTCAATATAGTTGTGACGGGCAGCCACATCAAAGATGCAAGGTGTCTAGTATTGCGATCTCATGGCAATTATGCTAAACTCCGTCAGTCAAAAAAACGATGAACATATTAAGTAAATCTCGTTCCTCTATGTATTAACTAATTTTTTTAATAACATCTCTAAATTCTTATACAGTAGATACAAAACCCTTAATTACTTTAAAGTTTTTGAAGTATAATATCATGGAAGATGGTTTTCAAATTCTACAGTATACATTATAAGAACGGTGTAGGCAGACTTAAAGACAGTAGAATTAAGACACGAAAGCTGTATAAGAGCGCGTGTCGGTGGCGCGGCGTTGACCTCGCGTGCGAGCGACGACCCAGCGCCGCTCGCGGATGCCAACGGCTATCAAGTCTTCTACCTAGTTATACTAAAGCCCCCACGTCACTAGCACAGGCCAAAACATTGCTTTTATTGGCCTATGTCATTACAAAATAGGGAGGAACTTGAAACTCGCCTGTTTGCTAAATGAGGTGAATAAGGTCTGGTCTGGTCAGGTCACTTATCAAAGCATATTTGGAACAATAGTATACCATATACTACATTGTTCCAAGTACCGAATCTTAGTATCCAAGTCAACAGTGGAAAGTTAAGAAAAGTATACAAAACAAAAACGAAAATCATACGTAAGTTTCCAAATTTTATTATGAAAATTAATATTTTCATATTTAATTAGTATTCGTATATAGTGATTTCTAGGGTTAGGTGTTTGTGGTGGGCAACACGATCCACAAATTATAACAACACATTCTAAAAAAAATTGTAGTTGCCATTGAAACTAACGCAGATACGGATACATCGAAAACAAAAGAAATCAACTGCATATCAGAGAAAAAAAATGTAATCAAATTAAGATAACGTTCGATATGTAAATTCTCGAAATACGTCCGGGTGTACTCAAGCGAGTGTCGTAAGCGTGGTCGATGACTCCGAACGTTCTAGTACATCTTTCTCCGTGCGGCGTTACGTAACTGCGTGAAAGTTGACATCCGCTATGCACCGACTTTGCCGTCGTTTTCATGCTGAGTCAACGTACGATGCAAGCAACACCAAAACTTCTAAATAATTAGTTCAGTTTATTTTCATCATTACCGGCGGTGCTACGATTTTTACCATGGAGTCATCAACCTCTGACTCTTTTATCGCGTATCAACGTGGATTTCACTAACGATATAGGTTTGTGTTATAAAAAACGAAGATAGAAATTAAATTAAAATAAAATAATTCAATTTGATCAGGTACAGAAATTATTAAAATATTAGTCACTACTGACTAATTAAATAATCTGGCCAGTAATTCTGGCCTGTAATGAAATATTATCTGAATTCCACACTTCTTTTGCCATAGCAAAAATAACTAAACTACTGAACTAGATACCAACATCAAAAGGAAGGTAAAAATTTACTAAATCCATAAACTTTTTTGTAAATGGAAATAAAGAAAGGCATTCGTTTTTTTTTTTGTTTACTACTGCTTCGTACAAATAAACAAAACAACTATGTAACAGTAACTTCCATAATTGGATTGAGAATAATTCTCAGTAAAATAACTAAACTCACATGTGAAGGGTTGAGCCGTGTGCTAAAGCAGCACTTTGTAGGTGCGAATAGAAAACTTCTCAAAAAGGAACGGGGACGAATATCGCTTCGGCAGTGTGTAAACAAACAGACTTGGTGCTGGTACTTTGGGCCTTTTTGAAACATATATAGGTATATATGTTATACATTGCGAGGTTAGGGCGTGAGAAAAGAAAGATGACGGGGTAACGATCTCAAAAATATCAGACCAAAAGTGACGGGAAGCACCTACTACGGTATGAGGTGTATGGTGCTGCGATACGCGGACCCGGTGATCAAGGAGTAAAGTAATAGGCAATTAAAAATTATAAAATTCAGTTTATAAATATATCTCAAAGTCACGATAGCCCAGTGGTTGGGTGGTCGGAATTTCGAGTCAAGAGAACCGAGTTCGATCCCCAAGTGGCAGGCTCGTACCAATGGGTTTTTCTTAAACTTATGTACGAATTATATCGTTGGCTTGGACATAAAGAAGGCGACGGGCTCACCACCTATCACGTTGTCCCGAAAATATCTTGCGTGGAAGGTGGGTCAAAGGGACTTAATTGTCTAGACTAGACCTCTGTCTACCTCTGTATTGGGTATTGCGTGAAGTAATAGGCAATTAAAATTATAAAATTCAGTTTACAAATATATCGCAATACTATAATTACAATGTTTAATATTACAATATCTAGAATTTTTTTTCCGTGGATGTTGTAAGAGGCCATTAATTATCTTTAAAAAAATGACCCCTGATAGATAACGGAATAACTAACTTGAAAATATTAACTAATTAAGAAAATATTATATATTACATAATTATTAATTAAAAATTATTCATTAATTTTAAAATTAAGCAATTTAAAACGTTGTGATTACAATTTGAAGCTGATCGGGAAGGAGCGTCTTAGGTGCGAAATGTGGTAGTGAAGTGATTTTTTTTCCAGAAGACTATGTCCTGCAGGGGATATATAATGGCTTGTGACAATGACATTGTGAATGATTGTGGCAAAAATTATCACTTAAAGCACTCACATGGGAAATGGTTTAGAAATTATCTTAATGTATAATGATAGGTTTATCCTTATTACATAAATTGAACTTGAATGACGTTTTGTTGTATATAATAGCTTAATCTTTCCATGATTTAATGCACAGAGTTATACTTAAATATAGATTACATTAGCATACGAGCCAAGCGTGGAGAACACGAAATGTCATTGTCATAACGTTATCATAATCGAGGTTTTTATATAATTCTGGGTCAATGTACCGAAGCGGTGTTTTGTTCGGTTTATCGCCACGGAGCTATCGGGCGAGCTATGTATGTCACTGATAATGCAAGCCGCTCTACAGTATGTTTGTACAAAACAAACATTCGATCCCGGGAAGAAAGTGGGACTCGTGTTAACTTAGAAACATAATAGGATTATGTAAAGGGAAATAGGAGAGGGTTACTAAATTAATTTGTAAATTCAATTTCAAAGTTTACTATACTTTAATATATTTTACGTTGAAGTTCCACAAATACACCGTAACCATGACTGTTGAATAAGTAAGTTTATGTAAGTTTATAGTAATTTTATAACAATGGCACGATAGTAAATGTGTACAGAGTTAAGTTAACTGTAAGTTTTTCCTCGACGACGGTGACAGGCGATTCCGCTATTTGCAGGTACGATCAATGAGTCAGGCGCCTGGGTACATTGACACAGGGTCCGAAAGCTCGCACACGCATGGTCAATATAGTCCCCAGTACGTGGGAAGCTATTATTTAATTTATGATTGAACCTAGTTGTATTACAAAATCATGACAGTAAAGTTTCTTATGAAATACATATTTTTTAGGTAGTTATTGGAATAAAACTGTACGAACTACATATAGCGTACTAACTATATATAGCGTACTGAACAGCATAAAACTTAAAAAAAATAGGAATTATTATCTTATTACATATAAGCATGCCTCATTCTTAGATCATCACGAGATGTCTGAAACTGTTTACAATTTACGCATTGATAGTATGTACGCGATGTAAACGCTCACTAGAATCGAATTTGATACAAATTTATTAATTCCCAATACTTATATTTGAAGATGTGCATAAGGGAATTATTAATAAGACTTTTGCCATATACATACATATATCCGGCATAGTCCTAAGGACGAGTACCTGATATGACAGTAGATCTATCTGACAATGTTGCTATAATTATTTATTGTTGTGTTGTTGTTGATATATTTATTACAAATGATTAAGCCACAGGGTTTTCCGATATCGTAAGTACGACTTATGACGTAAATAGTTACCTATAAAATAACAATATTTTACAGATATTTATTTAGGACAGAATGACGTCATACGCATATTACATATCATTTTTGCGATTTCGGTGGGGTTGTTTTACTGTTTCATAAAAAAAAAATCAATTTAATAACTTTTTATAACACTTTTGCTGCAAAATTATATAAAAGTTTGTCTTTGAACTCAGCTTAGAAAATATTTGAATAAAATGTCAAACGTGTATTATTTTAAATAACATCCCACCCCTATTAACGAGGCCAAATATTTTAGAAATATAACGAATAACGTCTCACCAATAATGTTAAAACACACTAAAGATAATTGTAATTTAAAATTAGTTTTAGCGTGCGCATAGAATCGACACAAATGATGTATCTCATTATATTATATGACAAAAACGCATAATTTTTTAAAAGAATTAAATGTTGAGTCGCTACTATTTGCTAACAACTCGAAATTTGGTGTATTCATGATAGTTTTTAATCATTCGACTATTTGGTTACACAACTAACAGAATATTCAGCATTCAGTTTTTTATATAAATTTTATTTTGATTAATTTGTTGTAGAAAAGACTAAAAAATTATTTTATGTTGACATTTAATACTCATTTGTCTGAAGGTGGCATTTCATATACGTATATTGATTTTGAAATAACTTTTGTTTTATCGTTATCATTATACATTACCGACGCCCGATCGGAGGTGAATGAACTACAAGTTTGATATTTTTGAACAATTATGTTTGTAGATTCGCGCCAAGGACACCATATACGTCAGTGGGGGTAATAGACGACCGCTCGAACAAGTTCATATTAAGTTGTTTGTATTTTTATATGAATAAAGATTATTATGCAAAAATTATAACACGATAATGCAGGTCTATTACGTTGCTCTGTGCATTTGTGATAAAGGTGAAATGAAGGTTTACTAGTTTGTTTTCAATGACATCGAATATAAATAAATCGTTTTACAATACTTCTATTATATAATGTCTGATATTGTTTGTGAACATCGATGATGGCGAATGACTAAATTAGAATGCAGGTCGATGCTCGAGTGAAGTGACACTCGAGGATCGAGAAACACTTGCACGACAATACGGCGACTGTGAGGACGTTCAACCCACACTACCCAACTGTCGGACTCTCGGTCTACCCCAACATAGATATTTTGTTAAATGATGATATAACACACTAAAAACCCAAAGAACTACTAGATGGAATTATGAAATAACCGTTTCTCGTTCCCATCACCATGAGTCCAAAGTCATGAAGGCAATGGATTAGGTATCCTGGATGTTTAATAAGTATCAAATATTTATATGTGTATGCTTAAATCATATGTAATTAGGCATATTGTTGTTTTTATATTAATTTGAGCATTGATAATTTGTAGTAGTTTTTTTTTTAGGAAATCTTATTAAGTTTTGATTATGCTAAAATCATTACGCGATAGCTCATCAATTCACGACGTGTCGTCTAGATCCTATCGTTGAACCCATAGAGGATTGTTCTAGACTAAACCTGTACAGTTATCTAACGGTACGAAACCATTTCCGCGTTCACGCGTTCGCTCTGCATTGTTATGGCTTATTAATTTTTGGTGACTGTAATAATCCACTTGAAATTAAATGCCTTATTAGAGTGTTGCGTGATTAAAATTTAAAGTCGCAGCATAAAAATACTTTAACCATAGATTATATGTAGAGCAATTTTTTACCATAGACGTGGGGCGCGCGGGTGGAATTAGCGCGGGAAGCGCGAGCGTAGTTTCCGCGCCACAGTTAGCCGATATATAGGGGGGGTTACGCGCATCGGACGGGCAACGACCGCGAGAACTTGTAACTACATCCGCGTCCTCCGCTCCACAACGACGTAACCGCTGCTGGCCGTCGCTGCAGTTAAGCCGTTGTCGACGCGAGCACGCCGTCATCGAGCGCTTTGAACCCGTACACGCCGGGGCACACATGCTCTTCGCAACAATAAACCTTCAGTATAATTAATGAGTTCAGAATAGATATATTTACGTGTAAAAATATTCGAATTTTGTGTACAACGTAATGTCTAGTATATTATGGAATTCAATATTTCTTTATGTTTCTTACTTCAGAACTGAAGCTTCATAAATTTCCGAAGCTTATTTTTATTATTATAAACGCAGACGTGGACACGTCTAAAATATTAAATTAAGCGGATATTCTCTGTTATTAAAATATAGATTGATCGTTAATAAGTTATAAGTGTTAAACATATTTTGCTGATATTAAAAAAATCATTCCGAATATAAAAAGCCAACAAGGAGAGAACACATATAAACAGAAAAAAAATCACGTGTTGAAGTTCTATGCTTGATATAGACCTTTCCATCAAAATACAAAATCTGGTATGCTGCTACGAAAGTTTTGCCGAGATGTAATAAGACATAACATAAAAATCTTCACTTTCTCAGTTCAACTGAGTTCAAGTAGAACTGTCATGTAATCGCCCTTTGCCGGAAGGCGGCCTCGCGGTCAGAGAAAGGCCTGAGAAATTTCCCCGCATTACATCACTTAGCGCTGGGGCCAGTGAGCGGGCGGTGCAATGGAAATGGAAAATCGCGAAGTGCAGCAGGCCAGGGTGCGGTGAGGTAAGTGAGGCGGGGGTTGGAGGGCCCGGGCATTCGCGTGCACTGGCCTATATGCAGTGCGACGACACGGCGCCCGGGAGCGATGCACTCTAAGTACATAGACTCGCGTACTAGACGCACACACAGCCATACACCTATTTTTTCTTATGCAGCTGTGTAGGGCGTCGTTGAGTCTCGCTTTACAAATTCCTGAAAGGACTTTCAACACTGAAGAAGATTGAAATACCGTCCTGAACAATAAAACATGGCGGTTCTTTCAGTGATGAAAAAAATGCGTGTTCGCATAAGAAAAACCGTCTGCTTGAATCTTTAAAGACCGGGAAAACTAGACGCCGCGTGATTCATCACGCGGCGTCTATCTTATATCAAGTTGTTTTTATGATAGTATGTGTTAGTAGCGATTTCTTGATTTATCAAAAAAAATCTTATTGTTTTCAATAAGTTAAATTAATTAATTATATAATTAAATTAATTATATTTGTAGTATATACAAAATCTTTTTACACTGTGTACAGACTTCCTTTGGAATTCATTCAACCGCTTAACCATGACAGTCATGAAAACAAGACACACTCTGGTACACGACACAATAAATTGTGTCAAACTAATAATTACGTCAGAAGAATAGAGTGGTTGGTGATCTGAATTCAAATCAGAAAATTATAGTTTGACTTTTATGATGAGGCTTTAACCAAAGAAGTTTTTATAACTTAAGCGCAAATTCTATCTTTGGTTTAGAAATGACAACAATATTTAAAAATGTTCTCATTATAGTTGATTATTAAACGAACTTACAAAATGGCACAGCGGGCGGGCAGAAATGGAAAGGGATATGCACGGTGTTTCTCTGTGTGATAGAATCCGTAACGAAGACACCTGCAGCAGAAACAGTGTTACCGACATAGTCGTAAGAATTGGCACGCTGAATGGCAGTGGGGCGGCCACATAGCATGTAGACTTAATAACTACTCAGGAAAAAGGAATACCGAGTATAAGCAAAGGAATTGTAGGACGACGCCTCCACAAGATGAAAGACCTACAAATAATACAGAGAGTTGATGAATAGAAATGGCACATGACGGTTCTATGTGGCAATCTTTAGAGGAGGCCTACGTTCAGCAGAGAACTTTAGATAAGCTTTAATGATGATGGTGATGAATAAATTTTAATAAATATGACAAAAATTAAAGGAATAATCATAGATTAAAAGTTCCAAGCCAACACAGAACTTCCTTCTAATTAATTAAGTCGCTTCATTCTATAAAATTAATAGAAATAATAAAAATGTAGGTACCTCTTAAGTTGTTAGAAGAAGGACATACAACGTTGAGACTGACAAATATATACTGTATAACATCAGTAAAGGTTTATCAAAACAAATTCCTTCTCCATCATCATCGTCGGCGTGTTACTGCAACTCTGTGCTGAGACCTACTTGGGTTGGCGACAGTCGACATTGCGGCCTGACTTATATTTTAATTATTATCAATTCTTATCGCTTATATCTTCATGCATTTCCCAATACTGTTGTTTACGCAGGTATAAACAATTTAGTTTCCGATCCACATAGAAAACAAGATGATATAATGCAATATTTTCATATATATTTATAACTAATAAATATGGCCGTAACTAATGATGAGTCTATACAGCTGTATAGGTCTTCTGATCAACAATGTTTTCGTGGATGGTGTTTCCTGGTCCTCCTGAGTTCAAAATTCGACCTAGACCGTCAAGCTTTGTCAGCCAAAAGAGGCGAAAACAAAACTTGTCGCAAATAAGATAACCTATTTGACAACAAAAACGAAAATATTACATCAAAACTTATCTATTTGTACGGTGTATGTATACGGTAAAGAGGACACTAAGGGAAACAGCCTTGAATATCGTTATGGCAACCGATAGATGGCGGGATAACCATCTCTAAAAATATCAGACCAAAATAATCAGACTGATGGGAAGCAGCGTCTGAGGTGCGAGTGATCTGATACTGTGATCATAAATCCGCATACCTAGCGCGGCGACTGTAGCAAATCCTTACTATGAGGGGCTTACGCAAATAATACGTTTGCAGTGAAGTTTTCTCACAATGAAATTCATAAGGACTCTGTAGTGGATTGCATACAACAATTAAATAGAATTATTAGTTAGCGGATATGTGTGAAAGTGGAACGGATATCGCTCCGTAATGGAATATGCATAGAGTGCAATGAAGCGGGGTGACCGTGCCCGCCGAGGGGCGCTGACGTGCGAGCTACCAACGACGTTACGGACTGAATGCGATCGAGTAACCTCACGCCTTGCCTTGCCTTGTTCCGTATACTATCCTACTGGTTTCATTTCTCCATGGAAACTATAGCATTACGCTCTTTCCCATTTTTTTATCAATAATTCTTTCCTTCGGTGAGTGGTTTCAATTTCGTTGAAGGGATTTATAGTTTAGACCTCTGCCTAACCAGTATAGGAATCTTCTGGGAAATCTGCAGACTCGGTATGAGAAAATGCGTGAAGATAAAAAACCGTCATAACAATCTTTAATAAGCCATTAGATTTTATTCAATCTACTGGCAACTATTTTCATGAAGAAAATGAATGGAAGTTTATATTGTTATTTATGTACATTTGTATATATTTGCATATTTATCTTATCAATATCCAATAAGATGTGAGACTGGACGCCGTATATACTTTTCATTTCATTTAATTTTTATGTATTGAATAAGTAATTATTCAACACATAAAAAAATGAATGCAACAGGACCCAACGTCCTGCATAAGATTATTCATGGAACTCATAAGAAATACTTATAAGCGAATACGATCAAAAATAAATAAAATCCTAATGTCTGGTTTAAGTAGAAAACAAAAGTGCTTAACAATACGCTTCTTCGAGTTGCAATCGATCAAGACGCATATTCAAGTGATTCCGATCGCATAATAATTGAAATCAACTATGATACAGGCATTATCGGATTATTGATTTATTTTATCAGCTGGGACAAGTTCAACGACCTCTATAATTCAAAATTTCGACGAATTTTATTATTTATGGAATCTATCATTTACTTGATCTCACCTGCTTGTTTATTTGATGACGCGATCGCGCTGCTAACTTCCATAGCGTTCGGAATTGTTCGGTTGAGGTAAGACCCGGCGCGCGCCCGATGGCAGTTTGGCGCGAAAGCCGGCGCCGACGTTAACTGAACGCGTAGGCGAGACACGCGCATGCGCCCTGTTACTTCAGTCTCACCCCCACGGACCCACAATTAATATTAAAACCTAATTAGCTTCTTTTAATTTTTTTTAGATTGAATTGTCAAAGTATCAACTCCAGTCAATTTTGCACTCAGTTACCAACATTTACGATATTCATTACTAGAGTGCCAGCTCTATAATAATGCAAAATGTTTTTGTTATTTAGAAAGATAAGCTAGAAAAAAAAATAAATTATGTAGAATTTTTCAATTTGATTTTATTCCATATTCAAGAGTGCAATTCCATTTTGCATTTTAATAGAAAACATTGTTATAAGTTTTTTGTAATTTACACCTAAATAAATTACTTTTAATGTAAAAAAGAAGTTCCTCAACCTTTAGAATTTTTTATTTGATTCTATCGCATATTCTAGAGCGGTAAAGTTCGATTGTATTAGGGTGGAAGTTACCCCTAGTACGTTATTTGTGGAGGCGTGGGGAGACAGGGGTCGCAGGAGTTCACGGTCACCACCCGCTTCCAACCCCTACAGCTGCCCACTGCGATTCAGCGGGCAACCCGGGAAGTTATTTTTAGTACCTAGGAAGCTCAGTATCATTTTCCGTATTTAAAAACATTTATAATCATCTATTGTACATAAAAAATATGTATTGACCAAATGATCGATAGATGCATTTAAAGTAGTTGTTTTAAGTAAGAACTTACGTACGTATGTATACATACTATATACATAGTATTTGAGAAGTAAGTATTATACAACACAAAAAACAGTTATTTTTTTTTATTTATTAATAAGAATGTTAATAATTATTTTTTAAACAAAACACAAATGCATACTTTTACATATTCCAATAAATCTAAAAAAATGTGATTAAATTCGTTGAAAGCGAATTTCACTGCACATCAGAAAGATAAATTAATAATGATTTCTTTTAGAAGTTGAAAAGTTAGACGCGTTAGGCTTATTTGTTGAGGCCTTGCTTTTCGGGCTACGGGTTGCAAGCTCGAATTATGTTGGTTTGTACTCGTGGATGTTTAAATGTAAATTTAAATTCGTAAAAATAAATATTAGTTAGTGGTATTTAGCGGTTTGGGCATTAAGACAGCGAACGGCTTATCACCTGTCACATTGTCCCTAGCTTAAGCTTTGGTGAAAGGTGGGTCGAAATGACTTCATGTTCTATCTACCCTAATATAGGAATATTGCGTGGAGATAAAAACGTCGCATATTGACCGATTTGTTACGTGCAAGAAATTGAAGCATAAGCGACATCTATTGACATAACAAGTTTCAATCTACTCGACACCAGATGGCGCTGTAGTATAAAATGTAAAATGGAAGCAGAAATATATTAATGCCTAACCTGTTTTATTTTTTATTTGTTAATTTTTTTATTTGTTAAATTGTTTAATTTTATATTTTTATAGAAAATATTATTGTAAGTGTTTTGCTATTTGCAATTATACCTAAAACTATAACAATTTACACTTTTGCTACATAATTTTTAATTAATTTAAAAAATATATATTTAATATAAACATAATAAATAACTGACGGGATAGCCAAAGGGAACAGATAAAAAACTTTGTAGAGGGTAGGGCGTGTTGGGGTTTTCGACCTCAATTCCTAACCCGCTCTTATTCTTCAGGCTTTCACTCTCCATTGACAACTGTGCCGCTTAGCCTTTCGATTTACGCTGAATCGGACTACTTCAATCCATAATGTAATAGAACTGAAATCTTTTACTATTAAATTTTATTAATGTGTTACTGATTTCTCGGTACAGGCGAATCTTTACAGCTACAATAGATCGATTTTACTGCGTTTTTTTAAATAGATATTACTTATGATAGTATATGGCACTTTGAACTTAATTCTTAGTTTCGGTAGTATAAAACTAAGCATGTAATTTTAACGAATTATATAAAGAGTAGTTAAAGCACGTTTTAGTCTACTTTATCTGCAGTAATCTGCCACCTATACGAGGAAACTAAGGAGAACTGTCAAGAAAATTAGAATGAATGTAGTTGAAAGTCGTCAAGTCAAGATTTTAATGTTGATTAAGTTGCTATTTTAATACAAACTGCACGAATCTGTACAATCTGATTACCCATGCCATGAATATTATGATTAATAAGGTTAATAATTTTGTTTAGGTGATAATTTATTATGACATTATGCCATATTCCTGTGTACAATGGCCCATTAAAATGTTCTTACGAATACTTGATTAACATCTTAATTGTCAAAGTTTTGTTGTTGAAGACAAGATTCAAATATCGACCTTTTACTCCAACCCCGTAACCCATAAATTATTAAATATGTAGTAGTATTTAAAGTAATTACTTTAATTAATGTTGTCATAATTGAACATGTACACGAGATTATCTCAACTTACTTCTTTGCAAAACGGTTAACGACTTTAATCAATGAATCAACCAGAGGTTAATTCACAGGCTGGTTAGTAATTGCGGTTATTGTAAGTAATGAGCAATTGATCGGCAGAGCGCGTGGCGTGAACAATTCTTACATAACGTTACGTCTTTAAGACCCACAGCTAAAAGGTATAACTAAGTATACATACATCTACATACCAAATGCGCTCTTTGCTATTAATTAATTGAAAAATTGGTAAACCTTAGCAACAGTGGCATGGAGTATACTTATATGTATTACACTTATATACTTACTACTTATATGTATGTATAAACATGTGTAATAGCTGTTTCACTCAAACTTGTCGAAGTTTAAATCGTCTTGTAGTTAAATGACATTACTTTATAGCAAATCCAGTGCTTATTATAGACAAAAATTGATAGCTGATGTTTACAAACGTTGGTTTCTAAAACGGATTCTAAAAATGAAGCCACGACTTTAGCGATTCTAAAAATATAAATATATGTATTTAAATGTTGCCCGATTCCGCTTTGAGTATCGTGGTCAGGTTAGCGGGTTAGGAGGAAAATATCGAACAAAATGAAAGAAAAGATGGAATTCATTATTCATCGCGGTAAATTGTGACACTTATTTGATTTCATAATGTAAATACTACTAGCAAAGTTTTTCTGTTTCAAATGGTCAATTATAGGGGGTTATAAATATCTTATTTATTAAACTTTGTTCGTGTTTTGTTACGCGATTTTTATTTAGTTAAAATTTTCGTGGTATGTAGAATATGTAAGAGAAAAATTGACATCCGCCATATGAAATACACAAACGTTATATAAACTAAAGAAAGATAAAACAAAGCCATTTTATTTTTTATTTATGCAAAACCACTGAATGGGTTTTTTCCGTTTGGCGTGGACTCGAGGTCCGCGCGGAGCGTTGAGCACGGCTCGGATTGGGGTCAGGGCGGCGCGGGCGTCGACCTGCAGCCTCTCGCTCCCACTTCGTCCCGCGTCCTACCTCTCAGTATAGCCATGAGTTGAGAGTCACATTGGGATATCGAGACAAGATAAGAATTTAAAGAATGTAAAACCCAAGAAGCTAACATAGTTTTCATAATGTCCACACTAAAGGAAACACTCCTTTAGTGTGGACATTATGATTAAACATATTTTTGTAAATTAAGGAAAATATATATGGAAAATTTTTAAGTGTGATTTGCAGATATGGTGGAATAACCAAACTAAATACCTAACCAAAGTAAACAGAACGATGATTGGCAGCACCGTTAGCACCGCAGTATCACAGCGTCTAGGGTATGCGTACTGCGATCGCCAATCCACTTGCCTAGCTGTTATGGCCAACCCTAGCGAGGGTGATGCAGGCAGCAGTGGATTTTTATTGGCTGTTAAGTATGTATTATGTAACTGTACCTTTATGTTACATATTGATACATAAATATTTTATCTATAACATTTTAATTTTAATAAATGTAAGAGAAAACTACTCAATAATTGAATAGTGGATAATATCAGAGCATAGAGAAAGCGTATCCTATTAGTCACGAATAACGTGGAAACACTACATTTTAACCCCCGGGCGCGGCTTTGATGAGTTTCCCCTAACGTTTTCAATGTGCTCCTTTCGTCTCACATCATTTGTACAAAAATCAATATTTTTATTTTTAAATATAGTATTAAATGAAATATCTTTATTAAGTATTTATAAAATAAAATACCATCTCAGCAGAACTCTACTATTAACCAACTTTTATAGAAATACGAGGAACAATGGATATGGGGACATAGTGTCGTTAGTTTTATTAAAAAAATATATAAAATTGGATTTTTAATATCTTTAAAAAATATGCATACGCAATCACAATGGTATTGAATCACAGTTGAACCTTGATTTAACTTATTTCAAAATGATATCGGAGCAATTTACACAATTGTGCACCTTGGTAACGTTTTGACATTACAGGGACGGATTTAGTGATTCTGAGTGAGTTGAAACAGTTATTTGTGTGTGTGGGGCGAGCGTGACCCAATTGTAGCCGGGTGAACGAACCCGAGGCCTTGATCGCAATTCCGAACCTCGCCGCCCGCGCGCCCCGCATGCCGCTCTAACGTCACACTCACGTAGCTAATTGTTTCTATTTTAAATATTATTTGATTTTCATCTTTTTTTAATTTTTATACAGTAAATAAAAGATTCAATTCTAAATTAACTACGAATATATTTAGATACATTAAAAATGTATTAAAATGTGGCATTGTTGTTAAAGTAATATTTTGTTGTATAATACGTAAGTAAATTATTTTTTAAATTCTAAACTTGTTTAATTCCTAATACATAGATTTTAAATTATGTCGTTAATAATCAATAACTTAAAACCAGTATAAAAATTGTTTTCCCTGAAAAATAAACACTTAAATAAACTAGCTTAACAAAGCTATGTAATGTTTTGCACAGTGAAATAATAAAATCAATTCAATTGGCGGCTAAATTATTGAAGAAGTTATTTGTAAATAATATCGTTCCTATTTCTAACCGACATATATTTGCTCTTAAGCGAAAAAGAGATAGGCAGTTAAAACCTAGAGAGTTAAGAAGGTAGTTGCGAAACAAATGTCGCGGTCGTCAGGCAGAGCAGAAACATAGTAAGTGAGAGTGGGACAACGGTATGGAACAAGGCTCTGTGCGGATTATTATTAGAGTATCGGCGCTAGGTTATTCTGAGGCGACCTAGATATGGCGGGGCCGATGACCGCGGGCCCTCGGCTGCGCGCGGCCTCCAAACAAAATGGCATTCAGCGATGGGCTTAACTTGCGAAACGCCGCGACTGGCCCGTACAGACTCACTCTCTTTGCGAATAATGCAATAAGTGTGGCTTTAGTAGTCTCCTTGTTGGAGTTACATCAGGTGCATCTATGACTGTTCAACAGTTACCTGAGAAACGAATTTGCTATTCATTACAACATCTCAGTAGTTTTGATAAACCTACATAGTTAAAAATTAATGATTGATCTCATTACTAGAATTAGATTTAGAAGATATATACCCAAATATTTAATTTGAAGAAGAGATAATAAAAAAAAAAAAAACTAGAACATAGAAAATTAAACAAAGAAAAAAACATTGATCACATACAAATACTCCAAAACATACAAGAAATGTTTAAAATAAATTGTTCATTTACGCTTATAAAATTAGTCTTTAAGAAAATTATGAAATGAGATGTGTCATCTAACATAAAAAAAGTAATGTTAATTAAGAAGTGCGACCATGCGTTTCTAGCGACGGGTGTGCTAAGGCGCGGGGTGCGGGGCGCGGGGCCGCGCAGTGATTAGCGAACGACGTCGAATATAGCCGGGAAGGCCGAGGGCAACGAACTCCGCTTGACCTAGATCCGCGAGCCGCCCCGCTGCACCGCACCCCGCGAACCGCCCGCGTCACAGGAAAGTGAAAAGGACATGATAATAATTTTATTCTAATGCAACCATAGTTGTATAACTGAACCGCCATGTTACATCAGAGACACATTGTCGTCTAAAAAGACATACTAAAGTAACTATAAAACAAACACATGCTCACTGAAATGATCCACAGATAAATTCGCAAAGAACAATGGAGGTGGTAACAGAACAGATGATCGCGTAATACGAGCTCACCTGCCAGGACTCTGCCGAGCAGAACATCGGTATCGGCGGAGGCATCTGGACGCGGACGATGCTGGCGCGGGCACTCCGTCACAGTCATTTCGGGAAGGCGCATTAGCCGCGCAAGAGGGGCGCGTGCGACCGGCGGCGGCGGCGGCACGAATGGCGCCTGCCGTTTGCTACACCCGCTACGCCGTACTATGGGGGCGCGTAGACGCTGCTACGCGCCGCCCGCCCCTATCGGCACCCTTGCTTTTCATGGTTTGTTTCATGCTACGGTATGACTACGGGGTTTCGGATTGTTGATATGAATTCCAATTCGTTGTTAAGAAGATAATATATAAACACACACTGAACGGCGCAGTCACAGTATTTATTTTCTTTTCTTCCTTAATTTGTTTATTCTTTAGAAATATGGATTTTTATAACTTTCACTTTCAAATTAATTTGCACACAGCCATGCTATACTAGGAAAATAATGAAATAAAATACGAAAGGATAAAAAACTTAAAAAAATACCATCGGTGTAAGAATTTACCACCTGTTTCCTTCAAATGGGCGTTGTAAAAGGCAGAATAAACTTGAGGGTCGAAATGGCAGAAAAAAGTTCTCAAAAATACCAAAACTGTTTCAATAAAATCTTTACAATAAATCGTAATAGCAAAACTTTTTGACATAATTTTTATGTCAATTTTTAGAACAATAACTAACCAGACCTTATGTCTTGGACGTATATGTATCTATAAAAATTTTCGATGAATAATTTAACAAGGATTGGTAGTCAAACTAAAAAAAATGTATAACGTCGTGAAATAGAAGACATACTGCCCATCAGACTTGTTGTATTTTTTTGTAGTCATCGAAGTGACATCTTTCGTTTAAAGAAAATATTTTTAGGCAACTGTCAAAGGCAATGAGTACCGGATAAAACGATGCAAAATAATATCAAAGGCATTATCTAGGAACGAGATATCTGATACTGAGGTCGCTAATCTACTTGGCATTTGTGGCGATAACGGCAAGTCGTTTATAAGGAAAAGGTGTAGAAGGAAGGTACTTTAGCGGACTATCTATTGACTGGTAATACACCTAGTATCTACTGTGGTTAATGTATTTATTATAACCGAGGATGTATCATGTAAACTTCGTCCATAGAAGCTTTGGTTATGAAAACAAAGTATATAATTAAAAAAAAAACTTTTATCTTCAACAAGTAGCAATGTCGTACAAGAAACAGTATTTTACTTTATGACACAAACAAAAAGGACGACCGTGATACCTTACAAAATGAGTTGTGCTGGCAGCAGCTAGAGCAAGCCTAAGTAAAATCTTACTTCTCTTAGACGCGCTCTGACTCCCTTCGAAAAAACTCGTCTCCTCCTCCCGGGTGACAATATAACTTAGTTAAGCTACAATTATTTTTATACCTCTTTAGTAGTAGTATCCCGCGTCCCAGGTACAATTGAAGTATTATTTTTATTTATACATCATATAAAAAGTTCTTAACGCCATCCCAATATCCTAGTATTAGGATTGGAAAGAATTAGACAGAGGTGTAGACAATTAAGTCTTTTCGATCTACTTTACACCGAAGACTTTTACGTCATTTTATGTACAAGGCAACCCTATATGTAATACATAATTTTAAAAAAAACTGGTACGAGCCTATCTGGGGATCGAAATCAGGTCTCTTGACTCAAATTCCGATCACCCAACGACCACTCGACTATCGTTTTTTTTATAGAAAAGCGAGGCAATAAGCCGGTGGCTCACGTGATGGTAAGTGATTACCGCCGCTCATGAACAACCGCAATAGAAGAGGCATGGCAGATGTGTTGCTGGCCTTAGAGTGAAGAATTGGAGGATGGGGCTGTGTGGGTCTCCGGTTGCCTGCACTCACCAGACGAAACGCAGAAGTTTGTTAGACTTCAACTTCACGCCGGTATTCTGTGAGGTCGTGGTACTTCCCCGGTCGAGCCGGCCCATTCATGCAACAACAAAAGCTGATGCGTGGCTCTACCACTGTTACCGTGATTTATTAATAATATATCACATCATAAAAGAAATATTATTTGTGAGGTGTTATTTTCTTATAATTTTTATATTTAAGCTTTAGCTTACACAACCGAAAACATCATGGATCCAAATAATACAATCACAATACCAAAATATTATTCGCGTAAATCTCAGTAACGTATGTAGTTTATTTAACATTGAATTAAAAATAATGCGTTGTCCGACAAAAACATCATCGTTTGAGATCGGAAGCGGCCAGTTCAACCCACTGAACTGAAAACCTAAATCTAGAATTGGCGAATCAGTCAGTGAGCGGAGAAGTGAGTTTATAGGCCAAGGCGACTAATTTGCCGAGAAGATTTTGGCCGAACCGCTACCGTAAAAGTATGGTTTTAACTATAGATAATGTTTTTTAGTTTGGGTACAGCTGTTGCTATCTGCTAAACGCTCTAACATATTTCCTAATTTTCTTTCAATTTTAATATTTTTGACGAAAACAATTCAGTTACTTTAATAATAATTTCACTCTGTTGTATTGTGAATATATTGTGTTGTTGTTTTGTGCGCATCAGTTCGGTTGAAAAGTAGTGAAAGTCATAAGCGCCAAGCCCGCCTACTCTATGTATAATTCACTTATGTGAAGTATTAATATATAAGACCTTATATAGTACGACAAATAATTTCACCTACTTACAGCTCTTTAGAACCATTGAGTCAGTGATGAGTTTAATAAATTCTTGTATATGTTTGCATATAAGTATGGACGTATGTTGTGAAAAATAATTAAATTTTACAACTTCTAAGGATTTTTATATTATTTGAAATGTAGAGTATAAGAATTGCAGAGTGTTAAGGACACTTTAAGTATAATATGTAAGTGATAACAGAAGTCGATGGATGCTGGTGGCTGCAGATCGTTCAATGTGGAACGTTTTAGGGGAGGCCTATGTTCACCAGTGGACTCTTGATAGGTTGTAAAGAAGAAGAAGGATACTTATATTTTGATTAATGGCTCCCTTTTCTTTCAATTAATGGGCATAAAACCACAACGCAAAATTTTTTTAGGACCTTCAAGAAAAGAGCATATACCTTTCTCAAAGGCCGGCAACGCCTCTGCTATTCCTCTGGTAGTGTTGATGTTAATGAGCGGCGGTGATCACTTGCTATCACGTGAGCTACCTGCTCGTTTGCCCTTATTCAATAAAAAAATATTACAACTCCGTAAGAGAAAAATAAGTGTTTATCTTATCAAGTTTTGTACGCTGCATGCTACAAGCAAGTGCGTCACACATGGGACGTCACTTTTTTTTCTTTAAATACAATTGTATCTAAAATAAGCAGTGGAATGGGTAATGTTATTTATAAATATAACTTTGAAGTAATTGAACTACCTGTTTATCTTACTGCAATTAAGTTATAAATACATTACAATTATACAATAATAAAATAATAATTTTTATGACTATATCACTTTTCAAGCACGACATCATATCACGTGGTATTACAAAAGTATTTAAAATAACACTAACTAACAAGCACAACACTTAATTTAAAAAAAACTATTACGATGACGAAATGAATTATTTATAAAAATGTCCAAAGCAAGATAGCCGAGTGGTTGGGTGGTCGGAATTTCGAGTCAAGAGACCCGAGTTCGATCCCCAGGTGGCAGGCTCGTTCCAATGGGTTTTTCAAAAACTAATGTAGGAACTATATCGTTGGATGGGACATAAAGGCTCACCGCCTGTCACGTGGTCCCGTGGTCGGTGGAAGATGAGTCGAACAGACTTAATTGTCTAGACTAGACCTCTGTCTACCCCTGTATTGGGAGTTGCGTGAAGATATTTATTATTTATTATTCCGAAGCAATGAAATATCGACATCTTTAACTTTCAATTATATCATTTGTATCTAATTTAATTTTTATCAATAAAATACTTATCCAAGGAATACAACTCTGTGTGATTAACAACTGAAAAAGTAAATTCCATAAGGGTTTTAAGCTAAGTTGTTTTAATTTAACTGGTAACTAACTTTATAAATATTGCTGGTCAAATTATGATGAAACATTTGCATGATTAGTATTCCACCTGTATCCAAACAAAATCAGCTCTCAAATTATCATCAAATAATCAATTAAATACTCGATGTATTCATTAATTAGTATTAAAATGTGATTATCAAATATCTAAATGAATTATTTAAACATACTAAATACCAAAAAGTTCTTACTGTACTTTATATAATTTCGAATAATTAGACTTTAATTCTCACTTATTTAAATCTATCGTTGTAATGCCAAACACATGAACTTCCGAGAAATCCAACTATGCCAGATGTTAACATACGTGTGTTGAAAGTGAAATTGATTTAGTCTTACACGCTCCACAATCACCATTCACCTACTGGTACATCATGCAAGTTCTTGTTCCATAAATATACATTTTAAAACTTTATATTTTAAAGTTGAAACAATATTTAGATGTAAGTTCTTTTACTTGAAAATTGTTGATAAACCACAAAAGTTAATTAGTACAATAGCAATATCACGAACTGTCATTAATTGAATATTAATTGTAATTAATTTAAACTTACAATTTTTGTACTTGCTCATTGGTAATTATTTATTAATGCAAAATAAAAAGACCCTGAACATTAAATTCATATTTAACAAAAAATCCATAACAGTGACAATCCCTTATCTAAAACTTATTTCAAATTTCATATATAGAAATATGTGTACTGAATATATGAACAATAGGGGTCTGTATAAGAGGTCATAGTTCGGGTTAACCTGAAGCCGGGCAGCATCAGGTCGCGCTGACGTCATTCTAGTTCGTTCACCTCTCAGCCTCGCTGCCTCCGCAACCCTTGTTCCATATTCATGCCCCAATGATTTTTAACTTAGTATCGACAAAGGTTCCATTTGAATAAAATTGTGTAATACTAACGGTGATTGAAATATTAACAATAATTTTCTGGAACATTCCTCGGTCGGATTTATAAATAAAAACAAAATTATCGTGCTATAAAATGAAAATTTATTCTTTAATTAATAAAAATAAGATATGTGTAGGGTTACTTGAATAGATCAATAGCAGCCTAGATGAATTTACTGCAGGACATTGGTCTGTTCCGTTAAAAGGATGGCCATGCCTGGCAAGTGATATGACGGTGGGGTAGATTAGACATTTAGAATTTTAATCCTTTCATATCTGGATGGCAACTCACATTTGTTTTTCTCTGAGTTGCCTTTTACAACTCCTTTAAGAATTAAGGATGATTTAAATTATTATGCCGCTTCTACATCATCGTAACGGCCTGAAAGCAAAGTACTTTGCAAGATACTTTTCATCAATCTCCTGTACAAAACAGGCATGTATGTGCTGCTCATCCCCGGTCTTCTGAATTTAAGTCTAGTATTTTTCAAGATGGCATGTCGACGTCTGACGGTAGCCAGTCTTTACCCTTAGTCGCCTCTTCCGACACCTAAGGGAAGAAAGGCGTTGGTATATTCTTACACCGTAACCTACTAAGTAGACCAAAAGTATGTAATTATGCCAATGCACTAAACATTTACGATACGCCTTACACGTATTTGAATGCTTGCAGGGGTATCGTGAAGTCGTTACTCGGTTCAACAATCTCTTACGTGGGCTATTTAAACATTGTTTGTACGCTACGTAACATGAAGCTTGCACAGTGGAAGCTCGTTGAATGACAAATTAACTTGAGAGTGGTTTAGAACACAGCAGGCCCGAGGTTTTTGACCCCGAAGTGGAAAGTAGACCATAATGGCACACCACTTTCATTTTCGCGCAACTCTCACTAGCTCGTGTTGAGATCGAAAGTGTACTACTTATGGTGGTGCGTGCGCGCAGCCGCCCCACCACTGCAGCCCCACCTCCGATCCAACTTTCCTATGTTATTGGACGCGCTTTCATCTGATAGCCACGCCGCTTGAGCGCACTACTTGTGAAATTCGCTTTCTAATTGAATTGTAATCACTATCTGGCTGATACCTGTCAGATACCTACCCACTACATTTACGATCACACTAGTTATTTGTTCCATCACATGTAATGAAATTGGTTGAACTAATAAATATCATCTTTAAAATATCCTGACTTGGTAATCGAATATTAGAAATAAAATCACCTACAAAAATTGTTATTGAGACGGTGCAAGGCTACCTGTCACATTGTCTCAAATAAGAATCTGCGAAAAGTGGGTCGAAATGATTTCAATGCTTGCTTAAATGTCTCATGAAAAACATGACTTTCTTAGAAAAGAAAATCTAGTATGTCAGAATTAAAAAATAAAATATCTTCACGCTATTGCAAATACTAGGATAGAGAGAGATCCGAACAAATAAGTCATTTTGATCCACATTTCACCGAAAACATTTTTTGTACTACGTGACAGCCGGTGAGCCGATCGCAGTCTTTATGTCTAAACCACAACGACATGAATACTCGTAGTATATAAGTATTGAAAAACTCATTGTATGAGCATATCACTAGGGGATCGAATTCGGATCCGATCACCCTTACACTCGGCGATCGTGACTGCTGTCTAAGAATTTAAAAAATACATAAAAACTGAGGTAACGTTGCTGCTGTGACTTTGCGATTCGCAGCGATGATCTTTAATTCGTTGTTGCTTTTCATTACTTTAATAAACGTTAGAATTTTGTTGATGGTTATAATCATTAGCAGCTTTTTCTGCGCGAACAAAAAGTTACATTCGTGTCAATGACACTAATGTTGCATTTATAAAGCAATTAAGGTTGCGAGCATAGAAATAGAGATTAATTATAATAAAAATAACTCCAAAAAAACAAATATTGCTTGTACGCATAGCTTGGAAGAAGGAGAAGTCACGATAGCCGAGTGTTTGGGTGGTCGGAATTTCGAGTCAAGAGACCCGAGTTCGATCCTCAAGTGGCCGTACCAATGGGTTTTTCTAAAAACCTATGTACAAATTATATCGTTGGCTTGGACATAAAGACGGCTACGGGCTCACCAACTATCACGTTGTCCCGAAAATATCTTCGGTGGAAGGTGGGTCGAAGGGACTTAAATGCCTAGACTAGACCTCTGTCTACCCCTGTATTGGGATTTGCGCATAGCCTGGAAATGAAAATTGTCATAGTATAACCCTGTATTGGGAATTGCGCATAGCTTGGAAATGAAAATTGTCATAGTATAAACATGTAATTTTATAAATATTTCATTTGGAGGAGACGAAAGCCTAAATAATGCTACTTCACCAACCGGTATTAAATTCACACATAAAATATGGTTTTAGCAACTTTTTGATTTTTCTACAATTTCACCGGTAATGCATTAATTAACAATAATGAAAAATGAATAATTAAACGTAAATAAATAATTAAACATTAATGAACAATAGTCTTTTTGATCTACTTTCCAAACAAAAACCACATCGCGATACCAGCACATCGCAGGTATCGCGATCCCTACTTTCCTCTTTCGCTTCTTTCAAATTCATCTTCCTTTTACGTGTGAATACTTATCTATGGTATATAAATACATATACGTATTTTGTAAAGTTAACTTAGACATTAAAACGGATGTGGGCTTACTAGCTGTCTCAAATAGTTTTCGTTTCGTAATCGTAAAGACTTCATTATCTTAATATCTACACCACTATGGGAAATTGCGAAAAAAAACCCTAACTATATTTGTTTGTCCGTTGACTTTAGGCAGTGTTATATCCTCATGAACGAGTTTTTGGGTTGTTTTGACGGAAAAAATAATTTATGTATATAACCATATATAACCATACCCGTAATAAATGAAGAGTAACCTACATGACTGGCTAAATTTTCGACAATGCTGGGCCGAAATGGCCCCAGCGGTGCAACAAATATTTCCGAAGCACCTAACCCACTTAGGGTTAGGTGCTTCGGAAATATTTGTTGCACCGCTGTCCTTGTCCTCCATAGTTGCTGACTGATTGTTTACGTGTTCACAGGATAGAGTACGGTACGAAAAAATAAAAAGTCTGTAGTAATATTTAAAAACATACATTCAGATCACTGTTCCCGGGTTACGTTGTTACTTTAGTATTGTGTATACCGTATTACCCTCTAACCTACGCTCAATTAAGTCATTCATTAACGTTCTATCGTGCTTTATTAACATGTAATTAATTCGACTATTTCTAAATAGTACTACCGCTAGAAACTTTCATTCAATGTAAATTAGGCATTCATCGGGTTATCGAGACTTTGCATAACGCTTTTGTCTTACTATAAACGTTTAAAAAACTGTAATTCCAGCACGCATTGTATAACGGGACTCGCGTGTTTCGTTCATCATTCAGGGTCGAACGGGCGTTGTTGAATGATGCGCACATCATAAAGTTTTATTAGTTTCTCGCAAGCTTCATTTTATATAATTCATGGCTAGTGTATGCGCTCATTATAAACGTTATAGTTTGTTCTTGAAATGTATCAAATGTAGCAAAATGAAAGCTGTAAGCCAACCCTAAAAATCTAGACATAGTAACTTGAACTTACGTGTACGTACGTACATACGTCTTTAAAATATTGTAGTTTATCCAACATTTTACTAAAAGACATTACTTTAAAAGATAATATCCAGAGTTTCATTCTTTTATAGGAATTGTACATCGTTGATACGAGTCACACAAAAATTTTTACTTAATTTTAACTTCATCTGAGTTTTGTCTAATATAAACAATGCCTATAAAATCTATAACAATTTTTTTAATTTTATTACGAAACGAAAATCATTACAAAATATTTGTTATAAGCCTTCATTTTAGATAAGAAATGTTACAGCATTGGAATATTAATTCTGAATAACAATTTACTCGTCTATATTTAATAAGATTCACCTTTCACGTACATTGCCTTCCAGGATACTTATATTTTTAGAGCCCTATTTTATTGGGGGTATTTAATAAGGAATAAAATAACAACTTTAAAACCAATGTCGCAAGGCTAGCCAAGCAATTATTAATTTTTCTTTTTTAAAGCTGTACGAGTATGTGTATTTACTGAATGTAGTTTAGCTGTGTGGTAACGGTATAAGAACATTGCGACTCCCTTTCTTCCCATGGTTATCGTAAAAGGCGACTAAGGGAAAGATATCATATAACATCCTAAAAGCTACCGATAGATTGCGGGATAGCCATCTCTAAAAATGTCAAAACAAATAATCAGACCGAAGTAAACCGGTAACATCTAATTTTCTCAAGTTTTCAAAATTAAGGTATGCCATAAAATTTTTGTTGTATACATAAATATTTTTTATTCTAATTATTCTTTTTCAATTCTGTGGGCAAACCTAAAATAAGCTTTTTAGTTTTTTTGTAAAACTTGCCGAAAGTTTCAGCACTAAAACATTGTCTGTAGAAATACCTTATTAAACAAAAAAATATATTCTCCGTCTAACACTCTAGAAAACTTCTTGTAAATCAACCATAATTAAATTCTTCCAGAAACGCACGTAACAATACTTCTTTATTATTTAGTGAACCTGCTCTTAAGATAAATAAAAATTTCAGCATGTAAAGTTGTTTACATGAATGTGGGTTGAACGCTCCACTTCAAACCTCCCTTTGCCGTTTAACCGATCGTAACAGATAAAGCTAACCGTGTTGCTAGTCGGGATCTAGGTTTTGAGCGCGTAATTTTGTAGATAGGCATAAATGTATGACGAAAATGTATGTCAAAATGTAACGAGGACAACAGCGCGACGTGCTTGACGCTTTTTTGTTGTTGACTATCACATCCGTAATGGTAAAATATCTGTAAATGTTTATGTGAATAAATTTTATTTATCTTCACGCACAATCCCTGACGGGGTAGCGAGAGAGAACAGTTCGCCAAGTGTCACGCTCCTTACATACCTTTTCGCTAATTTAATTTAAGTATTTGGTAATTGTAATGTCTATACTATATTTCCACCACCACACCACCACATTTCAAAAGTCACGATAGCCGAGTTGTTGGGTGGTCGGAATTGCGAGTCGTGAGACCCGAGTTCGATCCCCAGGTGGCAGTACCAATGAGTTTTCCAAAAACTTATGTACAAATTTCATCGTTGGCTTGGACATAAAAGGCGGCGACGGGCTCACCACCTGTCACGTTGTCCCGAAAAATATCTTCGGTGGAAGGTGGGTCAAAGGGACTTAATTGTCTAGACTTGACCTCTGTCTACTCTGTATAGGGAATTGCGTGAAGATATTTTTTTATATTTTTATTTTATACTATATTTCCCATTTCATAGGAGCAGTATAGAGTACCTAGATGAAAAATTAAAACAGCACGAGTGTCTGAAGTATTCCGAGACTTCATGTTAAGAGAAAAAAAAGGTTTTAGAATGATAGTTTATAAATCGTCTAGGTTACTTCCACTGAGGGATTCCACAATTTTATCCTCACACAATGTCCCATACTAGGGTAGGCAGAGGTGAACAATAAACAATAGAAGTCCTTTTGACCTACTTGTCACAAATACTTATTTTATACTTAATATAGTTAATTATAATAATTATTTAATAGATATTAAACTTGACATATGTGTCACACTCTTCGGTATGCAATTCAAGGTTAATCTGGAAAACCCCAGTAAACTGACATTACATATAAATATAACTAATTAATAATTATTTATATGTGCTACTAATTACGTCTATTATAAATTTGTCAGTTAGGTAAAATGAAGTTTTCCCTTAGTGAAAACGAAAAGTAAGTGGTATACATGGTCCGGACAGCGCAGCCTTGAGTTCGCTAAATGAAATTGGCAATATCCTGGAGCTCGAGAAGTCTGATTGGCGAAACCTTGCGACGTGCAAAAGTCGGTCGACGAACTCCCCAAGGCCGACCCGGTGCCGCTTTCTTTGTTCGGCTGTCGCAAGCGGGCTCCGAATTCAACCTCGAATAGCTTTATCAAGCGTTCACCCATCTAAGTCACAACTACTAGAAAATACTATAACCTGTAGCCTTATCGCAAAATTAACAAGGTTTATAATAAGCCTTCTATAAGCTTTGTTTGCTTCAGATACATAATGGGTTATTGAAGTTAGTTATAGGTGGAAGTAAAACTGCTAAAGGTTTTGTATCATTGAATTTGAATAACAAATTGAGGGAACAGCACAAAAATATAGTCCGACCCAGGATCGTACTTAATAGTGGAAAAATATAACGAACTGGCAACATTCCCGATTATAGTATTGGCAAGTAACGTTACTGTTAAAGTTAGTGTTGCAAAGACTTTGTATCCCAATATCTAAGAGGCCATATTTGTATTGACGTCTATATCTTTTAAACCGGAACTCAGTAGGTTGCATCACACAGATATTTAGGGTCAGAAATTGTTAATAGTTATGGTAGTAACCAAAAACCGTTTAATTTTTTTTAAAACGCAAGTTTAAACGCATGCTTTTTGTATTATGCTTTGATTGGGCAATCGTCATAAATCTATAAAAAGATTAAATTCACGACTGAAAAAAACTTCAAAAGATCGGGAGCGTTACATAACCGTTAACAATTATGTGGGCTAGTTAGTACCTACGTTATATTTACGTAAGATGGCTCTATTCAATCACTAGTTGCCGTCTGCGGTTACGTAAAGCCACACGTACATTCAAGCTATTCTTTAAATCGGCAAACTAACGTGTCGTATGCTGGATAATGGTACACACCTTGCACACAGTATTCTGGTACACAGCCTTAGTCACTTGAATGAAACGATATTAAATTTCAGAAGCTTATTTCGCGAACATTTAATTTGATTAGAAATTTTATCAGGATTAACTCTTTTTAAGTTAAGAGGTATAAATAATTAAAACTGAAAGTACACCATGTTTATAACGCCTTCAAGACGTCAAACTCTTCAGCCCCGAAGTCAAACAACCGAAATGTTGTAACGTAAAAAAAGTTAAATGAAACGCGATAAAATCCTTAAAATTACTTTCGTTGTAAGTTATACTTCTAGTCTTACTGTGTTGCGTTGTGAATTTTCTTTTTAACAGAATCTCCAAAATCCAATTGAAGCCATGTCATTTCTGAATTCTTATCTAGTTTTTTTTATGTTGTGTTTATTTATGTTGGGTGATTGGGATTCAGATCAGGAGACCTTAGTTCGATCCCCAGGTATTCCAACTCGCACTAATGAGATTTTACGAAAATTATGTGCGATTTGTATCGTTGACCTAATAAATTTCTGATTACATGTGGGTTGAAGTTAGTCAAAGGTAGTAAGTAGGCAGTCGTAGAAGGTACATAAATAACGGTCCATTAAAAGTCCACTGCAGGACAAAGGCCTTTCCCGTATCGTAGGATTTGCCATAATCGTCACGCTTGGCTTGATGATCGCGGTAGCAGACACCTCGCAAAGTACAAGTTGCTGCCCGTTGCCAGTTTTTTTTTTATTTTGGTCTTTTATTTTTTTCGGATGGGTATCCCGCTATTTGTCAGTAGCAGTAGTAGTAAGTATTTCTTCTTAGTCGCCTCTTATGACACCCATAGAAAGATATAGGGTGGTATTTATTATTTTACGCCGAGGTAAACAACGCGGCAAAGTACAAAGTAAGGTCAAGAATAAATTGTCTAGGCATCTGACCTCCTCACATGCAAATTCTGACAGCTACTTGGGTCTACTATGTTAAAATATATATAATATCATTACACATAAAAGTTAATGCCAAGTAATATTAAATAATTAGATTTTTTTTATAATTTTATTTCATGTACGCTTATTAATAATAAAACATCCTTTTAACTGGTTTAGGATGACACACAGAAATACCCTGTGTTATCGCGGTCATACGTATTTATATTTGAAATTCACTTAATTCTATTGAATCGTTTCAACGTTGTAAATACACAAATATGTTCTGTGTATTTATTATTTTATGAATGTGAAAATGTTCTGTGTTTTATTTTATGAAATTATAACGAGTTATAGTTTTCACCTATTACTACTTCAAAACTGGGAAATGTGCAAATATAAATTATTGAGTTTATCCTATATTATATTTCGCCCTATGTCCAGCGTTCAGGAAAGTTTTGATAAGCTGTAAAAATGAGAATGATGAATGAGAATAAAAAATGAAAAATTTCAAAGTACGCTTAAAACTAAAATTCAAAATGACTTCAGAATACTAGTTATGGTGTCAACATGAGTAATATTTTGCTAAAAGTGAGGAATCTTTTAAATGAATAATGTTTTTGATCATTTAGTACTGATAGAGCAACTACTACGGTAGTGCAATAAAAAATAAATTTCCTCGCTTTGTTATTCCACATGGTGTTGTGTGATTGACAGTTGAGGCCACACACTAGTCAAAAATTACAACCGGAGCGTTGTTTTGCAGTTATCGTCATTAGCCCCATGGCCATATTGCAAAAAAAAAACAGGCGCGTGCGCTGGTAACTTGCTGACGCGCTTTGCCGCCATGGGCGCGACTGGAGGGAGGGGTTACACTTTCACCCGACGAGGCTGCGCGGGCGACGACCCCGTCGTCGGTGGCCTACTCCGCTGACCTACTACGTACTAACCGAAACACTTTCATTTCTTACGAGGCATTTCATTAGGCTCGAGGATGTGTCTTACGCCGTCACTATTAGGTATACCTTGCAACACGCTTGCGATGGATTGTGGTTGGTAGTTGCTCTCGATGACGCCGAGATAGTTAAGAGTAAGTAGAGAGTTGTCTGGCGGGGTCTTGCGTAACACTTGTTGTTGACGAGAGAGAAAGTGCTGCAGCGCTGTCTCCATACTAATGAGCGCGAAACGGGTGCGTCGCACTAGCCGGCGATGGAATTCGCAGCACTGGGTTAGTGTCTTGTGAGCTCTCTCTCACGATTCTTACGTAACCTTTCACTTTTGCTTTTGATGCGACATAAATAAATAAGGATTTGTTTTGTTTTATCTTCACGCAGTTATGCTGTCGTAAGGTACATTTTAGAAATGAGACTGTTATTTGTAAAAATGCGGATTGCATTAAAGTATTCAGAATTTATTTACAATGCAGTTCTTTGGATTAATGATTTTAAAGCGTCAGAACATCCTGATTAGCATTTTGAGAATAAATAAAAAAAAATATATTCACACCATATTCAATACAGAGGAACACAGAGGTCTAGACTAGTTAAGTCCTTTCCATTCACCTTCCTATGAAGACATTATTTGGGACAACGTGACAGGTGGTGAGCCCGTCGCCGTGTTTATATCCATACCAACGATATAAATCGTACATAAGTTTTTGAAAAAACCTGCTGGATCTTGCCTTAGGGACCTTACGAATCGAACTCGGGTCTCTTTACTCGAATTCCGATCACCGACCAAAAAAGTGTATCGTGGCTATATAAGATTGCTCAAAAATATTATAGAAGTGACTACATAGTAAGATAAAAAAAAATATCTTCACGCAATTCCCAATACAGGGGTAGACAGAGGTCAAGTCTAGACAATTAAGTCCCTTTGACCCACCTTCCACCGAAGATATTTTCGGGACAACGTGACAGGTGGTGAGCCCGTCGCCGCCTTTATGTCCAAGCCAACGATGAAATTCGTACATAAGGTTTTGAAAAACTCATTGGTACTGCCACCTGGGGATCGAACTCGGGTCTCTCGACTCGAAATTCCGACCACCCAACAACTCGGCTATCGTGACTTACATAGTAAGATAGATAGATAGTAAAGATAGCGAACGACATCTTTAACTTTCAATTTTCAAATTTATTAAAAAAACGAGTATTAAAAAGCTACCAAGTAAGACGTTATAGAAACATATACTTGGCACGATGAAAAGCTTTAAGACAAAGGTTCTCAAATTGTGCGTAGTAAAGGGCAAAATGAAGAGTTGCACGGCGAAAGGTCCTGTCGACTATTCCTTCTAGTGAAGAATTTCATTAAAAACTGTGTTCTTAGAAGGTTTAAAAATAGAATTATCCGTTCCAATTTCTTTCTGATTCAGACCTTGGCTGAACGAAAACGGAATAAAGTAACGAGATTCGCAATATGGCAGGTTAGAAAGATGATCTTATCTATAAAATGGATAAGGGCGAGCTTCGATGGGTTGGGCATGTTCAGCAAATGAGTGACGACCAAATAGTACTGTAGTAAATAAATATCTTCTGTGGATGGTGGGTCGATACAACTTAATTGTCTAAACCTGAATGGCGTGAAGATATTTATTTTATTTTCTATCTTCAAACCCTCCTACGGGAGACACCTATGCGCAATAGTGGACTATTACAGGCTTTTTTGTATGTATTTAATTATTTTTTGAACACTGTAAATGTAAATATTTAGTAAGCAGCACTGGATGCTTATGTGCCTATTTACAAATGGTTGTTATTTTGCTTTTACGCTGAGACTAAATACTAAAAACCGAACGAACGTACGTAGCGAACTGAAAAACTTTGAGCACATCTGCCTTGAGAGTTATATATTATAAATATAGTGCGAGTATTGGACATTTCTTACAAAGAAACAAATTTTACGGATTTTATTGCGTTTACTTGACAATTATACTTCCCGAGTTTTCAGATGCTTTAGCGCCCGAAAACCCCTTATAAATGTCCGGAAAATATTTATAAAATACGAGTAAGATTCATTATAGTGCAGATTATTCAGTAAAGATCGTTGCAGATATGACACGTGATTTGATAGGCTGAGGTAGGATATATTAGCTCCATCCAATGCTTTATTGAGCGTTATCGAAATATTTGGATGTAAGTTAATCAAACGAACTTCATCTCTCTGACTTTTACACGGGTCTCCTACAAGATAATTTATATTAGATGACAGTTTCGAAAAGCACAGTAACCGAAAGATTTTCGTAGGCATTCGGTCGCAATCGGGCCGCAGCTCGACGGCACGGCCTCGGGCACCGCGGGGCAATGAACGCTGACTAGGCCGAATGTATTACAAAGTCCGACTCGACCGCGGCCGCTCCCTACCACTCTGCTTTTGAGATCCAGCCTAGCCTCTTACCGCACGCCAATACCTACGGGCTGTCTGTAACTTATTACATCAAGGTGAATAAGCCTACAATTTATTTATGAGCTGCGAAACGTTCCAATGTGCGAAAATTAATCGTACAGGTATTGGTACCAGTATCGACATTCACTTCTACGGCCGGCATAGTATGAAATTTTTCAGCAACAAAAGAAACGTTTTTAAATTGTAGATGCCGCGGTTCAACACGCTTTACTTTGAAGCAATAATAAATAGTTGTATTATTTTGCAAAATATCTTTGCATAAAATATCTCGCTGGTGGCCAAAAAACTCAAGATTTGTTTTTACGTAGAAAAAAAAGCTCTTATCTGTCGGACTATTTCCGTTAAGATCGTCGTCGGATTGTTTAAGAAAATTTTGTTACCGGAAATATTGAACTACGTTGTTCAACTACAGGCTGGTTTTAAGTATCCTCAAAATATCATATTTGCAAGTTATATTAGGATCCATCTTCTTATTAAAATTACTAAGAACTGATTTTGTTTCCTTTATAATAAAAAATAAAATAAAATATCTTCTGTGGATGGTGGGTCGATACAACTTAATTGTCTAAACTTGAATGGCGTGAAGATATTTATTTTATTTTCTATCTTCAAACCCTCCTACGGGAGACACCTATGCGCAATAGTGGACTATTACAGGCTTTTTTGTATGTATTTAATTATTTTTTGAACACTGTAAATGTAAATATTTAGTAAGCAGCACTGGATGCTTATGTGCCTATTTACAAATGGTTGTTATTTTGCTTTTACGCTGAGACTAAATACTAAAAACCGAACGAACCGTACGTAGCGAACTGAAAAACTTTGAGCACATCTGCCTTGAGAGTTATATATTATAAATATAGTGCGAGTATTGGACATTTCTTACAAAGAAACAAATTTTACGGATTTTATTGCGTTTACTTGACAATTATACTTCCCGAGTTTTCAGATGCTTTAGCGCCCGAAAACCCCTTATAAATGTCCGGAAAATATTTATAAAATACGAGTAAGATTCATTATAGTGCAGATTATTCAGTAAAGATCGTTGCAGATATGACACGTGATTTGATAGGCTGAGGTAGGATATATTAGCTCCATCCAATGCTTTATTGGAGCGTTATCGAAATATTTGGATGTAAGTTAATCAAACGAACTTCATCTCTCTGACTTTTACACGGGTCTCCTACAAGATAATTTATATTAGATGACAGTTTCGAAAAGCACAGTAACCGAAAGATTTTCGTAGGCATTCGGTCGCAATCGGGCCGCAGCTCGACGGCACGGCCTCGGGCACCGCGGGGCAATGAACGCTGACTAGGCCGAATGTATTACAAAGTCCGACTCGACCGCGGCCGCTCCCTACCACTCTGCTTTTGAGATCCAGCCTAGCCTCTTACCGCACGCCAATACCTACGGGCTGTCTGTAACTTATTACATCAAGGTGAATAAGCCTACAATTTATTTATGAGCTGCGAAACGTTCCAATGTGCGAAAATTAATCGTACAGGTATTGGTACCAGTATCGACATTCACTTCTACGGCCGGCATAGTATGAAATTTTTCAGCAACAAAAGAAACGTTTTTAAATTGTAGATGCCGCGGTTCAACACGCTTTACTTTGAAGCAATAATAAATAGTTGTATTATTTTTGCAAAATATCTTTGCATAAAATATCTCGCTGGTGGCCAAAAAACTCAAGATTTGTTTTTACGTAGAAAAAAAAGCTCTTATCTGTCGGACTATTTCCGTTAAGATCGTCGTCGGATTGTTTAAGAAAATTTTGTTACCGGAAATATTGAACTACGTTGTTCAACTACAGGCTGGTTTTAAGTATCCTCAAAATATCATATTTGCAAGTTATATTAGGATCCATCTTCTTATTAAAATTACTAAGAACTGATTTTGTTTCCTTTATAATAAAAAAATAAAATAAAATATCTTCACGCAATTCCCAATACAGGGGTAGACTATACATTTAAGTCCCTTCGTCCCACCTTCCACCGAAGATATTTCCGGGATTATTTTATAATAATATTCAGTAAATCTAATTGTAATAGTAATTGGTTCTAAAACTAGCATTCAAAGCCTAGTATACTATCAATCTAATGATTAAATTTATAAGATAGGAGGCAAGGAGGTCCTAATAGAATTTGGATCCATTAGAAAAACAAGTCTACCGTGTGATAAAGGTGTAAGAATTTTGCCACTCCCTTTCTTCCCGTGGGTGTCGTAAGAGGCGACAAAGGGCAATAGCCCAGAATATCGTTATGGCAACATATAGATGGCGCGATAACCATCTCTAAAATATCAGTCCAAAATAATCAGACCGAAGAAAGGTAGCAGCGTCTGAGGTGCGAGTGGTGATCGCCAATTTGCTTGTCAAGCGTTTATAGCAAATCTTCCCTATGTCCTGCAATGAAATTTATTAGGCCGTTATGTATGTATGTATGTAGAAAAACAGGTTACAAGGGAAAATAAATAACCCATAAATATTATATAAATATAGTTTGTTTATACTTTTACAATATTAATACTAATCACTTAATTTACCTCTTGATAGATTTTATTTTATTTAGGTTTTGAAACCTTAATGATACCAATAGAAAAATATTTAAATCGAAGAAAAATTATCTTTTTTATAAAAACTAATTTTAGGTTAAACTTATCAGTTTAACCTAAAATTAGTTTTTATAATGATATTTTCCGTCACATTCTAGAAATCCTGTTGCTCGGGAATCGGGGTCAACAGAGCCCGGTAGAATCATTTACCGTGTTAGAGACGCTGCGACCTATTTACTTGAGTAACGGAACAGTTTATTTTATTTTTCTTTAAGATAAAACTAAAAAGTTACAATAACATTTATAGTCTATGTTTACAAAATGATTCTTTATAGAAAAAAAAAACTGAAAAACAATTGAAATCTTTTGAGAATAATACGATTGTGATAAATTTTTAATGATTATGACTTAATGAACTTGACACGGTTTTTGTAGATAAATAAAAATATATTATTGATGTTAAGATTATTTTTAGCACTTAGTTACTTGAAAGGAATCGCATAACGTAACTACGTATAATAAAATAAAGGTAGTTTGTTATTGCTACTCCTCGCTAAGTAAGTGGTTGTTAGATCCTGTAAATGGCTTGCTCAAAGAAGTGAACGTAACGCCGTGTCAAAGTTGATAGTGCGCTAAAGGCGGCGGTGTAGATAATCGTGCGGTTCGCTAAATTCACCGGCATTAGAATGCGAATTTGCGCTCGACTCACGTTCGCGAGATAAGTCAGTCAGGGTCGGCGCGGTGCCGACGGCCGGCCATGCACCCGCCTTGCGACACCGCTCCCCGCGCCGCACGCCGCACACCACACGTAGCCCCGCTATACACGAACCATAGGGAAAACAACAACACCCACGCACTATATGACGTGTCCCAACAACGAGTCTTTTATAAGCATGAAACTAATTTAAAAAGAGAACGCAACCGCAACTCGAGTTATGACTGTATTCCTAACAAAATTTTTCGTCAAACTTTTCTTATAGTGCCAACGTGACACTGGTTATTTTTTAAATGACCTAATTTTTGCTTCTAGCAATGAGGTCATTATTTTCCTTATCGCTATCTTGTTGAATCGCTGTTTCAGAATCCTAGAATATGTTATTGACTTGTTTTCTACAAAATTTATGATACAATATAACTTTTTATTTAATTAATCATTTATTCAAATCAAATTTATTTAAATTGGGAGGACTTAATGCATGTAGTAACTCTTTGGAAAAATTTTTAGCAAGTGCAAGAAAGAAAAAAATATTGTTATGGCATAACAATCACCTTTTTTAAGAACTACAAATAACGAAGCACTAAATTGTTCGCACCCAAAATTGACTTGTATTTTATATATAGAATATTGTCTTTAGAAACATATATGACGTATACAATAATGAACGTGTATATCTTGATGGTAGCATGAGGGTGGCGCGGGCAAACAGGGAGCGACCTACTTGCAGGTCGTCGACCGTGTTATATTTAGCTTGGGCTCCCGGATCGCTTGCTGCATCCTACACTCATTTCCAGTGCATTCGTTATAGAAAAGCATATAACAATATTCAGCATAGTCCCATCTATTACAACTTCAAAACGTGACTTAATATTATCAGAAAGAAAAAGTTTATGCCAACAAAGTAAGCAGACATAAAAATTACCTATTATTCAGATGCTAAATTCTATAAAACTTAAAAAGGAAAGTGTTTTATGAATAGTCATTAAAATGTTGATACGATTTTTTGGCGTGTGTTATCGGTGTAAAAATACCACTTCCTTTCCTGAAATAGGGTTGTGGGCTATGTGACAAGTCTTTAAAATGTCGCTGGTTATCGATAGATGGTACGATAGCTAGCTTTAAAATGTCCAGAATAAGAATCCGCAAACTTCAAACAGTATATAAACTAGATGTAAGACACTACCGTAAGAGAGCAACATCTAATAATGGATAATTACAGGCCTTTAATATAATGGCAATTATTTCATTGGGCACATGGTAACGTGCCGCAAGTCTTGAAAATTGCAAGCAAGTAACTACTCAATGTTGACGGAGTAATCATCTCAAAAATTCAATACCAGCATTTATCGCAGTCCAAGTTTATTTATTATGTTAACTTATTTTTAGCTGTGTCTAAGATGCAAGTAGTCTGATTTCCAATCCACTTGCCAAGCGTACGTATTATTTCAAATCATCAAATCATTCTTAGAGAAAAGCTTACATCTAGGCAGTAAAGTATACGTATCTATAAATGAAAAGCATGAGATAAATTTATTAAATATGTTAAATGAAAACAAATGAGTAATCAATATTAGTGAAAAGTTAGGTCAAACCAACCATCAAAAGACTGACTGCAAAACATGACATACCTGAAACAATAAAATCCATAATTGAATTATTATGATCACTTTGATAAGAATATTTTTCAATTACTTATATCTAAAATTTTATTTACTTAGGAGACGTTTAACATTAGAATTTATTCAAATGTTAAATATAAAGCATAGTAATTGCCCGTGTTTATAATTATATATAAATAATTTATACGTTTTATCAATGTCATTATGACGATTCTTGCTTCTTACGCTCTACTCATATTCTTACGATTATGTCCAACACAAGGATTCATAGAATAAACTGAAACGTATTATTATCATAAAGTGAAACACTTCAACCTAGCTCGCTATGTCGGAGTCAGCGTATTTGCCTAATTGATCAAATATATGTAGTTCAATCACCCGTTTTATTGTAATCTAAGACGTATGTCTATTATAATTGAGTTGAAAGTGAACTGCGGTGAGCGGGCGTTCGAGTCGTTACGTTGTCATCGTCCTAATTTTGCAGTGTCCTCGTTTTTGAGGTCAGCCTCTATCGGGGCAACGAACTCATGCCCTTATGGCAAAGAGAAGAGCGAGGGGGAGGGGATCCTAAGCGCCTCTCGGATCGCGCTGACATTTTCTCTACTCTACGGCAGATGGCGCTTTTTTAAAGTAAATTTAATTTTTTACCTGTAGTGTTCTTTGTTACAGTGTTTTGTTATTTACATAAGCAAAGTCATAAAATGTTAATCAAATATTAATCAAAACATCTCAGCTTTTAAATATATTGCAATTTTAACTAAACTGTTAATTGTCATTAAATTATTATCAATGGATTAAAAAGGATTATTTTTTTATATATTTCAAATCAAAGCTATGTAAACAACCGTAAGTCAGTTGATTTTGTGCTGTGTACCGCGTAGTGAATTCGTAGCGAATGTCTACGCACACACCCGCGCTACGTAAGTACGTAGACCTAGGTACGGGCACGGGTCGACGAACTGCAACCGGGGCAGCCTTGCTCTGTCCTCTGCGCCCTATTTCTGTCGCCACAGAACGACGTCCCCTCCCCTTGCACTTTAACGTAGCCTCCTACCATAGCCATCCACACAGAAACTTTACTCCAGAAAATTACTTTTTAAAATTAAAACTAAATGTGGTGTCAATTTACTTTTATTATTTATTAGTTTTTTACATGAAGCTTTCTTATTTTTTTTAAGGATCTGAGTGGGTACTTTTTGATTAGGTCAGTTAATACCAATAAAAATAAAGTAAAGGAAAAATTCCGTTCTTATGTTTAAGTTTGTTTAAAACTAAAAAGTACAAAATTAGTGACTTAGTTAGTAGATCTAACATCTGAAATGTTTGATAGAAACAAGTCTACTATTTACTGTAATGCGATCGTTTGCACATTATTGCAGATGAGACCTTAATTGCAATTGTGTGGGTAACTATCCGATGGAAATCGTGACGATTGAAGGTCAGTAAGAATAGCATCAAGGTACGGCCTCCTTTGCGGATGCTGTAAGCCATGCAACAATTTCAAATCGTTCTAATTTATTTTCTGAACATAGTAAAAGTCTTACAAACTTCAAGGTTCCTCTATGTCTATATGGTAATAATTACGCCACGGCTACCGTTTTATCAGTGATGGATAGAGTAATTTAGTGTTCAAAAAATTAAAAAAATCATCTTATTTTAGTTTAAGGAAACAATTTTATATGTGACAAAAATGATTTATTTATGTAGATATAAATATACATATCTTATATATATATATGTACTTACATATATATAAGATATGTATAATCCAAAGATTGTATATATTTATATATCTAATATACTTACATTAGATATATAAATATATACAATCTTTGGATTGGACACAAAGATGGCGGTAGCTCATCACTAGTTACATAGTTATAATAACGTGAGATATAGATTAAATTAAACTAAGAACGACACAGTAATTTACGTCAAAACACAATTATTAAATTAGAATTAAAAATAATTACATTATTAAAAAAATTTAATTATCGATGTATCATATACTAGTATGTGTGTGTGTGTGACGTGGCAACGATCGGTGTGTGACGTGGATTGCGTCAACTTTTACTCGCACTTTCTCGCGTTGCGCTTGCGCAACATAGCACGCCGCAATACTGGTTCAGGTGCCATGTCGTACAACACGGTGACAGCATTTCCCGCCAAGTCCGAAACTTAGATATTACGTCATTTAACAAATATTTATATATAAATGTTTATGTTTACACATATGTACTATAATTAAATACATTTTCTTTACAATACCAATTGCAACAATTTCTAGTCACTTATTTCTGTAAGTCCTTGTGACATAAATAAATAGGAATGCATTGGAAAGGTCGACAAGAAACAATTTGTTTTATTGTTACTTGAAAACACATGTCAGTCTTAAATCTAGTCACAATTCAGACTCTAGCTCCTAACAAAGCTCATAAACAAAGAACATAATCCAATCGTCTAGAATAAGAAAATGCTGCGATAAAATCTTGATATTTATCATTACTTCAGGGAAATTGTTTTTGCCTTAAAAAGGCTTTATGATGTTTTTAAACCAAATAATAGTAACATTTCAATGAAATATTAACGGGACAGCGAGGGGGCAGCAAGTGCAGGTGGAGGGGAGAAGCACGAGGTACGTGCCCTAGTTTTGCGCGGGTGCACGAACTCTAACGAGGTAAGGCCACCGACCGCGGTAATCAAAATGCGAAAATGTACCTTATGTCGATGACCAGTAATTTTATATTTGATTGTAGCATCATTGACCAGTATATCGTCATGAACAACCTAAGTATTGATATGAAACAGAGGCGTTGGGTATATGACGACTGAATCCAGCTGCGGCCCGACCTTCGCAATTATCGTTCTCGAGAGATTTAACCATATAGTCGCTACAATAAGTAGTATAATATTATATCATTTACTTATTTTCGTAATATTTATTTATTTATTATATCATTTAGTTAAATACACACCAATTATAATTGGAGTTTAAGTATAGCTAAAATTATATCGTAGGTTATTGTGATTGAACTTTTTTATGTCCATGACATGTTGCTTTAAACACCTATATTCTATGTATTTGTTTATACTTGACCCATTAGCTGGTATAATCAATTAACAGCCTCACAAAGCAGAACTAATTAACCAATGTGTAGTGCAGGAAGGTAAAAAATACTTAGTAAGCCTTAAAATAATTTAAAGAATTTTTTTATGTTATAAAAATGGTTATCTCTATATAGTCCGTTCATAATCCGACTAAAGCAAGTTGAAAGCACATGAATAATTCCATTGTATATGAATATGGGTCACTTCGGAGTCGGATTGTATGTACACACGAGTAAAGTGCCCGCTTTAAAAATTGTCAAATCTTACGTATTTAATTTCAGCACATTTTTTAATATACTAGAGATCGCATTGTAAATTGTTTATGTCGCAAATCGCATCGCCGCGAAAGTAAACAACCTACAATTGGCGCAATAAACTTCATCAAGAACAGCCAAAGTTCGATTGTTTTACAGTTATCACATTATATTAGTGGAATGATACAACATATTATCTGGAATTTACAAAACAACATATGCTTTGGCCTTCGTTGTTCGAGGTCCGAGTTTCCAGTATTTTTTTAACACAAAATGTCAAGTTTAAATTTATATTCACGGAACGGTAACATTTAAAAAAAATTATCTACATACTCACTGCATAGATGATATTTACTTTACAGATTTTAATTTTTTTTTGCACTTAATAATATAATAGGCGATTTAATAGTAAAGACAGATCAATCATAAATTATTCAGCATTTAATAATGACCGATGCTTTGCAAACAAATAATTATATATAACAGAAGTTCATAGACTGTATATTTATACTTTAGCATTGATGTAATGTCCTTTGAGGATTTGTAAGAAGAAAAATTCGGATATTTTTTGAATAATACTAACGATATCATATAACATAACCCAGGTATCATGTTGTATCATGTTATATCGTGGGCTTGGACATAAAGGCGGCGACGGGCTCACCACCTGTCACGTTGTCCCGAAAATATCTTCGGTGGAAGGTGGGTCAAAGGGAAAGGGTTGTCTAGACTAGACCTCTGTCTACCCCTGTATTGGGAATTACGTGAAGATATTTTTTTATGTATCATGTTAACTACTCAAACTTAACTGCAATACTTGTGGCTGGAGTGGTTCAAGACAATACCCAAACGGCGAGTTCAAACCTACGACGTTGTTTCGCAGTCCGCAACCTAAATCATAGGGCTACAGACAGTTGATTTTACCTACTATTCGTTCCATAAATCACCTTGTCACTGTCAGATATAAAGTAATTAAATAGATATAAAGTATATAAAGTAAAGATATAAAGTAATAAAAAGGAAAGTTATATAATAAACACTGAAATAATAGTTATACTGCAGGTTATTGCTCAATTTGTTGACATGTATCATCTAATTATTAGCTGTGTTATGTTTTTCAGCGATGTGAAATATGGCGTCGAGCATTGTAGTGGCGTGTCAACGGAGGTTAGCGAGCCCCGGCCCCGCCGCGCCGCCCCCGCCGGAGCAACAAACTCTGCAAGGTTGCGCGTCGACTCTGCTATAGTTAACTACAGTTACGATATCGCCCGCCCTTCTCCAACAAACTGTTTTATTTTATTACATTGCTATCACATCGATGTAACGAAGGTCCCACTGCTTACTGTACCTATTTGTAGATAACTAGTGCAACACGTTTTGGTGCACATGAATTGCTTGTCAGAAATTATCAAAACATATTTGCATATGACTGTTTGCTTGTATACCATATTTTCTTGTAGTTAATTAGCGTATTACATTTTTGTAATAAATGTATTAGTAGGCTGCATTAATTTCGGCCGAGGTAACATAGATGACATGAAAATACTACCAATAACCTGAAACGAAGACTGGCTAAAGACACGTAATATTATGAATAAAGTAATAGCGTTAAGAGAATATTAATATTTTAATATGTTAAATTTATAGTCATTTGCTAAATATTTTCTGTAATAGGTCACCTATAAGATTAAGTAAAATAGGCTTCTGTGAACGGTGAGTCGAAAGGACTTAATCGTATAGACCCGTATTGGGAAAACGTGTGAAGATGCAAAACAAAAACGTACTTTTAATATATAAACATAAATCTTTTATTTAAAAATTAATCAAATCAAAACATGACATACTTAAATACCAAAACTATGCAATGTGGCAATGGTCCAAATTATTTACAGCAAACACGTTGTGAGGCAATAGCACACCTTACGGGAATTGTGGATCAGCTCCACAAACCTGCCAAGATTTCGGTGGCCAAAAATGTATTTAATGAAAGCTTACCGACTCATGATGAGGTTTAACATCGCCACTGTGAAGTGTTCTTAAGTGTGATCGTATGAACCAATTCTTTGAACAATCACCGAGTAGAAAAATAATGGTCAATAATATTATAATATTATTGTGAATGACAATAAATGAATTAAAATTCGCTTTTAAGCAATTTCATGTATTAAAGCCTTTTAACATAATAGGATAAACATTAATAGAATTTTAAAATAATCACAAAAATTTTAATACACCTAGCACCATCTGTTGTTGAATAGCAAATATAATCATTGCCGTAATTATTTTAATCTCGCCGTAATTATTCTAATTCTTATTATATAATTAATGATATAATTATTTTGAATTCATTAAAAGTAGAATTAAAATTTCACAGGAAAATATTCGAGAAAATGAAACGGTAAAAATTACAGAGCAGTATAAACCAACTGACTGACGTAAGCGTGGGTAAGTATGCAATAAACAAACTGAGTCAAGAACGTATTTTTTTTCTGTAAAGGGAGCGATGACCGCAGGTAGCGTGCATTGCGTGCGTCACAGTCACCTCGCTGCAACTATGGCGGAGTTACGAACTCTTTTAGTTACCTGTGTAATAGTTGATAAGTGTAAAAACGGGCCACTCTATATAAATAAGTACGGATACGGATATGATTTTTGAAATCTACCCATAATGCAACTAAATTAAGTACTCGTGCATTAGGTTAACATGAATTTCTTGCAATAAACGTTTTTAGTTTACTTCTTCATATAATGTACAATGTATGATTAAAATTTGTGATTAAAATTTTTTGGTACAAATTTAATTGTTCTTTATTTGAGATAATTTTAATACAAAACTGTATTAATTGAGAAGTCATGATAGCCGAGTGGTTGGGTGGTCGGAATTTCGAGTCAAAAGACTCGAGTTCGATCCCCAGGTGGCAGGCTCGTACCAAAGGGTTTTTCAAAAACTTATGTACGAGTAATATCGTTTGCTTGGACATGAAGACGGCGACGGGCTCACCACCTTTGAAAATATATTTGGTGGAAGATGGATCAAAGGAACTTATTTGTCTAGTCTTGACCTCTATCCAACCCTGTATTGATAATTGCATGAAGATATTTATTTATTTTATTAATTGAATAAAATAAATAAATAAAACAAATAAAAATAAGACGAATTATGTGTTAGACAAAAGCCTAGACAATTACGTACACTTGGGGACAATATTTCTACATAGGGCATAGTCATATACATTTCAGATAGTCTTGGCCTACCGTGTATCTAACCCACACCTTCCGTCCCGATCAAAAGCGCTCCTCAAATATACAATTTAATTCACCTGTACAATTTTATCAACTTCCAAACTTATATATGAACAAGTTGCTCGAAGAAGGGGTGAGACAAGACTGATATCTAAACTTGTGTTTATGACAAAAACTTAGTTTGAAAGAAGTAAAAGAGATAAGGATAGTATCTCTTGGTGATCTCTTCTCTCTGGCTACTTCGTCAGGCTTTACGTGAAGATAAAATAATAACAAGCATAAATATTTATCAATCTAAAAACCTTTCACGTTATTCTAAATATGATTCGGTGAAAGCTGGCTTGAAAGGACTTAATTGTCTAGATCTCTGTCTACCCCAGTTTTAGGAAAATGCGTGAGACTTACAAAAATCTTTATTGGAAGTACAATTATTCATTGTTTTTTTAATTAGCAAAGCTAAAAGGATGGCATACTAAATTATGTCCCAAAAAATGTTTCCTAAATTTTATATCGTTGAAAAAATGTATATAATCTAAAACTCTTCATAAGTACGATTAAATGAAAATTATACCTTGTGATACTTATATGAAAATCTGCATTTATGATAACGCTGACATTTTGTTTGTTATGCGGGAAAAGAAAAGTCGATTGAGCCTACCAAACAAAATACTTTTTTGGTTTTTCCAATGAGATAGATTTTTTGGTTTAGAAAATAGAAGAAAAGACAAACCCAATTTTCTAAATGCCCATTTGTTCAGGCCGACAATAACTAATACAATTTATTAAAACGTTCAACTGTTCTTACTAGCTCCATCTTGCTAACATGACGTTAAAGCTTTCAAGTAAAGGCATTGCAATTACAGTGCCATCTAGCGGAACTTTCCAGAACTACGCAGGTTTAAACGGACGTTAGGAAGGCAGAAATTCGTAACACTGTTAATAGATATCGCTGTTTTTATATTCAAGGAGCATATTTTCCTAAAATAATTAAAATATAATAATTAAAATATTAAATTAATGATTTTAATACTTTTACCACCAAGTTTTAAATATTTATAATAATATGGTGATCAATCAAAGAAAATTATAAACGTCATTCGGTTCTAAAGTAGGAAATTAACAATTACCAAAATACTTATGCTTATGATTCATCATAGGGGTCAAAGGTCACAGAGGTTAAACAAATAACGTAAAGTATGTGTAAACCAACTTGAACATATTGGGAGGTGCAATCAGAATGGACTAATTTGATATTACTTTTTTTTAAAAGGCTATTTTGATAACCGCTTAAATGTTGGGAAAAGCCGGCGCACATTTCGAAAAGTTTTCTTTAAAAAACGTAATGTTCTATAATATACTCTATGGGTTGCTCTCGTTCACCATTCTATACATCTAAAGTAAAGTACATTAAATCCTGTAAATATAATTCTTTAAGCCCGGTCAATTATCTATAAGACGTTTAGCGTATAAAAAAATTGGCATTGACTACCGATAATAGTAAACACTTACCTATAAAATTATTTTTTTTTATCTTCACGTAATTCCCAATACAGGTTTAGACGGAGGTCTAGTATAGACAATTAAGTCCCTTCGACCAACCTTCCACCAAAGATATTTTCAAGACAACGTGACAGGTGGTGAGCCCGTCGCTGTCTCAATGTCTAAGTGAATGATATGAATGATGAATTTATCATTCATATCATTCACTTAGACATAGTACATAAGTTTTTGAAAAAACCCATTGGTACGAGTCTGCCACCTGGGGATCGAACTCGTGTCTCTAGACTCGAAATTCCGACCACTCAACCACTCGGCTATCGTGACTCGATCACGTAATTAACCACACTGGGGTAGGCAGAAATCTAGACGGTTACTAACGGTACTTTCCGGCCCACTATTCACCGAAGTTTATTTTTGACTGAGCCGGTGGTATCGCCGTTTTATTGTTCAAGCTAACGGTACATTATTCTTACATACAATGACTCGAGTACAAACATTTATATTCATCAAAAGATTGTTTTGCTCATAGCGGGATTCGAACCCGCAACCCTTAGCTTCGAAGGCATGATCACCTATTTATTTTTATTATAGGTGTAACAATTATTGCGATTTTTAATAACATAATTTGTTAAGAGGTATAGTATATTATTTTTGGTCACTCCGACCGACAACGACCATCTAAGGAGCATAATACGCACATGCGTAACACGTCGAAAATACGTACATACTTATGACTACACATACAATTAAGGCTATCTTATATATATACCTTGAAATTTTTATGAATTCAGTTAACGCCCAAAACACCTGAAGAAATATTTTTCGGAATAAAATATTTTATCTTTAAAATATTTTACCGTGCATACACACATTACCTACCTCTTGTGCAGTTTGCCAGTCGGTATTCAGAAATAAAGGTGAGATTACTTAGGTTTTTGAATAAAGTTTGACAAAAAGGATGATGGGACTTAGAATAAATAATATACTAGGCACTTAAGAATACAAAATTTTCTTCTTTTTATACCTTACTCAATTTTAAACCAGTTAGAACATGATAAATAGCCACGTATTGTAACCTTCAGTCGACTTTCCGACTATCGTCCGGAACAAATACACAACTGACCTACAAACAGTCGCGTACACAGAAAGATATATTATCTATCCTTTTCGTTCTTTAATGCAGTGGGACCGTGCGATTGAGATGGCGAATCTTGTTACGTTGACGAGCCTCTGCTCTCAATGTCAAGTTCACCTGTTATTATTAGTACTCAATGCCACTAAACACACGCAAACATAATAGCTTAATACCTACTAGGAAGATAAAAAATAGCTACCTACAACAGTAAGACAATATACTAACAGTAAGGCATAATATTTTAAAGCAAAACAAAAAAAACAATTTGATATACCATGTAAACATAACATCATTATGTATTCATTATTGTATGTATGTATACATAATTCAACATTTTAATAGATGTGGAAGATGTGAAATTGCTCAAAGAGGGAAGAGTCAATCAGATACCTAGATGTGCATGTATGAAGAAAATGATGAATCTAAAAGAAGCGAAAGAGTTATGTAAGGATCGTGAAACTTGGCGATCCATTTTCTCTGGCTTTCCGATCAGGGCCTGAGCGTCAGGATAAACGAAATAATTAAAATTAAGTATAAACATAGCAAGATTTCGTAAATAAATTTAACGACGGATAGAACTGTCCCATTGTTTCCTTAAAGAAAGAAAGGCAATTGCTTCTCTTTTAGTTCTTCTAGGCGTTACAATCGAACATGGGCGTCGTCTATAAATTATCGGCTTATATATATGTTAAGAGTTAAGGGTTTTTTTTTTAAACAAAACTATCTCAATCGTTAATAAAACTATCTCAATTAAATAACACATACTACGTGTTATTTAATTGTATAGTATGAAATACTGAAGTTTATTTATCGCTTTTAATATGGCATGAGTATTTAATATCTTGGTGACAAGTGTAACGACTAGACGTCGGATCATTTACATTTGAATATTTGCATACGTAAATACATAAAAAGTAATCATAGCGGTATTACATAGTTCAGAACTTTTTCATCGATAGTCTTTGAAATTATAAATTAAAAGTAGATATCTTCACGTTTATTACTAATACTGGGGTAGATAGAGATCTTGACAATTAAGTCCTTTCGACCTATTTTCACCGAAGCGTACTTGAATAAATAGAATCAATGTCTTCACGAAATTTCCAATACATGTGTAAATAGAGGTTTAGTCTAGACAATTAAGTCCTTTGGTCAACCTTCCACCGAAGATATTTTTGGGACAACGTGACAGGTGGTAAGCCCGTCGGCGTCTTTATGTCCGAGCCAATGATATAATTCGTACATAAGGTTTTTAAACCTGCCACCTTGAGATCGAACTCGTGTCTCGTGTCTTGAATTTCCGACCACCCAACCACTAGGCTATCGTGACTTTTTTTGCTTACTTGGAAAAATGTATTTACATAGGTATATATAGACAGATAAATATTCGTGTACTACCATTTATATTCATCACACAATTAATTTAACCACTGTAAAACATTTTTACGAACTCCGTGGACGAGTGGGGTATATACCAGTTCTTATTGTGTCGCCAGCTCTAAGTTCTCTAAGGTTCGGATTAAAATATAAAACACATTAGGTACATTTTCTCGGGTCCGGGTGTTTGTGTGGTACCTTTTGTTTCTGATTCCATAACACTAGTGCTTAAGACACTTACTTTGGGATAAGAGAAATATAAGTGATGTTGTCCCTATTTAAGTATTTATTTATTACCCTCTAGCGGGATTCGAAACCGCGACCCTAAACTTTCGAGGCAGGTTAACTACCAACGAGGCTACCGAATTTAGTATAGTGGAATGGATGAACTTACGAATTTGAGGTAGCAAATGAAGCAGTCGGCCAATTTGACACTAGCTTCTTCAATAAATTAAGATAATGCTCTTATTGAACAACATTTCAACTATATAGTGAATGCCAGAGGGACTAGCGACTAAAAACCTATTTTTGTTATATTTTATTTTAGGAAATATTGTAAAATAGTGAACACGCTAAAGCCCATGCTGGTTCATCATTGGAAACATTTCGTGGTAAATTATATTAACACATAATTTATTTTATGGGCTCTTAAATAGCAAATTAGGGCCAGGTCTGTAAAAAAAAAAACAACGCATTCTAGTAGATATCTCGACTTCACTGGCTAAACAATACTTCAGGCTTCAAGGCGTCGTCATGGTATACTGGTCTAGGTTGACCTGTTAACGCAATAGTAAATGCTATGGAATGCCTATCACCATTATTTACGATTCAAATTAAAAAAAATATTAAAAAAAAAACAAATACTAAAACTACTAAGGAGTACGTTTGGTTGGGTTATCGGAATTCAAGAGGAGAGACCCCAATTCGTTCCCCAGATGGTAGGCATATCAATGAGTTTTTTATTAAAACTAATGTGCGATTTGTATTGTTGGTTTAGACATAAAGACGCCGGTAGGTTCATCGTCACGTTGTCCCAAAAAATATCTAAGATATCTTCGGTGAAATGTGGGTCAAAAGGACTTGACCTCTGTCTGCCTCAGTATTGGGAATGGCATGAAATATATACACTATATATTCTATACGATTTTTTCTATACGATTGGGTGGATAAATACTAAGAGGTTCATATTTATGAAAAGTAGTATGAGATTTGCGTTCGGTCTTTTGTTTTATGTACTTTTGAACCATTTGAAAAACAATTATGGTAAATACATACGTACACACAATATCTTTATCAATGCAACAGCTTATTCCTCAACAATTCTAAACGCCTTATCGATAGATACGGTATCTAAAGTTTCTAGACCCATCATCTCTATAACGATGTAAGTTATAAAACCTAAAATTCAGAATACAGACATCGTATCTCTGCAATATTAATTAAGAAAACCACAAAAATCTTTTTAAATTATTCATGTGATAATTAGTGCCTATTAATCAACGTACTACAGATGGCTGTTGCAGGATTAGAAGGTAATATAAATAAACTAGACATACAAACATACATAATATCAGACCAAAATTATCAGACCGAAGATGGGCAGCAGCGTCTGAGATGCGAGTGGTCTGGTACTGCGATCCACAATCCGCTTGCCAAGCGTGGCGATTATGGCAATAATAATCCTTCCTATGGGAGAGGCCTATTTCCTGCAGTAGACTTTAACAGGCCGATATGTATGTATGGATGTATACATAAACTTGACTCGAATTTAAATATTCATGAGGTATAAATTTCATTATGTAGGTACTCGCAGATTCGATTGCAGACGATTTCGATTTTTCTATTCCAAAAGTTAGTTGGTTCCATTTGAAACAAAGTACTTACAGATGTTTAATTTGTAGTTTCAGCTTAATAGAGTTTTGCGAACAAGGCATTACGTAATAAAATACAATGTAGTACTATGCCATAAATTCATAATGGGCATTCCTACTGCGTAGTTTACTAAAGACGGTTAACCTTCACACGACATTCGACGTAGCTCTGGAAGGAGTTGCAACCGAAATGCGCTGTCCTGTCGTGGGGCACGTAGCTCCTCGCGGTGCAGTATTGATCAGGCGGCCGTGACTCACGCCGCCCTTGCCCGACATTCAACCGCCCCCTGCTGCCACCCCTATTGCACACGTCGCTACCTATCTAGTGTACCGACTGGAAATGCGTTGTCAAATTGTACGCAATAACTTGATACTGACGTATTTCATGAATATTTACAGTTTATTTTTGCTTGCTCAAATTTTGGAAGTTAAGTAGTAACAGAATTTTGAAGAATAATGAATAATTTTAATTATTGTTAAAAAAAAATCCTACTTTTATTCTTCTAAACCACCTTAATTCATTTATTTCCACATCACCGTAGGTAGTTATTGATGCAGTATTTTGTCATATTACATATAACTTATCTTTGCCTTTAATATATCGCCACACGAGATAATTAGTTCTCTAGGTAATAAACAATAATAATAGATCGTGATTAATCTATTATTATTCTTTATTACCTAGAGCAGCCTATTGATGTACTCTTGTATATTCTTGTATATGTATTTATTGAAAAAAAACACACAATTCTTGGGAATGGTGCGATTTTATTACTCGGGTAGACAGAAGTTCAGACAATTAGGTCTTTTCGACCTACCTTTCACTGAAGACATTTTTTGGGATAACAAGACAGGGGCTGAGCCTGTCGCCGTCTTTATGCCAAAGCCAACAATATAAATCGTTCATAGGTTTTCATAAATCTCCTTGGTACGAGCTTACCACCAGGGGATCGAATTAAGTTCACCTAACCACTCAGCTATAGTGAATACAAGTTCATGATGAAAATTCCAAAGCTTTTACTTTGATTTTTTTTACCTAAATGTTAAAATACTTAAAGTACATGCAAGATTAATGCATAATATAAAGGATATGAACTATATTATAATGTAAAGTCAAGTTGTGCAAACTAAAACCAAACTTAGACGTGTTTACTTTTTTCTACATTGTTTTTAAGCCATGCAAATAATATTTTGGATACCAACTCTTTTGTACATTTATTCCCTTTGGTGCTATTGTTTAGTGTTCAAATTTTAATTATTACCAGAAATTCCCAAAGCCCTCAATAAAACCAATTAAACTAAGTTTCAATTTAATATTATTATTTTCAATTGTGATATATAATTGATAACGTGGATTGTTATGAAAAAAGGACTTTATAAGTTTTTGTTAAATGATGTATATATGAGTTCATTTTGAAATTTCTTTAAGAACTTTTAAGCGTTCCGCAAGAGTTCATAACACAATTATGTATAACGATTGTTGAACACGTCATTATTTTGACTGATTATGCATACACTGACGTTTTTTACACATAAACAGAGAAAATAAACATTTAATAAATTTATCAGCCAGCAAATTTCATGAATGATTTTTTAACCTAATTTAAATTAAATGAATAAGAAACGAATAAGTTATGGTTTGCTTTTTTGTGTTAAATTTGAAGGCAGTTAAATTTTTCTTTTCAAATTTTTAACAGTTATAAATGCTAGGCTGGGATGTTCTTAAGATAGCACAACGCATATATAGAACGATCGACCCTCGTATCTGAGCCACCCTACTAACTTTAATTCCGTTATTAGAGAAAAGGGTCGCGAAGAGGGTTCGAATTTTGTAGGATCAACTTTCGCCTTTAAAGCAAAAAAGAAAAACTAACAATCTAAGCAAAAACGTCAAGCGTTTAATTTTAAAGTTTAATTTCAAAAGTTTAGTTTTAATATAAAATTATTTAAAGTTAAACAGAATCGTATGAAAACAATTTTATTGCATTTTGTGGCATAAAATAGCTGCTAAATGTCTATAAAGTATATATGTAAATCATTTATATGTAAAGTTGTATATCATGTATTCGGCATATGCACTCACTATACCACTTGACGTAACAGTCGTAATAGTGGTATTGGTATGACGTGAATAGCCATGCATCGCAATGCTACGCCAGCCGTTGTATGCGGCGGTGTACACTTTCCCGTTGCGCGAGGGTATGGCTGTCGGATCGATGCCGCCCCACGTTCACGGTCAACGCCCTCCGCCCGCCCTACGTTTCCGCGTGAAGCGTCCTCGTCTCCTCTTCGCCCCGCACCTTCGTGCCGTGCCCGCGCACTCAGCTAAATATACCTCATCACGACCCTTCGGCTTGCTGTTATGGAACAAAATTAACTTGACTATTTTGAGACTGTAAGTATTTCGTCTGCACCACCAGGAAGACTAAGCAATTTTATAACTATGTATGAGTTATCTTTAGATGTTCATGAGGCTTAAGGAGATCACAATATCTGATCCAAGCTTCACATTTACGTCAAGCCATAGTATATGTGGCCACAAAATGAATTATTTTCGACTATTACTAATTTGTTTTGTATTTGGAGTATAATTTATATTAACCGTTAAAAATGTTTTTTGTTATTTTGAAAGTTGCCATATTTTATATGGCAAATTTCAAAATAACAAATACAAAATATAAATATTAATAAATATCTTCATACATATTTCCAAGAGACCCAGTATTTTTAAACAGAGGTCCAGACAATAAAATTCTTTCGATCGACGTTTCCCCGAACCTCATTTGGGAAAAAGTTACAGGTAGTGAGCCAATTGTGTCCTTAGTGTCCATGCGAACGGTATAATATATTTACATTGATATACGTATGTATATAAAGATGGATAACTCGAGTAAAAACATTCATCTTTATTACAGAAATATTTGCACCTAGCGGTGGACTGGAGTTTGTCATGCTCGCTTAATGGCCTTTTCTTGCGCCGGCGTTGTGTGGTGGATCGTCCACTTCCCTAAGATAGTTAAGGAGGGCGATGGCTGCCACATACATGGGAGCGTTTCAGGTTCACTATTTATTTCGGGATATTTTATTTCTATCACTTTTGTAATTTTATTTTGGAATACACTTTGATCATCTGTGATACTATTATTTGCTATCTTAATAAAGGTATTTGTAAAAAAAAGATAGCTAAAGCGTTTCTTTCAACAATTTCATCTCGATTAAAAGAGCTTCGTTACGTAATGGAGGTACATTTAAAATATTCTATTTATGTTCCTTTGTCGAATAAATATTAATTTGATTTTGAATTAATTCAACCCGCAATATTTTCTTTCCCGCAACTAGGCTATTTTTTTTTTAATATCTCAGTCACTATATTTTTATTTATTTATTTATTTATATTCAGAAAAAAAAACAAATTACAAATGAAAACAACAATACACTGTACTATAAAACCAAGTGGTTTTTTTGTACAATGGAGTTCGTCCATACATATAACATTAATTAGCAGTTTACTTATTATAAACTAGATAGTTTACATTAATAATTACGAACATGATATAGGAATTTTTAGTGAGGGTAGATTAGGTGCGAATGTTTTTGTCGTTATAACAATGACGAACACATAAAAAAAAGAAAAAGAAACAAATGCGTTCGAGGGTCCTAAGGGTGTGTCAACATTATTATCAATTATTTCATATAATTATCATGTAGCAAAGCTAAGTAGTAGTTAGTTAATTTAGATTTGATGTTGTTTGGGTTTATTTCGTTTATTAATTTTGGAATCATAAATTCGAGTGTGCGTTTTCCATAGTTATTCTTATTATACACAGGCACATATAATTTTTTATTGGAGATAGCGCGAGTACCTTTGCTATGTGATATTAGAGTTTGCAGGTCTTTGTTAAAAAACTGTTCTTTTAAGAGCACATATTTGATTTTGTCATGGATTGGGATTATTTTACAATACGCGAACAACATATGGTAGTTATTTTTATATTTACTTTTAGTTTAGGAGGGACGATTATCTTTAGAAACCTTAATTGAAGTTGAAAAATTTTGTCTATGTATCTTTTGAATGTGAATCCATAGCTACTCAAACCGTACGAAGTTATTGATTCAACTAAAGCTTTATATAATAATAATTTAATTGGAAAGTCAATTTTGTTTTTAATTAGTACAAATTACAAATTTTGTCAGAATTGTTTTTAGCCGGTCACAGACGTTACTTATATGCTTTTTCCAATTTAGTCGGCTATCAATTATGAGACCTAGGTACCTATGGTTTACCGTATAAACTATTGACGGACAATAGCACATAGATTTTATTTGACATGAATGTAAGCATGAGTGTGAGTGTGCTATGAGATTAGGCACTGTTTTAGCACGGTTATGAGAAGAGCTGATATACATTGTTTTAGTTTTTTTTATCGTTTAAAACTAAACCAACATCGTGAGACCACTTAATAAGAGATATAAAATCTTTTTGCAAACGTTTATTCAATCAACGTTTGCTAATTTATTAATAGTACTCATATCGTGTTCACCAGTCTAGCTTACTCTTTCAGCAAATGTCTAAAATATTGGAACACTGGAAACAAAAATCAGTATCTACTTAAGCGTTCGAAAAAACTAAAAACGTAAAAACAAATAACACACAAACACGTTACATTTTATATCATTAAACACGTTACATCTTATAGTTATAAACTAGAAATTAAAAGATAAAAAGGAACCTTCTTAGTGTAAAGCTTAGTAAGATTATAATAATTTTGAGTTGGCGCCAAACGTTCGCTCATCTTCTACAGAATTAGTATTCGTATAAACTCATTATACGTTTATAAATATTATGAGACTGATACTCATAAATATTTATATAGTATTAAACCTATTTTAAATATCTATAAAAATACCAATACAAATTTAAACTTGTTTTTTTGTTCGTAGCCGATTAGACGTAATAATTAGGGTCTTTTTCCTTTTATGCATTAAACTTAAACCTAGTCGAAAAAATGGAAATAAATTAAAAAAACGGTTCACTGATGAATTCAATTATTTGATTTTTCTGCAAATAACGGTTTCCTCATCCAGAAATGGTATTTAATAAGAAAAGAATTATCGAAATCATACTACAATAATTTAGAAGTTCAAGTGAAAACTTCCTCCGTTTTTTATCCCTTTTCATCTCTTTAATCTCTCTCATTAAAAATAAAAGCATCGAATACAGTACGACATCAAATAAAATTTGGTTTCGGTATTCAGCGGACCCTGGATTTTGTGTGAATTGGCATAAGCATAACAGAATCGCTACTAGTGTTTCAGTTACAGTTCATAGATTTCCTTATGGATAGACAGTTAACATAACAAAGACATATTACATGGAAATTGCCTATTGTTACTAGTTCACGGGACATATCTATTTGTTCCTTATTGTTTAGGTTGCAACAAGAAACTATAGCACTACTTAACGGAGGCGATGGTGTCTAGTAGAGTCGTAGGTTAATCGTTAAGACAGTTCGAAGAAACATTCTTTGTATCTAACCTGAATTAATGTAAGTTAAAGTCTATAGTTAAAAAATAAGAAATTAAAATCATTTCATATAATTTAGAGGACCCGTGACGCTCCGTACGTATTTCTATCTAGCTTCATTCCTATTTCTTCTAATCTTCATCATTTCATTAAATCTAGTCTATCTTTCCAACTCATCCAATTTAGAGGGCAAGTACTCAAACAGAAAAGCATGTCGTAGCGAGTGTTCTCAGTTATCAGACCTGAAGATACAGAGAAAGAAACCTATGAAAATTATATAATGCTTTCGAGTTTAACTTGAGAAGGGTGAGTTACTCGATTTCTAAGACTTATGGACAAATTTGAGTATTAAAGGTATTATTTAAAAATATAGCAAATCGTTTAAACGAATAGATCTAAAGACAACATCATGTTTGAGTATAATTTCAAAAAAATGTCAATAAAAACAAATAGTCTGGATAAAATAGAGTCCACAATGCCTTTTATATATATAAAAGGCATTATGGATTTTATTATTATATATTAAAATATAAATCATAAAACATTTATTGTTTAGTAATTTTTCATAAAATTATTTGTCAGTTTTTGTGAAAACATTAAAAATATTGAAAACACTTTAAATTTTTTTCTGTCACTAAGTCCATCTCAGAGGTGACTGTAACAGTCGCATGTATAAAAGAAAAAATAGTACAAAAACGGCGTCTAATGCGACGATGACGAGGAGGGTCCTCAGACGTTTTCATATATATATATATATATCAGAAGCTACATCTATAGTGCAATGAGTGGGTGAGCACTGCAGTCAAAGCAGGCTGAATCCCGGAAAACTACCGACCCAGTCTAGACGTGGGGGCACTTCCCCTCCTCTCTCCCGTCCCCCACATCACTTCTCGAACCCCCGCTGCCCTGGCGCTTTCACCAACGACTTACAGACATAAAAACAGAATGCACTGACGCTTTTGAGTGAAGCCGTATATGAAATAGGAACAAATCCCCTAAAAATTAGAAGACATTTTTTTTAAATATAATACAAAGGTTTCGATAAACTCTAAATTCTTTATTCTCGTTTTCAAAACCTCAGAATGTTGTAATAATCATAGCTCTGTCAAAAATCCTGTATAAAATGTTAGGGGTAATAATCGTAAAAAAAATACCATTGTGTATAAATCTTTATAATTTTTTATTTTTACATTGAAAATTATCATATCATATTTTTATATGGAATTAAAACCAATTTTTTTTGTTTTATTTGTGATCCTTTACTTATATAATGTATTAATAAGAAGTATTGTTTGTAAAATATTTATATCTAATTATAATGGAATGGATGGAATATATAAAAATATCTGAGTTATCGAACATAAGCAACGGAATTTGCAAACGACGTGGCCGTCGCCTTGAATTAGATAGACTGCGATATGCATGATTGACTGCGCTGCAGTGGGTTAGTGAGAGTGAATTACAGAAAGGGGGAATGGGGGTGAGGGGGGGTTGCAAACTAGGCGGAGGAGGTTTGCAGACGGGGTGGAATATGGTATGGGGCCAGACGGGAGAAGCCTGACGCACCTCGTTTCCGCACCGACGTAGTATCAGACGTACATAAAGACTTATGCATTACATGCAGGGTGTGATTGCAATTTACAATGCCGTCTTTAACAGTAACTTTTGCTGCGTCACGGCTACAAAACGCTTCAAAGACAGCACCTAGGGAAAAAAAGCTATGGACATGTCTGAAATAGGTACGTCATGCATTGTTCCTGATGTAGCACGCTTTGAAGGATAGCAAATTAACTCCTGTTTTTACACAGAAAAAATGTTTTGTATTCGTACTATGTAATGAGGAGCGCTTAGAGTTATGCCTGTTCTTCCGGTTTCAGTTTGTGACTATTTTAGAGGTCATAATGGCTCCGCTAGCAATGATGATCTCTGTGGCAGTTCCATGACTATGGATTTATATATGAAAATGGACATAATTAAAAACAAAAATAATGTTATTGTTAATAGTGATTAATTGGTTAAATATATTAGAACATGTTTAAATACTACCTTAAAGAGCAAATTACATATAATTGTACGTCACGAGTTTTATTTCAGATATAATGCAAGAAATATTCTCAAGTACATCTTTCCTAATCCTATCTTATTTCTATTGATAAAGAAAAGAGGCAATTTTAACAAAAATTTAAATGTTAAAATACTCTGGATTGTCATATAACCTAAATATAAATAAAATTGTCTTGTTCACTATTAAATCTATATCGAATAGAATTCCATGATTATTATTCAATGTTGCATATTCCTCTGAATCGATAGTAACAGTGGGCGGATCGCAGCCATCTCGAATCTCGGCCAATTTCTTTTTCTCATTTAAGAGAATAAATAGGATGTATTGTTTGCCGATCTATATTGAATAATTTACTCTTTAATTTTCTAACTCAAACTACATTTTGTTACCTTTGGCGAGGAAAATAATATTTTGCTATAAAAATTCATTACTTTTATATTAATAATTTTAAAGGCAGTAGAATTAAGTGAATTTTCTAAATCTGATGTTAAACATTTCGATATACTAATAAACAAGAAAGAATTAAGCCTGGTGGATACGTCTGTTTCTCTTAGAGTACTCTTGATGCAAAATTTCAATAGGGCCATCATATATGCCAACTTGCAAGTAGACTAAGCTCTGAAACAGATGCCGTAAAAAAATAAGATGCTTGTCATAACATAATTTTAATTGACATAAAAACATTAATATTTTTATTAAGAATACAGCATGCAACTGTAAATACTAGGTGCAAACGTAAGCTTGTAACACGTTCTTGAGGACCGCCCCATTTTTCGCTTCTACAACAAAATCCCTGTGAGTGTTTAAAGCCTGCCTATCAACAGGTTTAAGAAATTTTTTAAACAAAAATTTAAACGTACGTAGGCTTCAAGTAGTTAAAAACGGCTAAACTCACGTTATAATAATCGGTTTCAGTACCAACAAGTTTCGGACCTACCGGACTTCCATCATCAGGGAGAGTGGAATGAGTTCGCGCTCTCGAACTCATTCCACGTGGTACTTAGGCTTATTGAAATAAAAATTAATACATTAGTGACAGTAAGCCATGGGATTGAGGTGATCGCTACCTAGCTAACAATAAATCTTAATACCAAATTTATTTCAAAAATTATATTATTGTCCCGACAGCCGAGTTGTTGGGTGGTCGGAATTTCGAGTCAAGAGACCCGAGTTCGAAACCCAGGTGGCAGGCTCGTACCAATGGGTTATTCAAAAACTTACGAATTATATCGGTGGCTTGGACATAAGACGGCGACGGGCTCCACACCTGTCACGTTGTCCCGAAAATATCTTCGGTGGAAGGTGGTTCGAAGGGACTTAATTGTCTAGACTAGACCTCTGTCTACGCCTGTATTGGGAATTGCGTGAAGATATTTATTTATTTCAAAAATAAAAAAATAAATAACTGAAAAATAAGCGCATACCCTCGGAGTTTTTTCGTCTGTTTCTTCTGTGTTAGAGGAATAACGTTACTGTGCTAGATTAAAAAAATACTATCGATAAATGAGTATAAATAATATTCTTATTTTGATAAATAAATAACATGAATTGTACGATTTCACGTAAACAATTAATTTGATGAACTAACCTTGCTATTAAGCAAGTCCATCCATTATGAGGATATAAAAAAACAGCAAAAAATAGACAGCAAAAAATAAAAATAAACTAATACGCACTTAATACTTTTTTTTCACAAATAGATTATGTATACAATATATTAAAAGAGGAAACATATATATAAACAATATAACTTCGTCAATTGTCATTATTGTGTTAATCAATGTAAGTCAATTCTGGTATTATTAAAATCGGTTATTAGACAAATACTAATACAATTTATTAGTTTCGATACACATTTCACCGGAACTTGTTTTGAATATCGTGACAGATGGTCAGCCTGTCACTAGCCTTACTACTGAAGAACGAAGTTCGGTCTCCTGATTTCAATCGGCTATCGTAGCTTAATTATCTATGAACTCTTGCTTAATGCAAATGAACCTCAATTAAATATTATAATGATTTTTTTAATTATGCACCACTGACGCAAACGGGCCAAGGAAATCCCGTTTTTTACTTATTTACTTCAAATCATGAAAATCTCAACTTTAGATCAAAGGTCTTTTTATAAGGAGGATTTAACACAATCGCCTTGCGATCGCACAATGGCGATTGCAGTGCCAGAGATCTAACTCAGAAGCTACAGTTTCCACCAGTCTTGATTTTCAGTCATAAATTTTGATGTCTACTATACAAAAATACAATTTACTATACAAAAATAACGCCACATAAAAATCTACTGCGGAACATAGGTCTCTCCCATCACCAAGGGTTTGCTGAATCGCCATGCTTAGCAAGTGGGTCTAATTTGCATTTATTGTATTGTGTTGCGTCATAGGTTTATAGATAATGTCGCCTTTCCTTCATTATTTATTTCTCTTTATTATAATAATATCATTTAAGAACAGAATGAAGCATTCATTATTATAATGGTAATCGAGTTAGATAGCTTGTCCCTGACCGCACGGGCCTTGGCAGCGGGCATCGACTCCGGCCACTTCAGCGGCCTTATTACATTTCTCAGCTACATTTATTATACATATTAGAAACATTGTTTCTGTATTTTGCATTCACATGATTTTTTATTGTAATTTCTTTTTAATTGTAAATAAATTTACTTAAATTATTAAAAGGACGTAAACGAAACACTTGACATGTGATGCAATGTAACGCAATTGGATCCTTCCAAACTAAAATCTTTTAGGTGGAGAACGCTATGTTTTTGTAGCTTAAGTTGTATTGCACCTTTTTTTTTTAAAGTTCTCATGGACTTTTTTTTTCCTGAAATTTTTTTACATAGTAGACAAAACGCTGCACACAGGACTCATTTATGTTTTTTTTTCTATTTTCTCTTTACTAATAAGAAACATTTGAGAAATTTTTAGCGTTTATTTCTTTTATAACTAAACCATACGAGCACGATGATTAATATTTTGGATACACGGAGACTGTAAAGACATAGTTTAGATCATCATTATTAACGGGACTTCGAATAATTGATTGTTGCTTGTCAAAATCTGTAACGTAATTCGAGTAACCTTTGATAAACGTTTGACATTGCAGAGGCTAAAGCCGAGCGGTAGAAGGGGTACGTTGCAGACGGGCGGGGTCAACCGCCGCGGGTGGGTCGTCGGCCGAGGCCGCGCTGACTGCGCTCCGCATCTGTATGCGGGGCCCGCAAACGGCAAAAATCTTGCAAGTGCACACTCGCTCAATCTGAATTAATATCATTATCATGTTCGCGTTGAATTGGTGCTTTCAAGTATTGTTAAAATCTGAAGGATTAATCCGAAATGATTATAAAAGAAAATAAAGTTATCCGAAGTAATAAATAAAAATTAAAGAAATACGCGGTAGTTGCAGTAATATAGCGCTCTATTTTTGAAAGATCTTTTATATATAGAGGAATGTATACATCATTCATTAACAAATGTGACCGATCACAGATAAGCAGTAACTATAAACCTTGGTCGGGAACTCATTTTACACAGACATTTTCCATCAATACTTGTTTCGAAAAAAGAAAAAAGTCATGACAGCCGGAGTGGTTGACTGATCCGAAATCAAGACACACGAGTTCGATCCCCAGGTGATTGGCTCGGATCAATGGATTCAAAACTTAAGTACGAATAGTATTTTTGACTTGGACGTAAAGACTTGGACGTACACCACGTTGTCCCAAAAATATCTTCGGTGCGTAATACGTTTGGTGGGTCGAAAGGCCTTAATTATCTAGACCTCTGTCTAACCATGACATAAGGATTGGAAATGAGGGGAAGACATTTTTTATTTTAATAAGTAAATTATTTCTGACTAAAGTAACCTTTTTTTTATAGAAAAGGGAGGCAAACGAGCAGGTGGCACACGTGATGGTAAGTGATTACCGCCGCCCATGAACATCTGCAATACTGGAGTAATAGCGGATGCGTTGCCGGCCTTTGAGAAAGGTATAGACTCTTTTGTTGAAGGTCCCTAAGTCGTATCGGTCCGGAAAAAACCGCTGACGGCAGCTCATTCCACAAAGTGCAAGTGCGTGGCAGAAAATTCTGCGAAAAACGCACTGGGGTGGAATGCCAAGCATCAAGGTGGTGTTGATGAAATTTTTGGTTATGTCGTAAGGTACGATGGTGAAATTCAGCGGCTGGGATTAATCCGAACAATTCCTCGGAGCACTCTTTCTCATTTCTCTCTATCTCTGTATTTATTGATTAAAAATAAACCAAAAAGGAGTTATCAATTTTTTTTTATTTAAAGACAAGATTTCTGAAATAGTGGATTGAGAATGACTTTTAATAAAAGATCTTTGCCTCTTTCTTACTCTTCCAACTCTTTGTTGGGCAAGCATAATACTGGAGGCTACATAAATCTTACTGAGCATTTCGTCTATACTTGTCTGTGCATTTTCGGTTGTGGTACTTATTGAGATTTATTTTTACATGACGGTAGATATTACGACTCACTAAACTTTGCCCTTAGTCGCCTCTTACGAATTCCACGGGAAATAAAATAACGTATAAACTTTTTATCCTGATACCACTCTCCACTAGTCACTTTGTTTTGAATGAGGTCTGTGAAAAAATCGATCTATCCTTATATTATGTACAAATTTTTACTGTAGCTTTCTGACATATTATGTCGCTTTCTAAATGTTAAATCACTTCTAATGACAGGGGGCATAACTCTATGCCGGGCATCCGGTTTTTTTTTTTCAGAGCTCAGTGCGCAAAGCAGGTTTCCCTCCTATTGTGTTGAAGATGTGTGCTCCAGCTTCAGGTTCCAACGCGTCTTTTCCGTTGCTCCTACTGTCTAGGCGTCGTCCAGAAAGCATGGAAAACAGCTTTAGTGCACCCGATCCCTAAGAAGGCGACCGCTCAGATCCATGCAACTACAGAGCGATCGCCATCATCTTCTTGTTCTCAAAAATAATGGATTCCATTATAAACTGCCAGCTCTTAAGGAACTTAGAGGAGCACCAGTTGATTAGTGACTGACAGTACGGCTTCCGTCGTGGTCGCACAGCCAGTGATCTTTTTGTGTACCTCACTCATCGATTGGCGGAGGCAGTAGAGAGCAGGGGATAGGCTCTGGGAGTTAGTTTGTACATAGCAAAAGCCTTTGATCAGGCATGGCACAAAGCGCGTCTCTCGAAGCTTCCGTTATATGGGCTTCGCGAGAAATTTTGTTATCATGTTACTAGTTTCCTCACAGACCGAAGTATCAAGTTCGTAGTTGACGGTACATGCTCGGTCTCCAAGTCTGTGAACGCTGGTGTCCCATAAGGCTGTGTGCTATCGCCAACCTTGTTTCTTCTGCACATCAATAATATGTTACAAATCAGTAACATTCATTGTTGTGCAGACGACAGCACTGATGATGCCTTATACACCGGCCGAGCCAATATTTCTCGGGAACACGTCGACGAGTACCGGAACAAACTTGCCTCTCTAGATGAGATTTGTTAGACAAAATCTCGGACTGGGGCCGATAAAATTTAGTCCATTTCAACCACAAAAAGACACCGCTGAAAAGCAATCTTTGGGCGTGTCACTTCATATTGAGAGCACTCCCCACAGTTGCCTTAGCCAGTATCGGACTCCTTGGCGAGTCCGATACTACATCTAAGAAGATGACCACTTCAGGGTCAGCTTCTTAGATGTAGTATTCAACTCGAATCGAAATCGCCTTCACGAAAAGAGCCTATACATTTCTCAAAGGCTGGCAACGCAACTGCTATTTCTTTTTCTTTTTTCATTAGAGAAATATAGATATATTCCTCATAGGCGTCAATCACTTACCATCACGTTGGCCACCTGCTCGTTTGCCCCCTATTCTATAAAAAATAATCTATGCAATATTTCAAGTCCTTAAAAACAAGAAGTAGTTTAATGCCATGCATGCTGCACGATACTAAAAGTAAATTAAATTCGACATGTGTTAAAAATGTTATATAACAAAATAATAATAAATAAACAAAATTGTCATATGTGCCATAAAAGTAACAATGATGAGTTGATGAGTCACTGTAGGGTGATCGTTGGGCTATATTCAGAAGATGGGAACGGGATTTCCAGGAAGTATTGATCTAAAAACACGTCATAACTTTTTCTATGAATAAATTATGAAAGGCTAATTCTGAGACCTTCGATCTTATTATTATATACCATATTTTTATTGTATAATTATTACTTAGCTTTAAATCTTCCACATTAAATAGCTATATATATTTGAAACCTTTCTGTTATATTGCATAAAACATAGAATATAGAGGATATACGCAAAATTTCCTAAATTTGTCTTGAGTGGATTATTGATGATCACTGTGGACAGGTGGGGTGTACATTAGTTTTCAAGGCAACGCCAGCTTTGATATCCCGTGAACGATTCCCGGGCAGTTGCATGTAGAAAACTGCTTTTTCTATGTTGTCTCGAGTCCGGGTTTCCATAACACATGTGCTTTAGCTACTTACGTTGGAATCGGAGCAACGTGTGTAATGTTGTTCCTATTTATTTATCAACGAAAATAAAATTGAAGAAACTAACAGAATTTATAAAACGCTATCTAAAATGATTCACATTTCATACAATTTTTATTAATCTATGAAAGTAAAACTACGTGCCTAGATCACAAGCTAGACTCGTAGCTTTAACGTAGCAACGAGCTACGAGTGCTCCAGCGAAGTCGTCGCGCACGCCTTCAGGTCACTGGCACTACCCGGCCAGTGCACTCGCCTAGCTTAGATACTTCTAACACTGTAGTTTTTTTTTATACTAGTAACATTCTCACCGAGCCGAGTTCAAGCCACTCATCTAACGAGTTGCTTTAAATACTTATGGCATCGTAAGTTAAATTAATACAATTCCATTCTTAGTATAGAGAGATAAATATCAAGTAATATGGGATATCGGGTTTGGTAAATAGTCTTATTGTTTTGCACTTCCAAATAACTTAAAATGTTAATATGATGTCCCGATAGTCTAGTTAGTACAGATATACCCAACAAAAAGTTTCAACACCAGATGAGGGTTGAGAGTTTCAGGCCCGTAAAAGAATTGGGGTTAAATCATTTAATGTTTGAATTTGAATGTCTGTATTTGCGTCTTTAATGGTAATGAGTAAATATGAATTGTATATCTATGTATATCTATGTAGTTATTTTGTACAATTGATACTTAGACGGTGATAGTTTCACTAGCTGTCACGTTTCCCCCGAATAAGTTTTGCCTAAAAGTGGGTTGAAAAATTAAATAATAAATAATAATAAATAAATATCTTCACGCAATTTCCAATATAGGGGTAGACAGAGGTCTAGTCTAGACAATTAAGTCCCTTCGACCCACCTTCCACCGAAGATATTTTCGGGACAAAGTGACAGGTGGTGAGCCTGTCGCCGTCTGTATGTCCAAGCCAACGATATAATTCGTACATAAGTTTTTATGAAAAAAACCATTGGTAATAGCCAGCCATCTGGGGATCGAACTCGGGTCTCTCGACTCGAAATTCCGATCACCCAACCACTCGGCTATCGTGACTTATTAAATAGAATGAAATAAATATCTTCACGCAATTCCCAATACAGGGGTAGACAGAGGTCTAGTCTAGATAATTAAGTGCCTTTGACCCACCTTGCACCCAAGATATTTTCGGGACAACGTGATAGGTAGTAAGCCTGTCGCCGTCTTTATGTCCAAGCCAACGACATAATTCGTACATAAGTTTTTGAAAAACCCATTGGTGCGAGCCTGCCACCTGGGGATCGAACTCGGGTCTCTTGACTCGAAATTCCGACCACCCAACCACTTGGCTATTGTGACTGTTGAAAAAATTGGGTTGGAGAAATTAAATCTCCAACTACCCCAGTATTCGAGCTCGACACTGGTAGAAAACAATAAAATCAATCCTAGACTTAGACTTTACAGACGTCTATCAGCTAATCTACATTTTGACAAATAAATAAAAGAAATAATTTCATTCACAGATCTCTGTTTAAATGCATGCTATTAGTGAATTTGGACTGCCCTTTATTTATGTTCACGCACAATCCCTGACGGGTAGCCAGAGAAAACAGATCGCCAAGTGTCATGATCCTTATATACCTCTTTCGCTTCATTCACATTCATCATTTTCTTCATACATGCACGTCGAGGTATCCGAGCACTCTTGACCCTCCCGTCCCGTCTTCGAGCAATTTACTCACATGATCTTCGAAAAGTAGTCTCGGCCTACCTCGAACCGTTTTAATATTAACTTTCGCGCTATATATTTTTTTCACCATTCGGTCTTCCAGTACAGAACAGGAGAAAAATATAGGAATGAAACGTGTGAGTATTTCAAGTCAATCAACTACTTTTTGTTATTTTCGAACACTAATACTCAAAATAAAAATCGATGAGCAAAATAAAAATCGATTGTCAAATATATAACATAGCATCACTGGAAAATGGCTTAATCCATTTTGCAGGATATGATTAGAGTTTCCCACAATTTTCTTTTGAAGCCTAAAAATTGAAAACTGAAAATTATTTTTACCATGAACTTTCAATATATTTATATTGATCTGTTACATCTATATTTTTTGTCATTTTTCCTATGTTTGCACCTATTCAATCCTTTTTAAAAATTATAAATTATCACGTTGCGATGAAATTGATTGAAAATTTTAACATGGCAACGCCTGTCGGATCAACTAAGTATAAGATAATAAAAAAATCAACACAATCATTGAAATTGCTTGCAGCGAGGTACTATAGCCAGGTAATTTAGTTCTAACTAGATAAAATGTTTATAAATAATAAACATTTGCCATTTTCATGATCTTAGTGAGATTTCTCTACAACTTTCAACAGATTTCAAATTTCTAGGTGCAACGTATGTCGTGAATCACTTTCGCATGCGAATGCGCGCAAGCATTTCATTCGCATTTAAAGTGCATCGCCCCGGTGAACTTCGCGCTACTAAATCAGCCGACCCTTCCGTTCTACATCTGTTTATATTTATAAAGCATCTAGTATATTAGTCTCTTGTCTTTCGTACCGTAATAATGCATTCGTCTTGTGCCAGACATATCTTGAGTACCTTATCTCATGTTAATAAAAATATGCTAAATAAAACTAAAAATATTAACATTAAGACTAACATACTGTTTATGCACGGCCAAGCTAGTTCTATAAGGCTCATTTTATCGTAAGCACTCGTCGTGTCAGGGTATATTTTTTGTCTTCTCACGTTACAGGTAGGTTGCTGTAGCGCAAGCAATGCGCATGCAACGGGTATCTAAGCGAGTGCTCTGAAATAGTCGAGACGGGATCTATTTCCCGGGCAGCTGCGAGCGTTCGTTGCCCCGGCATAGGGCGTTAGAAGTGCAACGATCTCCGTAATTATCGTCGCGCCCGCGCAACACTAAACTTGAACTGCAAGCTGTACGCCGCGCACCACCGCCGTCACCTTCACTGCTTAGAAAGCAACAACTATTGCTATTGACGAGCCCGACTCGTAACCGCGTGCAGTAATGGAGTAAAAGCGAGAGCATAGTAAGTTTAGTAATGACTTAGATGCTAGAATCATATTTTTTTTATAGAAATTTTTGCTTTTAAAATGATCGGAGATTCAACGTAGATCAAAGGTATCTGTGTTTCCGAAAATTCAATTTAGCGGAATTATATAAATAAATTAAAGGAAGCGCGGCGGGCTAACCTTTTATCACGCTATCTCAAATAAGCTCCAATTAAATGTGTGGGCTAAAAAAATTAAATTGTTGAGATCTCTGGCTACCCCAATGTTATAAGATATGATATAAAGAAAATTTTAAGAAATGAAATATAGCTGTCTTACATTTGTACGTATATTAAGATTTATAAAATAGTAATGTTATTATTGCAGTTTGTCATCTCCGAAGAAAAATATTTACATTAACAGTGTGTTATGACTTTTGAATCAATTGGGTTGTTACAAGCACTTGCTGCTATAGATACAGCAGCCGACGACTGTTAACGGTTTTCAAAACAATTACAGCTGTGAAAAATATTGTTCTTTTTAATACAGTACATGTAATACTTTGATTATATAAAGGTATTTATTTTTAATCTATATAATATATATAATTATTATTAAAGGAAGTATAACATTTTATTTATTATTATTTATTTGACGACCTCCGTGGACGAGTGGCGTGCTCACCGGTTTTCAAGGCCGATTATAGTTTGCCAGCTCTGAGGTCCCGGGTTCGATTCCCGGTAGGGTCAATGAAGAAAACACTTTTTCTACTTTTTCTCGGGTCTGGGTGTATGTGGTACCTTCGTTGTTTCTGATTCCATATTACAAGTGCTTAAGCTGCTTACTTTGGATCAGAGGAATGTAGTGATGCTGTCCCTACCTATGTATGTACCTCTCACCTTTCATCATTTATGTATAAATTTAATGTTTTATCTTTTAAGCTATTATTTACCGTAGAAGAGAAAAAACTAACGATACTTACATCACAACCGTGACTACCACTACATTAGGTGGTGGTAACCAGGTAGTACGTAACCAATAATATAGGTGGTGGTCATATAATATGTAAATTGTACCATTTAACGATGAAAAAAATTACATCTAACCCACAGGGAGCTTTCAAGAAAAAAAATATTATAATCTTAACAAGCTAATTAACACTTAGTAGAAGATTTTTTTATTACCTTAACATTTAGTATAACGGAGTGTTTTTAATTTATTGTAGAACATGAGATCAGTGGCAGCGCCGTATTAACACTACCCGAAACCCTATTGTAACGTATATGCGCTAAACAAAATGCAAGTCATATAATCATAACGATACTAAAAATGCGCTTGAATTTTAACTCCTGCGCTTGCATTGTATCCTAGTAATTGGTTGCACTTATAGTGCATTTGCATCATTTGTTGTTTTCATTTCACTTTATTGAGTTTCATTTACGAATTGAATTGTAAATAAGTAGATATAAATACATAGTATAGGGACAACATCACATACAATGGTCTAATCATAAGTAGCTAAAGGCACAAAATTTTTAAGAATCAGCAATAATAACAAAAGTACCGCAAACACCCCAACCGGCACATACCACGGGACAATAAATAAAAAGTTGGTTGGTTTTCTACCTTGGCCTGTCGGGAAATCGACCCAGCACGTCTGTTAATCTTTTGTTTAATATAATAAATAGTGTAGTGAACTAATTAATGTGTCTATTCTTATAACTATTCTTTTAACTGCTGCAACGAATTGACCAATATTTTGTATTTATTACCACCGATCTTCCATGTGAAAAATGTGAAAAAAATATTGAGGGTCTGCGAAACAAATTTTGTGTTTAAGTTTACTGTTAATTTTACTACAAGCTACCAGGCGAGCAGAACAAACGAGGAGATTAAACGAAATAAAAATGCGCAATGCATTCACATGCAGTTAGATGGAGACATGGTTTAAAAGAACGAGTGCAAAAGGGATAGAATGCACTTTGAGCATGTGTTTGTTCAAGCAACAGTGACGTCTGTTGCACGTGTATTTATTTATAGTGAGGTTTATTTCAATTAGTCTCAAATGATATTGTGGCATAATATTTTATTATATCTTCATGAAGTTTTTCAAAAATGTGTTAGGCAGAGATCTAGATAATAAAGTAAAGGACGATTTGATACATTTTAGGTGTTTGATTATTTTTAATATAAACTTTAAGTCAAGTCTCTATAGGCGAGTCGTCGGGTGATTGTAATTCGACCCGAGTTCGATCCCCAGGTGGTAGGCTCGTACCAATGAGTTATTTTAAAAACTTATGTCCGGTTTGTATCGTTGGCATAAGGACGGCGACAGACTTACCACCTGTCACGTTGTTCCACAACTATCTACGGTAAAATGTGAGTCGAAAGAACTTAATTGTCTAGACATCTGTCTACCCCACTACAGGAAATGGTGTTTAGGGTCCTGGACATCGAATAGGATTAATTGTAACAAATATTTACAAAAATAAAATGGATGTTTATATAAGATAAAAATACCTGCCAAATCTCGGCAATCAGTAACATCTCCGTTCTCTGTATCCAAAAAACTTGTTGAGTTGCCTCGCTATATGGTAAGACTGATGCTTTCATCAAAGTATGAGTCAGGTTTTGGATCACTAAAAACTATAACTCAACACGAGCAGATGTCTTTCTATAAATGTATAGAGTCTGGTCTCCTTAGCTCGTGTGTCTTCACTCCAGAAGACACAAATAAATAACCTACGCCAAGCGTTATTTGCGGTGCTTTGCGTCCTATCCCTGAACAATTATTCCATGGAATAAGTATCAATCCGTTGACCTCATTTCATCGTATCTTAAATCAACAATATATATTTAATATATATTTCTAATATTTCTTGCTTAATCTTATATATTGTATAAAATTCAAAGCTTTTACTGTATTGCACTTTACTTTATAGCTTTACGACATACACGGGATAAAGATGATGGCAAAATGTCTTGTCATTATGGCAATATCTTAATTTTATGTATACGAGTGGTATAATTATAATGAACTACTTTATTGCCGGCATTCCTATTAGTAGCTGAACAATATTTGCAGTAAAATTTATATTTCGTAATTAGACGGTTTCACCTAGCAAAGAACACCTGTGCATTGACCCGCTGATGTGAGCTGCGTGACGTCGTAGGGGCGTTACGTCGCCGAGAACTCCTTACATGATCTGTTACCCTAGTAACAAAGGTTTGTTTCCAACACAACCCTTTTCTGGTATGAATGAAGTACTTTTTATTATCGATATTAAGGTACATCTTATATAATAGGTGTTGTGTATGTAATCTCCGTCGCAAAAATTTTATCAAAACCATGTGGTTGTGTACAAATGTATCACTTACCACGTTGGTATGCGTGCAGTAAAGATATTCGTTTTGCAACAAAGCATCACTCTGTATAGACTAATACGACGTGCGCGGACTCGCTTTTTTGTATTAGAAAAAAGTACATTCTTGGCGATGCTCAAAAAATATGAAATGTCTGTACAGACAACGTATTAACATCTCAAAAAATATTTTAAACCGACGCCATCCGTTTCTGTCTAAAAATGTTGTACTTTTTAATCCTAGTAAAAGCTTCTAGCTTATAACAAATATAAAAATTTTATATTCGTTATAAGCTAGAAATATCTGATGACAATAAAAAAACCAAAACAAATGTTTAGTTTTTTTTTGGAATATTGTGATAATGGAATTTAATTATCTCCGATTTATAAAATTTCTAATTCCAATTCAAAAAATACCCTCAATAAAGGTCGGGTCGTCAAAAATGAAAAGCAATGTGTCAGAATACCTAGTGACATACTTATCTATGATGATAACAAACACACGAAGGCAAATATATTAAATTTATCTGAATTTAGTTTATTTATTATTTACTTCTATTAAAAAAAAATTGTACAGAATTTAATTATTCTCAGATTGAATATTTTTTATTTTTATTTAAATTAGTTTTAGACAGAAATCAGGCATAAAAGTTCTATACTATTAATAGGTTTCCCTTCAAAAGACATTTCGAGTCATGAATACATGTAAATATAACCGCCTGCATTAAGGTTTCATAGGACATTAAACACATTTTTACGTACTTTCGTATTTCATTTGATAACTATAGCTTAAGGTTTAAAGCACAAGGTACGGAGAAACAAAGATACACTGCTTACTACTAACCAAATCACGACATTACCGTCTGACGTAAATGAGCAGTTTAATTTTAGTGCGATATGCCTGAAGAAGTAAAGCTGAAGTTCAAACATTTTATTCACTTTTTTGTTGCTATTACTTGTATTATTATCTTTTTATATGTTTGTAACATGTATCATTAGAGAATTTCTTTAACACTCAAGAATGAGGGAGATTTTTAAATTTATTCTTTCAGTTAATTATAGAAACCAGTTAAATTGTCAATTAGAGTCCTCAATCTACTTTTAATGAAATTATGTGCATAATGCTACACATAAATTTAAAATATCGGAAAGAGGAACAGTAGTGTCAGTTCCGGTTGCATCCCGGGACAGAATCGATCGGCCGTGACCATGGTAACGCGCCGTTCCGTGCATGGGTCAGGGGCGAGGCTAGCTGTATATGTACCAAGCTATCCCTCGATACAACTACCTCAGACAAACAATAATGCTTGTATGCGCCTACACGATAGTTTTATATCGCGCGTTTAGTATTATATCTCGTTTATTTGCAATTCCTTCTATTGAGTTTTACAAAATACAATGAATGTACCTGAAATTATATGTTCTCCTTAGAAATGTTGTTCTATGTTTTTTTTTCCTATATTTGTCGACCTTCTTGGACAAGTAGCGTAAACACAACCAGTGTTTACAGTATTTTCAAGGTGTCGCCATCGCAAGGTTCCGGGTTCGATTCCCGGTCGGGTCAATGTAGAAACACCACTTTTTCTACATTTTCTCGGGTCTGGGTGTTTGTGGTGCCTTCGTTGTTTCCGATTTCCATACCACAAGTGCTTTAGGATTGCTCCGAAGCAATGGATGTGATGATGTCCCTATCTATATATGTATCTAAGTTTTATATACACACGTTAGAAACACGCGCTTGTTTCTGCATCGTATGCGTATGAATCATTACAAATGTTACTTTGCGACATATTTTCACAATGTATTATATAAGTCCAGGGATCGTGGCTAGCCGTCATCTTTATTAATTAATCTATTCAATTTAATCATTATTTAATAATTTATTTATACGATTAAATATTTATTTAATTATATAAATAATTTATTTATGTATTTAAAATATACGAAGCTCTAACGTATATTGCGTTAGTACCAACGCAATATCCCCAGATGGCAGGCTCGTACCAATGGGTTTTTCAAAAACTTTTTTACGAATTACATCGTTGGCTTGGAGATAAGGACGGCGACGGGCTCTCCACCTTTCACGTTGTCCCGAAAATATCTTCGGTGAAAGGTGGGTCAAAGGGACTGAATTGTCTAGACTAAGCCTCTGTGTCTACACCTGTACAGGGAATTGCGCGAAGATATTTTTTTTTATTTTTATTTTATAACATTTAAATAATATTAGAATTAAATAAAGTTTCATCATTAAATAATTGACAGGCAATCATGGTAAAGAATCTAACATTAAACAGTTTTGGACCATCAGCCATTACTAGACTATTTAAATCACTGTATAAGCTACGTCTTTCAATTAAGTTGATTCATACCTTGTGTTAAAATTTGTGACTATATCTGTTATTACGTATTTGATTTGCTAATATTTTATGAGCCACGTAACTATTCTCCGTAACAATGTAACCGATTTCTTATCATGTATGTTGATGACCTTCAATAAACACACTACCGGCACATAAGTAAATATAAAAACTAACTGTATTAAGTTACAACGTAACCTCATATAACCATAACCTACTCGACATCTCTTAGAGTAATATTATATACATACTGTATTACATTACTAGATTAGTAATTAGGAACTAGCGTCCCGCCTCGGCTTCGCATAGCTTCTGTAAAAGTCCTGTGCAGGCCTTTCCCTATGATGGTGTGTCGATATATGGAGGATTTGATAGTCGTCACGCTTGGTAAGTGTATTGGCGATCGCTGTGCTTTTTACCTACCGATCTTTATTTTGGAGTTGTATATTTCCACCACCCACACTTTATATTGTTGTATATTATATATATTTGTTGTATATTTGGACACCCACGGGATGAAAAGTGGTGGTGTATTCTTACAGCGATACCACACGCCATACGTTAGTTAATGCGATGGTTAGGATAGGTTAATGCCTTCTCTGTTGTTCATTTAGGACATGTAAATAATGTTCATATTATAAATTGTTAACGTATTTTTGTCAATCCAGCTATTATCTGATATTTGTAATTGATTTATATAAACTTATGTTTCGCTATTAAATTTAATTTATTATTTATGTAAAATTATTAACTATTAAGTATCAATAATTATAAATTCTCAATTCACCACGAGATCCTCGGTGAAAGAAAACATCGTAAGATAAGTCAGTTTTAAAATGTGTATATAAAATGTATAATTAGTGTGCAATGTCCTCAGCGTGATTATGGACGTTTATTACTCTAAATTTTCTCAAAGCATATTATGCACATTTACAGGCTGCTAAGTAACTTTTACTTTTCTTTATCTTCATAAGATTTACAAATTCTGGCATAGCCTCTACTGACTTTAGTATAAATTTATCTCGTAGTGAGATAGGTTTATCTGATTTTAATTTAATAAGACTGAAAACCAGCCTGTGTTGTTTAATAAAACTACCGCTTGCTAAATATATAAAAAGAAGAGAATAGAGAAGAATAGTGGTATGAAAAAAAATCGCGGCTTTACGCAATTGGTCGTGTGGTAGCGCCGTAAGATTAATATCAACCCCCTCTTCCCTTGTGTGTCGTAATAGGCGACTAAGATGCAAGCCGTGATGGAAATTACAATGTTCTACCGAAAAATGGTAGCAGCATCCAAGGTGCAAAGAGTCTGGTACAGAAAACACCGATCCGCTTGCCAAGCCTATATCCTGCAGTGGGCTTTAACAAGCAGTAATGGTGCAACATTGGAATTATTTCTGTTAGATAGAGTGATGATTTGGGATAATATAGAAAACAATGGATGTAAAAAAAACAAATACTTCGAGAACAACGTCCGTCAATCTGCATACATCTTTCTTACAAAAAAAAAGTCAGCAAGCTTTTTCAGTATCAGCGGTGGTTTATTTGTATTCTATTTTTGTGGTAGTATTTCTGCTGTCATAAACCACGCTTGAATCTTGCCTTTCAGTTACGAACGTCCGTGACCTGTGTTCGGTCATACAAACAGAAGCGTTCAATGAGGAGTAAAGGGGCGGGGAATGGGCGGCGGAACGGTAGGTAGTTTTAAGTTAAACTTCAAAATTGTTACCATACCAACACTCAAGTTTCTTGGAAACATCGTTTGTAAGCGATTAGCTGCATTTGCAGTTAATTGCTTGTTATGAAACAGTTTAAGTATTGTAAATGTTGCGAGTGACGCGATGCGACCTCTGACAAGGTTGCGAGCCGACACTTCCCTGTGTACTCAGTCGTTTATAGCGTAGGTATGTTCGCGTACAGATTATATTTACGCTATTTACATTGTGCATGATATATTATCATTTTTGCAAGTATGCGGAAGTTACATGGAAGTTTCGTAGGTTTCCGTTTAGACTTTAACGCCATGGTAACGCCTCATCAAATGATGGTCTTGTGACCACCTTGTTCATTTGAAGGTCTTGAGGAAGTTCTTGTTAATGTTATATGTTAAATATAATGCAATGTATTATAAATATCACATAATTTTAAATACAGTAAATGCTTAACTTTTAACTTAAAATAAAAAACTATAATCTAAAATACTATAAAATTTCATTTGTAGATCTTATTTCATACTAGCTGCTGCCAAACGGCTTTGTGCGATTAAACACTTAACGCCGAACCCTATTTTTATAAAATATCACTAGCTTTTAGCTTATCCTTATATCATCAACTACCTGCCAGTGCTGCCGTTAATATCGGTCCAGCCGTTTCAGAGATTAGCCTGAACAAGTAGACAGATAGACAGAGTAAAATTTTTAAAATTTATAAGTAAGTTACAACACTTCAATTTTATATATATATATATATATATATATATATATATATATATATATATATATATATATATATATATATATATATATACATATATATATATATATATATATACATATATATATATATATATATATATATATATATATATATATATATATATATATATATATATATATATATATATATATATATATATATATATATATATATGTAATATCGATATTTCGCTTAAAAAATTTGAAATGATGATGGGCTGATATTCTTTTAAATATTTTTGATAATTTATTACGGCTCTAGTATAGAAGCTTGAATACCAGAGCCATAGGTATATAGCTCTGGTATTCAAGCTTAACAACTCTTAAGTTATCTCAAATTTACGGATACTGATGGCTAGTAGTAATTACAGATGCATTATGAAGATATCAACGTTTAAAAACGCCCTTCAAATTTTGCTATTTCGAGCAATTTGCAAATTGACGTACTTATCTAATTATAATTCTACAATCAAGAAATTACAATGCGAAGATAAATGCTTAAATATACATAACGCAGTAATATGAATATATCAGTAGGAAGTAATTTGTTCTTACAGAAGGTTATGGTGATAACACATAACCGAGTTGACTCTTGCCATATAACTGGATTTATCTTTAGCCGCATTGTACAATTATTACGCCATTGACCAATTAAAATTATAAAACTGTTTTTTTTTTGTACATAAGACAGAGTATCTTAAAGTCATATTTTAAAGCTCTCGATCATTCTTTCTTATTCTAATCTCCAAATCAACTTAGGAAATAGAAAATATAATACATATATACATATATACTGGCCTTTACAAGTTACACTGTCAGACATAGACTTTTCAGTAATTAATTGTCTGCTATTATTGTCGCGCTTATCAAGCGGAGTGGCGATAGAAATACCAGACCTCTTGCACTTTAGACAATGCTGTCCATTACCAGTCCGCTGAAATTTGGCTCTGAGATTTTTCCAGAAGCTTATTCCACTAGCTGCCGGTACAATATCTTTTTGAAGGTTTTCCCTTAGTAGCCAGTAACAACATCCAAGGGAAGAAACGGGGAGTTGCGTAGTTTTACGCCGATAACAATTACGAAATAAGAATTCGGTGTGGTAAACACCAATTCATATTTTCTAATCTGAGCACTGAAAAGTGTATAAGACTTTGTAGCAATCGTTAGCTCTTTGTGCAAAAACAAAGACTTGATAAAAGATTTACGTAATCGAGAATAAAAAAAAATACGGCAAAAAATAAGGGTTTTCTGTTTGTCTTTGCGTTGTAATTTGAAGCTATTGTGTTCTCCATCTTTATATGCATAATATAATCAGAATTTGACTTATTTTGATGGATAACAAGCAAAAGTGCTTGGACGTGCGAGCCGAAGGGTTTGCAAACAAACAGGGTGAAAGGGTCGAGCGCACCTGCGCCCGCGCCGTTGACATTGCCAGATAAGATAGTGCTATTATTTTGTCACTGCTGTCGGTCCAATGTCACAGTGACCTTAATGACACCGAATGACGCGCCGTCACCGCGCGTTCGTCGTACTGACCTTGCGATATTTATCTAATCTTCCATTCGCGAAAAATTTGTTAGCGCTATTATTTTTGTATGTACACTAGAACGTGTACTCTATAAGGTCATCGCATGCTTGGAAAACTTTGTAATTTCAAAGTTCCGCATTATATTGTATATGTTATGTTGTGTTATGTATACTTTGAACATATATGTTCATAGATGTTCAAAGCAGTAAGCAGCAAACTGTAGATTTAGTCGTAGTCTACCGGTATACATGATCAAAATACTCAATGTGACTTGTTAATTTTTCGAATATTGTCATAAACAATAATCTCTCATTTCACTGACTCATGACGACATTTCTAAAACAACTTGATCTGGAGATGAAATTTGGTACGGAGATATAGTATGAGTATGAGTCTTAGATGTCACCTTTAATGTATCCTTAATGTTTTTTAATTGTATGGAACTATATCATTTCTAAATTTACTTTCTTATTCTAAAAGTCACGATAGCCGAGTGGTTGGGTGGTCGGAATTTCGAGTCGAGAGACCCGAGTTCGATCCCCAGGTGGCGGGCTCGTACCAATGGGTATTTCAAAAACTTATGTACGAATTATATCGTTGGCTTGGACATAAAAGGCGACGACGGGCTCACCACCTGTCACGTTGTCCCGAAAATATCTTCGGTGGAAGGTGGGTCGAAGGGACTTAATTGTCTAGACTAGACCTCTGTCTACCCCTGTATTGGGAATTGCGTGAAGATATTTATATTTATTTATTTTTATTTTACTTTCTTATTCTGGATTTCATCTCGACAGCCGAGTGGTTGGGTGATCGGAATTTGTATCAAGAGACGCTAGTTCGATCTCCAAATGGCAGGCTCGTACTAATAAGATTTATCATAACTTATGTACAATTTATATTATTGGGTTTGGTATAGAATGGCGGACGACGATGTTCCAAAAACTCTCTTCGGTGTCGATAAGACTTAATTGTCTAGACCTCTGTCTCTACCCCAGTATTTTGAACGGCATGAAGTTAATTTTTTAAAGATGTGACTACTGGTATGTAGGGTGCAGATTAAAATTAAAAAATATCTGTTTTAACGTTCTCTATGTATTTCCTTCGGGGTCATGAGGACGAAACATAAAAGAAAATTGTGGTGATTAGTGGTACAAAATGGGAGTTGATAATAAGGCTTCTGAGTACGGCATTAACAAATGCCCTAGTCTTCTCGGTCGAAGTCCCGGGCGTATTTAGTGATTATAAATGACGGCGACGGGCTCACCACCTGTCACGTTGTCCCGAAAATATCTTCGGTGGAAGGTGAGTCAAAGGGACTTAATCGTCTAGAATAGACCTCTGTCTACCCTACACCCTTACGGACATACTCCATGGGCATAGGCTTTTAATATAATTTCGTTGTTCTTCTGATTCCATAAAACACGTGCTGAAGCTGCTCCAATGTTTTATCCGTTGAGTGAGTTACGCTCGTAATCAGAAGATGGATTGAAACTTTTGAAGCCACGGTCATGAATTTGTTCGATGGGAACGCATAAGCCTAACGCCGTTAGGGGGATTCCCTCTTCTCTGATATGTAGCTGGAAAGAAGGTGTGGGAGATTCGGACAAGAGAGATTCTCCTATTTAAAAAGTTAGTTAAACATAAATACATAATAGCTAACTCGATAACCTAGTAGAGATAATTAAGAGTACTCACATTTTTGTGGATGAATGGTCAGACATTCATCAGAAAAATGTTTTTCGTGTGTCATGGATATTTGTATATAATAATATATATAGTATTTGAATATTTATCGATGTAATTATATTGTGCTATTGGCTTGGATGCTAAGACGGCGGCTGGCTCACCATCTGTCACGTTGTCCCAAATAAGCTTCGCTGAAAGGTGAATCCAAAAGATAATCATCTCCAATCTCTGTCTATCCCAGTTCGAGGAAAAGCGTGCCTGTCCCTATTTTAGAGGTTCGAAAGCTATTATTCTGTTAGCAAAATAATTGATATTATAATTTAAATTGTAAACAATAGAAAAAAAAACATACACTACGACGGCGTTAGCCTCACCACCTGTCACGTTGTCCTAAATAAGCTCTTGCAAAATGTGAGTCGATTAAATTTTCTAGACCTCCGCCTACCCCAATATTGGGAAATCTGTGAAGACTATTCTATTCGGTTTAATAGTGGAAAGATATGACAAAACCTTTCAATCAAAATGTGTCTTTCTACGGAAAACAGTAACCATACAACGTGTTCACTAAGTAAATTAACATTCTCATTGTGTACAATTTAAAATCTTACGTAATGTGTATAGATTATTCTTTTTACTATTAATGGCGCTGATATGGCTTATGTTTACATTTCTGTAGGTACATACCGAATGACCTGATACAACAACACTAGACTTATCAAATTATATTTAGTAATATTAAACAAGAACTATTTGTTAATATCGAATATTAATTATAGAGACTTTGAATATGTAATTGCTTTATATTTACACATATTTATTCATTTTACATTGTTTAATAATAATAACACGACCTTCATCAAATGTCGTCATCACCCGGAAGTTACTATGAAACTGTAAACGTTCAGATACAATTTTCCGAAGCAGGAAGTATAAAATCCACGACGGCAAAGGTGAAGTAGAATTTTATTGAAACGTTACACCGACATAGCTCCGTAGTTTTCGATGCACCGGCAGTGAAGAAAAGCTATTAAAACTTGGCAATGTCAAGATCCTATAATCCGAGAACAGATCTCAAATATTAAGGTAGTTCACTGACGTCGCTTATCTCGTACGTGTGGTACTTTTCTTATTAAAATACAACTGCCTGTATATTCTCATTATTTTTTATCATAGCAGTCCATAATTATTATGATTTTAATAGTTTTAGAGTTACTTATTTTCCTTAGAAACTTTAAAGAAATAGATATTCAAAAGTAGGAAAAATAACTTCTAAGATTGTAAATAAAACGTTACAGAATTAGAAATACAGAACAGCAACTGACCTAGATCTGGAATGGAGCTAGAAGGTTCCTCGAAAGATGGTGGCTTATGAAGGCGTGGTGCTGGTGGCGGTGGAGGTGGCGGTGGTCGCATGCATTGGATAACGGAGTGCGGCGCCGGCGCCGGCAGGAGCACAGGCGCGCGGAACTCCTTGCCAGGTGGCGCTGGCAGTTCCAGCCGCCGCGCGCCCACCAGCTCTGCCTCGTAGCCCAATTCTGGTGGCTCGCGCTTCGGCGATAACTTAGGGTAGCACTGCATCGTTCTAGCACGTAGCCTTATAAAAATGTACTTTTACTTTCCGTAGGAAATCTTCACACACGAGTCAATTATGGGAGCAATTCCCGTACTGTGTACATAGAGCGCGTGAATGCGAATTGTAAGCGATAGGTTGGCGGGACACCGGTGTTGGTTGTAACGCGTGTGGCGGGACGGTGCGGCGCGCGCCGCTCCACTCGCGGGACTCGTTCGCTCGCCGCGGCCAACTTTCTCTCACTGGCGTAGCAGCGGCCGCGGGCGGACGAAAGTGAATCTGCAGCGTGCGCCCCGCGCGCAACCCCACCCTCGCCCTCAGGTAGTGCACCGCCCGCCCAACGTCGCCGACGACGCCGCTGCCTGCTTGCACCACCCGACCACCGTCTACTTTGACCTTACCCTATGACCTCTCGAGTGCAACGATCCTCCGACAATTTGTTATATTTTTTTGCATTCTAATTTTCTTTATTGCTAATATGACATATTATGATTATATTTAATATATCAACAAAGTTATTTAAAGTACTTTTATAAGCATTTTTAAAACGAAAATTATTCAGCAGTACAAAATAATACGTAGTGAGTATTTAATGTTTAAACATAAATAAATTATTATAATCCGTATACTTGCGTGACTGTTCAGCGAAAGTGTAGGTTACAGTTACACTTTACCTACAGAAGAAAAGCGCTGACCATTTTATACATATTTTATTTCATAACATTCTTTCTTTATACCTTTTGAAAGTCACTTTTCCACGTTCTTTCAATTAACCTTGAATATGTTTAAGCATTATTTTGTTACTTTAAGGAGCGCATGTAACAGTCAGCATAACAATCGCATTTCTCGTGAGTGTGTAATAATGCATAACCTTCACACAGTTCGGTCTTCCGCGATTAGCGCGCAATAAATCACGGTCTCCATTTCGCTCGATTTGAGGACATGCGATTTATGAAAAACCTCGCACGCACTTTTATTTGCCATTTGCGATAATGCTGCAATGCTTGTGTCTGAAGTGGTTCGCGACAATTGTCGTATGGCGGATCCAACAATTACCTATATATACACTATTGTGAACCGTTCCAGATAGCGATATTTGGAATTTCCTAGCATTTAAGAGACAGTCACTAGCCTCCGGTAAATTAATAGAACAACCCAATTTCAGAGCACAAATAATATAACAAAATTTTACATTTCTATATATACTTTCATTAAAAATTATATGTTGCGATGTTTTCTACTGAATTACGCCAAAATAATGGATTTAATATTATATAAATTTTTGCCTTTTTTTGGATTTTTGCCTTACATTGGTATTGGCAATTTTCGTTACATTGAATTCGCAAACGGTATGTGTATCATTTCTTAAAAAATATAAAAAAAAATATCTTCACGCAATTCCCAATACAGGGGTAGACAGAGGTCAAGTCTAGACAATTAAGTCCCTTTGACCCACCTTCCACCGAAGATAAAAAAAAATGTGTTAAAAAATATGTGTTACTTATAAATTGTTTTCTTCTCATTAGTTCATTCGATTCATAATTATATGCACGAAATTAAACTTCAAATAATCTAAAAGTTGTGTCATTCGTATAAGGTTTTATTATGGATTTAACAAAAAAATATGAAAGTAAGCGTTAATTGATGGCCATGGAAAAGAGATCCTGCTGAATTTCGCAACAATGCCTGGGCGATTCGCGGCAGAAAATATATACTTTCCAAATCTATTATTAGTATCTAATCTATCTATTATTGTTATCTATTATATATATCCCAAGCATCTGGTATATTGCTGTATCATGTGAATCAATTTAGAAGTCACCACAAAAATTTAAAATTACTTCGGCACATTTAGAGTACTGCGAATTCGTTTCTTTGTGATAATAGTAAGTCCTTTTATGCCTTTTCACACGTATGAACGTACGTACGTAGCTACGTAGCTAAAATATCACCTGGCAGATATCGAGTGATTATAGAAACATTTCAGTAATTATTTCAAGAATGCCAGAGATAAACTATCCAGACCGGTGCCGGTTGAAGACCTGGGCGCTATATTGTGTATCTTGTAATGTTATCGCCGTTTGCAGCTCTTAGACAATGTGTCTAAAATATGTTTTATACGAATTTCTAGTGAAGCCATTTTTCGATAAAATCGAACTATTATTTTTTCACATCCATGGATAAATTTATTGAACACGAAACTTTTTTTAAAATAATATTTATGGACAGCGTTTATATTCAAAAGTATATTATTTAACTTGCCTGATCCATTCACCGTACGGGACAGCTTCCGGGAGAGGCGATTGTGATAAACTCTATGTACAGAAGAGGCTTAAGTCCTGCGACGGACATTATGGGCGTTCAAATTAAGTGAAGAAACATATCTCTCTTTTCGCTTTAAAAACGTTTACTCTAAATTGTTATTTTGTTTATGAAGGTTGCGTGCGCGAATCCCAGTAAGTGCAAACAAGAAGAAGAAGATTGTGTGTTAGTCACGAATCTTGAATATTCTAATTCTACCCCGATGAAGTATTTTCCATTAATATAAATGTTGTTTTTGGAGACAAGTGTTATCTCTAAGGAAATTGCTTTCACACGGATTTAATCTAGTTTTGTTTAACTGAAAACCTTAAACCGTAACAAAACCTTACGAAAAAAATCAATGGATTTCCAAGCACATTCTCCCTAAATGAAAAAATAAATTAACAAATAGAGAAATAACTCGGTCAATGTTAATTGATAAATATGTTATATGTATGCGTTATCATTTCCGTAAGTCATCGATACCTATCGGCACTGTAATCGATATTCAGTGAACGTTTGAACACGCTCGAAGATAGCTGATAATCATCTCTCAGATAACACATCACTTGGACACCAATCTATCTGCTATGTGCCCAACTAACGCAACCATATCACTTGCCGGAGATAGTCCACGAAATTTTCATTCACTTCCAGCACGTTTGGAAATCTACTATTTGATTCTGTTAAATTCCATCAATACCTCAGATCAAGAAATATGGGTAAATAAAACTTTTACAGGGTATAACTGCAAAAATTGGTTTTAATTCTTCAAACTTCCATGAACGTACCGCAAAAGAGCGCATAGGTCTCTTTCTGAGATGTCAATAATTTTAGGATATTACTTTACTTATTGTAAAAAGAAAATTATAGCACAATTGAATAATTTTACAACGGTAATCATATAAGATATAAGATATGAAATGTATAACTTACATTTTGTTAGTAATTCTTATTCATCTAATAATATAATTTGTTTATAAAAACATTACCGCAGTAGGGGTCACGCTCGGCTAGACGTGGCTCTAGGCGCGAGTCTGCTCCGGGGGCGGGTGGTGCAGTCGCAGGGTGCGCCGGGTTCACTGCCATCGCCTACTCATGGCCAAATTAAGCGACTCTATTTTGACGACAGATACCAATGAACCCAATTTTTAAGTTCAAGATAGACATATTTATATTTTATATTCTCAACATTCCTATTTGACATAAAGCTGTAACATTTTTCAGTTAAAATTTTTTCATTCGTAAGATATATATATACACACATCCATAAATTTTATATTCGCATTACATTTGTTTTGTCGTCGTCATTAATTCAAAGCAATATTTTACCGGTTCAGAGGAGAATATGGTCTATACTTATACCCAATTTCATAAATAAAAAAAATTAATTTCATAATCAATATTAGCACCTATCTTTGTTAGACAAGTCCTAAATGATACACTACGATGCGATGTCCACTTTTTTAATTAGTTTTAAAAAGAAATTAGTAGCATAAGATTTAAAAAAAGAACTGCAAGGTGACTAAATAAAAACGCATTGCGTGCTCATTGATATTACTTTATGGCGGCTCGGCTCGGTAAATCGGCAGTGAAAGTCGGATTGCTCGGGAAGGGCACCAGGACACGGTAGGGTGTAGGCGAGGGTGTCGTGGAGCCAGCAGACAGAGAAACGCATGCGCGTATGCAAGCTTATGCAGCGGGCATCCGACGCACTTACACCGATTTTCATAGAGAATAAAACTCAATCTTTATTACAACATTATTTTTATTATTATTAAAATGACAGAATGTTTGATGACAAAATTGTTAATGCTGACGTTTGCTTTAATTTAGTAAGTAATGCAATTCAGTATACGAACAGCAGTTAGATGAAAGCATAAAATTTTTCACCACCGTTCTACTCAAAATAGGTCCTATTAAAAGTAATTATATTTTAAACTGTAAGGGACCTATTTTTTAACCCAGGAATCGAACCAGAAAGATAGTGACAGGGTTATATAACGTCTATTGAAAATACTACATACATGTATACTGTGTGATTGACAAAAGTTCGAAAGTTAAGAAAAGTATCCGGTTATAATTTTAGATTTCTTACTATGACACGCGTGCAAGTAGAAATTAAACAAAAAATACTGTAAATAAAAGAAATTAATGTGATAATCCAATCATTCATGGAATGAAACGATGATGAATTAAAAGATCTGATACATAATGTCTAAAATTGATGAAAACAAAGTCTAAAATATCATTAAAATACGGACATAAAGGGCTTATGCATGTTGATATTCACGGTATTCCTCTACACTCTCTCCTTGAACGGGACGTAATACCCTTGAACTGATTGTCATGTTCTAACCGGTATTATTTTCTATTTTCAAAAACTTACCAGCACATCACTGACCGAAAAAGTTATGCACGGTGTGAATGCAACCAGCAACGTCAGTCGCCGCCAGCCGCCGCCAATGCGACCTCACCAGATCGATACATACCGGCGAGACATTTATTCCTTCCCCTGGAAACTAGCTCCCAGCCTTAAAATTGTAACAAATCCGCATTCAATAATAAGTAACATTTTTTTTGCTACCTGACGAAAAATTTAAAAGAAAATTTTTAAATCAAATGAAATTATTTGGAATTTATAATTATTTAAGATTTATCGTTCTGTCATAGCTTCGTGATTGTTATTGTCTACTGTCTTTTATTTATTAATTTTTGACTCAATTTACGCAAATGAGCTCACAGTGTCTAAAGGTCTTGCAGTGCTATGCTTAATTTCATTTTACTTATAACAGAATTCCAAGAAACCATTTTCACTTTTGAAAATAGGACGTTTTTTAAATTATGTACATGTTTTATCAAATCTAATATAAGTCACAATAAGCGAGTGGTTGGGTGGTCGGAATTTCGATTCAAGAGACCTGAGTTCGATCTCCAGATGGCGTACCAATGGGTTTTTTCGAAACAGAATTATACTGTCGGCTTGAACATTGAGACAGAGACGGGCTCACCACCACGTTTTCCCAAAATATCTTCGGTGGAAGGTGGGTCAAAATTACTTAATTGTCTAGACCTCTGTCTACCCCTGTAATGGGAATGGCGTGAAGATATGTTATGTTATGTAATATAATGGCGCTCTAAAATATTAACCCAGACTGCAGTATTCCTAGAAAGACTATTTTACATCATGTTTATTTTAATTTATGTTCTTTGACGCGAGTTGTAATTAATCTGTTTATTAGCCCTATTTAAAAGATACCATGCCCACAATCAAGCATGTGTACACTTCTGGATATCCCAGAAGCACTTCATCGCTTGTAGAAAGACTAATGACCAATTTTTCTAGGAGGCGTGGCGATTATGGTAAACGAACCCTCTCCGGAAAGGCCTGTCTACTGATTTATAAGCCATTATAAATGGGCTACGTTTGAAGTCACGATATGATCACGGTTCGATCTCCAGGTGGCAAGCATGTACCAATAGGTTTTTTAAAACTGGTGTACGATTAATATCGTTGGCTTGGACATAAAGACGAGCGATAGGCTTACCGCCTACGTTGTCCTAAATAATGTCTTCTGTGGAAGGTGGGTCAAAACTACAAAATTTTTTCGGACACTGTCTACCCCTGTATTGGGAATGGCATGAAGTTATTTTTGATTATTTATTAACGTACTGTATCTGTAAACCGAATAAATTCTAATAAGGCATTATTGAATAAACCTCAGTTAAAAATTCTTAAACAAAAAAATGGGTTAATACGAAGAATAGAACAACACCTGAATAATTAAATGCGCTCGCTCGATTATTCTGCAGAGTTTAGTATAACCGAGAATAAAGTTCGCGAGTGTTTCGACCCTACGGGCCTTGAAGACTGCAGTAGTGGAATGCCCTTGCAAGGGTATCTCAATGTCGGACTTTAGGTGCCAGTCGTCGCCCTCTTGTTCTCCCTTTCCCCGCTCTCCGCCTTACCCCCCAACCTGCTCAATGTATTTTAAATAAGGCAACTGTGTAAATAAACAATAAACAATATATAATCAATTAAATGATGTTATTATAGTCTCTATAAAATAAGAAATGCTTAAAATATAGGCAGGGCTATGGATTTCAAAGGTACTTTCAAAAAAATTTTAAAAAGTCTTTATATTGTTTTCATCACATATTATAAATATAATAAAATAACTTTAAATGTGTAATTTAAATCAATTACAATTACAATTTAAATCCTGTGGCACATTAGATGAGAACTATGTTGTTCGATGTAGAAATATCAAAACATTTTATATTAATCTTATATTTATTTATATCTTACATTAATCTTACATTTTTATCTTATACTTAATTGGGTAGAAAGTATATAATTATGAATAGTTAAATAACGAATTAGAGACAAACCTTTAAAATTAGTGGAGCTACCGAAAGATACCGAGATAACCATCTCAAGAACTATCAAGCCAAAAATAAATATCTGGTTTGGGAAGTACAGTCTTAGGCCTATGGTGTCTTTCATTACGATTACCAATCCAAATTCTTCAAATTTATGGCAATAAGCTTGGTTTGGTCACCCGCGAGGAATTAAGAGGGTCCTCTCTATAGTCGAATATGGCCGGCATAACAATGAGCGGGCTCGATAAGCTCCCTATTGATGCTGTGTTGTTGGTTAGCAGAGTGACTTAAGTTCCTTGATTGTTCTAAGCGATCAATAGTAGAAATTGCGTTGAAAGAGCTTTAATATTGTTTTTCATCTTCTTCTTCTCTTCCGTGACTGTGCTGCGATAAAGCGGAGTATTATGATACGGCTCTCCTCTGATCTAGAACCCCTGCGCAAATAATCCTAATAGAAAGGTGAAAACTCTTTTTTGTTTCAACTTGAATTTTAAAACAATGCTTAAACGTGTTAGCAACTATTTGAAAATCTCAGAATTTAGGTGTCATAAGCAAAAACACAGTATTTTGTACTTACATTTAACTAATTTTTACCTGCGATTTTGCATGCGTTGATGTTGTTAAATAAATATCAAAGGAAAATTTTAAAAAACAACTGATACGGGCGAGATCAGTTAATTTTTTGAATTCTCTTTAACAATAAAAAGTCCTGCATGATTTGCATACTTTAAAAAATTCAATAAAATTGTACAAACAATATCCTGAATTATTGATCATTTATACTTATTATTTATTATATTTCTTATTATTCATTATTAATTATTGATCATTTGTACTTAATTGAAGATATTTTCAACGACAAAATGACAACTCTCGTCAAAATAATTTACATTATTGTAAATATCGTAGGGATTTAAAAATTAAAAAATAATGTAAAGAATTTCTATTATTGCTTTAGTGGTTTAGGCATTAAATTTAGGAAGAAAACAAACTCACTTTTGCATTTATAACATTAGTTAGGATAGTAAGTATTTACGTATTTACTACTAATAAGAAAACCAACTGATATTTGCGTTTTCCAGCACTTCAGCAACCCTTAACTCATTTCTTGGCAAACTAAGTAAAGCAGGCATAGTCATAGTAACGCATTCTCGTATAACGATTGAGTTTCACAGGTTCTAGCGAAATCTAGTAAATCCATATATTTTTTTTTTAAGAAAACTAGTAATGCAAAAAAAACATTACTGATATTCCAATGAATCACACCAACTAAGCTGCAATGCTTGTGTCGGGAGTGGTTCACGACAGAAGTCGAATTACATGAGACGTTACATCTCTAAGTACAAAGAGGCGGCCTTATTGCTTCACAGTGATCTCTTCCAGACCTTATCGAAAGAAATTAAATATATGTTATATATTGAAGGATAAGAATCCGTAATCATGTGATTAGTAATTTCTAATGGATATCTTAGTTAATTATAATATATTATTGAATACGTAGATCGCACTGACAGTTTTTAAAAAAAATATTTATTTTAAACGGCTCCATGTACAAAGTTTCCAACAATTTTTGTTTATTTTTCGAAGTAGTCTCATCGTAGTCGTCATCTTTAGTGTTCGTAACGCGAATACATCGAAGTTTATGTAGTTGTAGTTTTTAGCTTAGTCTTTTGATTTCCAGTTCGTAGCAATACATCCAGCTCTACATCACCTGTGACAACGTTGAACTGAGCTTTTCTTACCTTTGGCGACACCAGTTCATGCGACCGCGTGTCTGGTCTTCGATCAAAGTATGAGACATCCATATGCTGCAATGCTTCCTGACGCCTAAATTTTGGTGTAATATTCTTCGTACTTGATTTATACCAACATCTAAACTTACACTACTGTTAGTTCACACTCTGATCTACCTCTATCATGCGTTTTTTCAAAACCTATGTACGATTCATATCTTTGGCTTGGACATAAAGACGGCGACGGTGGAAGGTGGGTCAAAGGGACTTAATTGTCTAGACTAGAGCTCTGTCTACCCCTGTATTGGGAATTGTTATTTATAATAAAAAAATATTTTTAACCATCTGAAGGACTGAATCCACCCAAGAAGAACTTTTGCAAATTTTACACCTCAGTACGTAAAATAAGGGATGAGTGTTTGAAAGGAATTTTATTTCTAGGAAAGCGAATAAGGAGGTTATGTTAGGTGTAGAAGAAAGTTTATATGAAAAATGTATTTTGAAAGAAGAAGCATGAAACTCAACATACATGTGAAATTCTTCCAAGTGATTTACGACACGTAATATGCTCTCTCATCGATTTCTGGTTGAATCAGTAGACTGTTTTGTACTTGTACTGACATCGACAGGATGGATATATATAAATCGCAGTTTCTATATATAACATTATAGAAAGTCAAGTAATAGTAAGAGTACGTAAAAAAAAAAGAAAATAAAATTTCAACAGATGCGAACAGGACACGAGAGCTTGGTAAAAGCGTTGCCACGGTACTGCAGACGTCACGGGTTCAAATTCCACCGTGACAGTTGATTTTTTAAATTTCTCATTAATTTAATAAGTACTTTTAAGCTAACATTTTTACGATAAAGAATTTTAGCCAAAGTCTAAATTAAAAACTGTCGTTACATGCAGAGGTATGTGACGCAGTGATATGAGTATGCATCCGGTGCCTAAAGGGCAGTCTGGTTTCTAGTTCAACACCTTCCGCATAGCGCTGCTTCCTCTCATACTGAGAATAAGCAATGCAATTCTTTTGCACATAACTGTAGAAAAGCCGTCGGTTTGCGCATATACAAATGTATCAGCTGGTCGTCACTGATGGGAGTTGTGATCAGTGAGATGTGAGGTAGGTGTCGTCGTACGATAGCCTGTACGAGGTTGCTAATGTCACCCGTCACTTCTGTTCTGTCAATTGTGTTTGTTGTTAGTTCTGCGAGCTATGGTTTAGGGCTTCTAACTTGTATATAAGTAGATGTCGCTTTAAACAGTTTTTGAGAGTGGTTTCATGATGCCAATTTAAAACGATAAGATTCCAAAAATAGACTTATCTATTAACTTTTTCCTATGGATAAGACACCGTCACGCGACATTACATGTTTATGATATAAGTGTACGTCTATTATTCAATATAAAGTCCAATACACAAAGTTTTATCAGACAGCCCTTTACTTCGTTTTATCACAACATCATAAGACTTCTTTAATGGAGATAACTAAACGCGCAAAGACCAAATTTTTTCAATTCCAAAATTAATTTCTCTTTTACCTAAAGATTCTTCTGTTACCTTGGTTCTATTTTATATAATAAAATTAATTCATGTGCCTATTTATAAAATGTCTCATTTTATTTGTAAATCTTCCGTTCGCTTGTTTTTCTTCAATAAAACCTACGATGAAAAAGAAATTGCATTCATTCAATTAAGAATTACCAAAAGGTAAATTTGGTGGGAGATACTAGTGAATTTGCGGGGTTGGAGGATGGGAGGGATCGAAGAGAGAGGGGCGTTCAGCACGCGTCGAGGCCGGCTGTCGTTGACACGGCCCGAGGACGAGCGCTCCAAGGTCGATCTGCCAAAACTGCGCCGATCTTCCTAACTTAGTTTATTTAACGTAAACGTTATTAGTCATTATCGATCAAAGAAAAAATTGGAACAGGAAATTTAAATAACTTCCGTACCAGCACAGACACAACTTTGGATCTCCTCAAAGGTCGAAATTTGACGTCGAATAGTTCATGCATTTATCAAATACACTCAGATACAAAGTGCATATTTTTGAGGGTTCACACTCTGCCAAATTGCCAGAAACCCATCTACGAGATAGTTAGATCACGATAGTTACATTAATATCAATGAACTCATAACTTGTAAAATGTTTTCATTCTTTGTCAGCTTCTTTTAATAGTTATTTGTTTATGTTAAGCATTTGCCAATATTGAGGCAAACAGTGTTCAAGATAACTTAATATTATTCTATACATTTTTCACCGAAGCTTATTTAGGACAACGTGATATATGGTATTTTATTGATTGATGGAATATTTATATAAATACAGAGTAACCTTAATATAGCCAGCCTCAATATAACGAATTCCTCGATTTAACGAATTATTCAAAAACCCAGAACTGCCAATAAGAGTCTATGAAAACATACCTCTACATTACGAATATAATTTTCAAACAGCCCCACTATAACGAGAGTTAAATTATTGCAGAATATAGACAGAAACTTCTATTGACCTTTGTATAACGAAATTTTCAGCCAATAACCTCCACATTAGGTATCCTACAAATATAACAATATCAATAATACAATTTCTTACTCTTATATTCTATGCTTACTTTCTATGTTTATATTCTATGATTGATAGCGATTTCTATTTTGACGGGAAACTGATTTAAATCTTTTCAAATAAATATTTCTGTGTTTTGATTTAAATCAGTTGTTACTTATTAGTGGAAATTTTCTTACCTTGTTATAACGATTCGAATTTAATCTAACTTCCATATAAAAACCTCACTGTTACGAACATCTTGATATAACGAATAATGTCTATTTCCCTTTAGTTTGTTTTATAATGGCATAAATAATGTACAAACATTCATATTCATCACAAAGGTTAATACATGGCGAGATTATGTCTTGCAACCTTTAAGTTTTTTGGCATCGTAACTCGTCGGGTCTTTATTTTATTATTATTACGTTTTCAACGGAATTTCATGGTTTTTCAATATAATCCTTATCTTTGGATTTTGAGCCTTTTTTAAATAATCACTGCACAATTAAGTTTAAAAAATCTAAACATATTTTTATGTTAAGCTGTATTAAAGTTAGTTATGTGACATAAAGGATTTTTTTTCGATTTTATATCTTTCTGCAACACATCCTAAAATTTGTAAGTACACTAATTGCGAAATGCAGATGATTTTATCTGAGACAATATTTTTAATGTACTAAGGACATATATACAGAACAGGTTTTTAGATTTATTCTATCAGCCAGTAAAGCACCTTTAAAAGCGGTCAAGTGCAAACTAACCCGATAGGAATAGCTTCCATACTAATCCGCAAATCCAAAAACTTGAAGTCACGATAGCTGAGTGGTTGGGTGGTCGGAAATTCGAGTCAAGAGACCCGAGTTCGGTCCCCAGATGACAAGATCGTACCAATGAATTTTTCAAAAACGTATGTACGAATTAGATCATTGGCTAGGACATAAAGACGGTGACGGGCTCACCACCTGTCACGTTGCCCCGAAAATATCTTCGGTGGAAGGTGCGTCAAAGAACTTAATTGTCTATACTACACCTCTGTGTACCCCTGTATTGGTAAATGCGTGATGATATTTATTTATATTTTTTTAATAACAAAAACGTACTTCTCAGGGAGACTACAATAAAAAGTTATGAAATATAAATTTTTCGCCTCTATAGAAGTTTACTTAATGATATCATATTTATATTCCAAATCACTTCAAAAAGCTAAGCTATATTTCGGACCAAAAACTATAACAAATAAACAGATAATCGTAAGGCTTTTTCTGAAGGGGTTCCGTTCATCGTAGAAAGGACGAAAAGAAACATAAACACAGAAAGAAAGAAAATTCTCAGAAATTAGTTTTTTTATTATACAGAAATTGGTACTTTTCAAAACAACGGAACTTATACAAGGATGGTTCATTGCATTCATCAGAGTTCAAGGCATCCGTGGTAATGATACCATAACTCATAATCGTTATCATAACGACCTCTGCTGGAAAGCAACAACAATGTGTATGCGAGGGCTATAATGCATTATAGTTTTTGTATTTAATAAAATAATTTATTGACGTTCGTAATGTATAGTGCTTTAAGAATTTTCCTCTCGTTACACATTTTACTTTGTTCGAATCTTTCACGGAGACAAAGACTCAAATATTATTGTCTTGTTTCAGGTCAATAGCAAATTCCAGAAAGTGGCCAAGGGGGCTGCGGCAGTCTGAGTCTGAGACTCCCAGCAGGCGTGAGGGTGGAAGGAGGGATACGGTGCATCGAACGAAAGGGCAACTGCAGATAACACAAGCGGGAGCCAGACAGTCAACGTCCCGATGCACTCCCGGGCGTTACGCCCCGCGCACCGCCGCGCCCGCACTACATCGGGAACCCGTATCCGGTTCGCGCCACACCACCGTTTTTACAATGTTCCCATCAGCCGCTCTTCACGATCGTTGATTCGTTGAACTAATGAAAACGATTACCCGGTTGCATACTCGAGACAATGAGACACCGAGACACGTATTTTTACCCTCTCGAATCACGGTTACTTTTTATATTTTTTGAGATGTTATCTATGTGTATATTTTTTAAGTTCATGTATGTATATATACTTATATGTTAAGTTAGTGAACTGAAGCTTACATAGACATACTTACATAAAGCCTGTTATATAATTACATAAGGCCAGTTAAAGTCTAGCTGAGTACAGGCCTATCCCGTAAGGGTGGATACATCATAATCGCCTTGCGAGGCATGCGGATTGACGATTGCTGTAATAGACTTCTTGCACCTTAAGCGGTCTATTCAGATCAGAGTCGTCGATCAGAATTTTGGTCCGATCTTTCTGAAGATTTGTCTTGTCATCTGTTGGTAACCAATGGTACAACAACAAAGCAAGAACTATAGCTAAAAATATAAAACAATTAAAACCGGACGATTTAAAGCTTTGGGGGTATTATTTATAAGCATTTTAATATTAAGAAACTCTGATAGATATTTATTTATTTCTGAAGATATTTATTTATTTATTTTTATTTAAGAAACTCTGTATCTCATTTTAAGTTGACTATGTTGTTATGAGAAATAAAGTTCTTCAACCGTTTTTTTATTTCTGGTTAGAAAGTCGCAAGATTCATTTAATTACACATAATGCATGTTGATTTTCTTTGTTTTACTCATTACTGGAGTATGTTATGATTTCACAAATTCACTTTTCTGATTTTCTAAATGTATCACATATAAATGTATTCTACACGTTTTTTAAATAAATATATTAATATTGTTTCGTTTTATATAAATATTATAAGGATACTATAAATACGTTACTTTTGAGTACTTTTTTTTCAATCTTTTTACATAAATTATTTTTTGAACCTTAGGAAATGCGGTAAAGGTGAAATCTGTGAGGCGATCAGAGTAGACATGAGATCAGAGTAGACATATGGAAGAGTTTAAATTTTTCCAAAAATTGTACGGTTTTGTTATTTAATATAGTTCGATTAGTAAAACATAAACATTAAACAATATTTTTATCTTCACGCAATTTCCCATATAGGGGTAGGCAGAGGCATAGACAATATCTTCGTAGACAATCAAATCCTTTCGACTAACTTTTTACCGTCACCCATTTGGCATGAAGTCACAGCTGGTGAACCTGTCACCGTTTTACTGTCCAAATTAACGGCAGAATATAATTCCAAACATATGTATACATTTACTGAACATTCATATTTATCACACAAATGTTTGCCCCTAAGGAGATACGATACCGCAACCCTTTGCGTCAAAGCCGTTAATTTAAAAAAATATGTATCTTTCGCCATGCCCAATAGTGCGGTAAACAGAGGTCTAGACAAAGACAAAGAAGAAAGAAAACAACGTGACCGGTGGTGAGCCTGTCGCCGTCTTTATGTTCAAGCCAATTATATAAATCGTACATAAATGTTAAAAAAACCTTTTGGTACAAGCCTACTACCTGGGGATCGAACTTGTATCTTTTAACTCGAATCCCGATCACCCAACCACACGACTATCGTGACTTATAGTAAAAAAATATATCTTCACGCAATTCCCAATACAGGGGTAGACAGAGGTCTAGTTTAGACAATTATGTCCCTTCGACCCACCTTCCACCGAAGATATTTTCGGGAGAACGTGACTTTATGTCCAAGCCTATTCGTACATAAGTTTTTGAAAAACCCATTGGTACGAGCCAGCCACTTGGGGATCGAACTCGGGTATCTTGACTCGAAATTCCGACCACTCAACCACTCGGCTATCGTTACTTTATACACACAATATTTATGACACAATATATATTAACGACTTATAGTCGTTAATATATATTGTGATCTGATATGAAGTTTTTATGAAGTTTTCCTGTTGCAGAAATTTGGAATGCGTTAATAATATCTGAAACGTGGATCGATTTGCCGCCTTCTACAATTTTACGTGTTTGCAAAATTGTATGTGTTTATAAGTTATACTACAAAATAAAAAGCGTTGTGGCAAAAAGCGTGGAGATAGAACTAAATAGGACAATCTTTATTCTGTTGTGTCTATACCGATCATTCTTTCACGATACCTTAAACGAGTCCTGAACCGATGGGTTCACCATCTTGTACCAAGAATGACCCCCCCTCCCCCATAGATTTTCGCTACATTGCGGTGGTACGATTAAGTGATTTGAATACTCATGGTGAATCCGTAGGAAACTATAATGGCTGCTTCAAGACTGACCGATGCGAACTGTCGATGGTGAAAAGTGGCGACAAGCAAAATAAGATTTCCCGCAGTCAAAAAAGCCAACTTTCAGATCTATCGATATATTAAACCTACTCCTCTGAGTAGCGCACTCTGAGTGTCCATTTATTTATATGTACATTCATACCAACCAAAGAATACGAGCGTGTAACAACAAGTGCCTTTCCATGGTACCCATGGTATGCAGATCAGTCTCAAAAACTGTTTAAACAATTTTAATATATAGACATTTATCTAAGTACACAGTCAGGTCATAAGTATTGTCACACAGTAAAAACTTTTATTTTAGTATGCTGGCCACAAAAAAATTTATTGAATTCGAATTTCGAATTGTTCATGAAAATAAAACTACATACATTTTAGAATTTTACTCATTTTTAAATATGGAGTGGACGCTTAAATAAGACCGTGTTGCAGTTATTGCGTTGCATCGTTGCGGTTACGCGCCAATTCAAGTTTTTGACATACTGAAAAATTGGAATATAACCAAAAGATTCGTTTATCGTACCATCAAACGATACAATGAAGACTCTAGTGTAGATGACAGGACAAGAAGTGGTCACCATCGGTCTGTTAGGACCCCAGCAGTGATAAAAGCTGTGAAGGCTCGAATTCAAAGAAATCCCAAACGTAAGCAGAAACTGTTGGCCCTTCATATGGGGTTAAGAAGAACCACGGTGAAAAGGGTGTTAAATGAAGACTTAGGGCTTCGGGCATATCGAAGAAAAACAGGACATTGTTTGAATGCTCGTCTAATGCACCTGAGACTGAAGAGATGCCGCGCTTTGTTTAAGCTGTACGCGGGAAAAAATATCGGGAAATTCTTTTTTCGGATGAAAAATTTTTTGCCGTAGAAGAGAGCTACAACAAACAAAATGATAAGGTGTACGCACACAGTAGTGAAGAAGCGAGCAACCGTATTCCGCGTATCCAACGAGGTCATTTTCCATCCTCGCTCATGGTATGGTTGGGAGTTTCTTATTGGGGCTTAACAGAGGTACATTTTTGCGAGAAAGGTGTAAAAATGAATGCAGTTGTGTATCAAATACAGTCCTGACGAACCTTGTGGAATCTGTTTCTCATACCATGTTCAATAACAGGCACTTGGTATTCCAACAAGATTCAGCGCCAGCTCATAGATTTAAATTAATATACAAAACCTTATGAAGTATCGATAGCTTAGTGGTTGGGTGATTAGAATTTAGGTCAAGAGACCCGAGTTTGATCCCCAGTTGGCGGGCTCGTATCAATGGGTATTTTTAAATCTTATTTACAATTTACATCGTTAGCTTAGAAATAAAGACGGCGACAGGTTCACCACGTGATCCCTAAAAAATTTTTGATCTTTATCTAGACCATTAACTTATTATTGAGAACTGCTTGAAGTTATTTTTTTATAAATATTATTATATAAAATCTAATGATGTGAGAACGTTTTCATTTTTTTACCTTAGCCGCGCTGAGCCAGTTGCTTTAAACTATGCTTTCCTATTTTTCATTAGAATATTAGAAGCACTGTCCCATAGCTATAATAAAAAACTCAGTGCGTGTTTTCAGTTTCTTTACACTCCTCCTTTGATGATACTTTGAGGTAACATCATTAAGTTATTTAAAAGTTTCAATATCATTTTTCATGAAATTCTACGGTCCTATCTATACTTAATTGTCTAGACTTGTATTGGGGATTGCGTGAAAATAAATTCTACGGTCTGGTTCCTTCCCGTCAGCTTCTTAAGAGGCGACTAAGATTAATTAGTTATATACAAAATAATTACAAAAAAAAGTCGCAACCAATCTTTTTAGTTTCCGACGCACCACGCGTTAAACTTAAAAAAAATCAGTTATGTCTTGTAAGTTATTTGTTAAAATCATATAAAAATAATTTAATCTACGTTACATATCACGAGTACATAAGATCAGCATTTTAAATCGAGTAATATTTTAAATTAACAATTTAAATAGGTAGCGAACAAATCGAACAATCGTTCCATACATTGTTATCGAGTAATTTTAAATTTTTAGGCACCACAGGCGTATACTGCAAATCCTCAGAAGGGAATTTATTCCGGTTTTCGAAATCTTTTATAATCTTGCCAACTCTATGGCACTTAGATACTGAAATATAGTTTATTGACTCAAAAATAAAATTTTGAATCGGGTTTATAGTTCCATAAATTACCCATTACAAACAAAAATAAAAAAAATTCCTCTTTATATTATTAATATAAAATAAAACGATTTTCGGATTTTAATTAGTTTTTACAAGCTATTTTTATTTCCCGACGTTTCGGATGCTTTACAGCAACCGTGTTAATCGCTGTAAATCGTTTTATTTTAAATGTGTAGTATTCGCGTTAATACAATAAATCATTATTAATATAAATTAAAAAGTAATACTCACGTAGGTACTGTTCCCTATGTTAGAGAGCACTTCTGAAACATAACAAAATTTTATTTTTAAGTGAATCTTAGAATATTATAAATGTTTTTCCTCTGTGCTATTATTGTGTGTATAATATTAGGTAGACTTTAGCGAAGACAGTAAGGGTTTGCCCTTAGTATTCATTATTTTTCAATATTTGTTGGTTAAATACTTAGAAACAAAACTGAACTGAAAAGTTGAGAAACAACGAAGGTACCACAAACAACTAGACCCATTTTCTCGGGTAACAAAAAGTCATAAAAGTGTTTTCTACACTGACCCGACCGAAACTCGAACCCGGAACCTCAGAGCTTGCGATACTTCAAAACCGATGTGTACGCAACTCGTCCATGGAGGTCGTCATATTTATTAAATACTATTAGATATAATACTACTTGAATTAAAGTAATAAGTGCGAGCTAGAGCTACAGAAGATCGCGGGGTGCGGGATGTTGGGAGCGGGTTTTGCGGAGGCTGCGCGGCTCGTGTCAAGGCCGCGTCCTCGACCGTGACCGCTGCGCACATCCCCGCTCCCAACGCCCCGCTCGTACGCTGCCAGTTTCATACGATCGTTGCAGTTATGCTACGCTATCTTAAACCTTTTCTCCTTCAGCTTAAGTTTGTATATGTCATTACTTATAAAATTTATTATTTGTATTAATGATTCCGCTTCTTTAAACTGATTAATTCAATCACTTAAGATATACATGCATTGTTATTAAGTCCAACAAGCAACATAGTTTAATCACTGTTTATAACCAATTAGAAACAAGAAATAAAAAAAAATATGATAGGCCGAATGTTTTAATACCGATTTTGAACTCCGATTAATATTCGATGAGAAACTGAAATTAGCGGGAAGTTATATCCACTGCGTTTTCTCGAGTTCGACACGTAATTCGTTTAAGCGCGCGTGGTTGATTGGTTAAATTAGATCCAATAAGACCCGTGAAATATTCAAGGACCGCTCAATAAGCAGCAAGAGAAAAGAACTGATGATTTATTTTAAAAAAAATCTAACTTTAATCTCAAATTTTACTGAATTGTCATCTCTTCCCATACATTCTTCATGTTTACGAATACAATACGATACCGTCCAGCCGTTAAATTCAAACAAGTTGCTTTATATTTATAACTCAAAGGTGTTAATGCATAGATTGTTTATTTTGCATTGCAACTCACTATATTTTCACCATATTCAAATTAGAATCAAATGGAAATATTTTCAATTATTTGTTAATTATTATTAGTTTCAATCTAATACGCATGTCCAGCAATTCAAAGGTATTGAAGCATTATAATAATCTTGACTTTGCGTGAGTCTGTCGCTATACAACCGATTTGATATTTTATTTAAAAAAATGTCTTCACGCACTTCCCAATACAGGGGTAGACAGAGGTCGAGTCTAGACAATTAAGTCCCTTCGACCCACCTTCCACTGAAGATATTTTCGGGACAACGTGACAGATGGTGAGCCCGTCGCTGTCTTTATGTCCAAGCCAACGATATAAGTTTTTGAAAAACCCATTGGTACGAGCCTACCAACTGGGGATCGAAATTCCGACCACCCAACCACTCGGCTATCGTGACTTATTTTAAATGAAAGTTATTATGAGTAGTTACGATAGCCGAGTGGCTGGGTGATCAGGATTCAGAATCAAGAGTCCCGAGTTCGATCTCCATGTGACTAGCTCGTACAAATTGGTTTTTCCAAAAAAACTTAAGTACGAATTATATCGTTGGATTGGACATTAAGACGGCGACGGGCTCACCACCTGTCACATGGTCCCAAAAAAATGTCTTCGGTAGAAAGTGGGTCGAAAGGACTTAATTCAGTCTATCTCTATATTGGGTAAGTCTTGGAGATAAAGTTATTGACGTACAGATTTATCACCAACCATCGTAAATCACCGAACTTTCACCCTTCTCGAGTAACAGTCAAACGGGACTTATTTAACGACCGCCGTGGACTAGTGGTTTTCACCAGCGCTGAAGTTCCGAGTTCGATTCCCGTACAGGTCAATGAAAACTATTTTTTCTAGATCAAAATCTAGAAAAAATTCCACCCAGAGAGCCAAAGCTCGAGTTTGGCTCTCTGGGTGTCGGGTTTGTGATACCTTTATTATTTCCGATTCCAAAACAAAAATGCTTTTGCTACTTCAATCGGGAATCAGAGCAATTTATGTGATAGTGTCCCTACCTATCCTTGAGTTTTTTTCTATTATTTCCACACACAAGTCCTTCCGGCCACACACAAGTTCTACATGTTTACCACGAAATACTTTTTTACGTGTTTTTTGGTCGCTTCCTTTGTAAGCTTTTAGTTGTAACCTAAAAACTAATATTCGCGAGCATATCAGAATTTTAACTTCAGTGGCTTACACTACGTTATAATGTAATTTCATTTATAATTATATTCATTCATATTCAAAGAGTAACGCAATGTTTTGTGTATATGACAATACCTCTGACATCTGTCACTGCATTGTGATGCAAGTTGTTATATACGCATTATCTATGCGCAAGATTAGCTTAACTTGTTGGCAAGCTTTTCAAGATCGTCAATCTATTTATAAAATATAAATTGTACATAAGAGATGATAACTAGACTAAACGTCTCCTGACGCCTTCAGACCGGATTTTTCTTCTGTTTTCATTGTTCAATGTCTTATTTTTCCAATCCAAAATAGATGCAAGGATTATTTAATTCGGTTTAGTGATATAAAAGATACAGCTCTCTTTAGTTCGGGTCATTATACAGCAGAAAGGTCAAATTGAAATAGAGAATTATTTGTTTGTATTGACTTAGTTGGGGTTCCACTATAACAAATCTTAGCATTCATATTAAAATTTCAGTAAATTTATCTCAAAGTATGTATACCACAGGAAACTTCGTGTGGTATCCATGGCGGCATATCTTTACAGCTTTGCATCAATTTAAACTTTTTAGTATTCTGTAGTCGAACTTAAAACTGCATTATCTTTTTTTATAGAAAAGGGAGGCAAACGAGCAGGTAGCTCACGTGAAGGTAAGTGATTACCTCCGCCCATGAACACCCGCAATACCAGGGGCATAGCAGATGCGTTGCCGGCCTTAGTGTGCACCCCCCCCCCCTCAGAATTGGGGGGGGGGGCGGTGTGGGCCTGCGGTACCTGCACTCACCAGACGAAACGCAGAAGTTTGTTAGACTTCTACTTCACGCCGGTATTCTGTGAGGTCGTGGTACTTCCCCGGTCGAGCCGGCCCATTCATGCAACAATAAAAATGATGCTTGTCTCTACCACTGTTAAAATCACACCTCTCACTCTTCGCTATAGTAGAACATACACACTCATTTGTTTTGTGTCAGTGTATCGAAAATAATATTTAAGAAGATTCTCGCTTATTCCTTCAAAATACATGAAATCCCTTTTTTGTTTATTGTTATTTTCAACCCTAAATTCAACTGTAAGAAACAAAGTTTTCTATAATGCCGACTTACATCTTTGTGTGAAATTTCGTGCTCTTAACTTTAAAAGTGATGAGCTAAAAACATATATTCCTAATTTTTGAAGATAAATATCACCTTTAAGAAGGTTATGGGTGAAAATTGCGAATATACTGCCTAAAAAATTACTACTAATTCTTACAACAAAAAATCATTAACTGCCATAACTTTAAGTTTAATTCACTACTGGTAAAGACTGAGTGTTGTTGATTATTGATTTTAAGCATAGGAAGGGAGATAAGTAATTTTTATCTTATTCCTTAAAAGATGTGCATCTAAAGTTGATAAAATAATAAATTAAAGTTTAATTTGCAGTATTCTTTAACAGATATGAATTTAAGGTTGTATTGACTGTTAACAAATATTTGCTCACCTTATAATTATCATTTTTTTTACGGGAAAGAATTACCATGGCGTATACCCATCCACGAGAAGAAATGGTCGAATTATATTTAGCTCTCACTAAATAAAACCTCATGTCGTTCCGCCTTTGCCTCAATGCAAACAGTTCGCATAATGTTAAGTAAATACCGACTTTCTTGTTCACAAGTAACACTAGGGTACTAAGGTGCGTTTTGTCATTCCTTACAGGGTGAGTAGGAGGAGAAAGAGAAAGAAGAGTGAAACAGTGTGTGCGTGAGTCTCAGGTTGCTTTACTCACCAAACTAACTCACTGAATGCACTGGCCTAGTGCATTTAGTTTGGTGAGTAAAAGTTTGATGAGTGTAGTTCACGCTAAGTCGTGGTCCGGCCCCGGTCAAGTCTGACTATTCATGCCACAACAAAAGCAGCCGTTACTTTGTACGGCGTACTGAATTTCGCGGAATCCCAATCGCTCCTAAATTTTAAACCCTGGTATTTACTAAATACTCAGTAAATAAAAAACTACGATCCGACGATAACAAATGATAATAACATATTGACGTCCCGATATCCGAGTTGCTAGTGACCCTGCCTTAAAAGTTAAAGGTTCTGGGTTCGAATCCCGCTAAGGGCAAACATTTGTGTTATGAATATGAATTTTTGTATGGAGTCACGGTCGTTTATATGTATTTATATACTTAAAAATTTATCTATGTAAATATATATGTTTGATAAATACATTGTACCGTTAAATTTGTTAATAAGACGGCGATAAGCTCACCACCTGTCAAGTTGTTGCCAATAAGCTGCGGTGAAAAGTGAGTCAAAACGATATTGTCTAGACTTCTGCTACCCCAATATGGGGTAAATTGCTTTCATGTACACCGACTTCTAGCTTTTATGTATTACATACGAAGCTTTTTTATATTACATACGAAGTCGTGGACAAAAGCTAGTAGAGAATATAACCACTACGTGAATGGCAGATTATACACACATACTTACGTTACATAAGATTAAAATATGAATCTGCTTATCTAAAAATTATTAAATATAAAATAAGACAATATATGTTCATATGATATGTCTATTGCCTTCTAGTCTCCGCTTTTACTAGCTTTAGCTCGCAACTTCGTATGTGTGGATGTATGTATATAGACAGTCAATACCTTATAAAATCTATTTGTAACGAGGTCAGGGTACTGGGTAAAGAGAATAGCGCTTGCGCGTGTAAAGGTCAAGGACGAGAACCCTGGAAGATTTTCTGAGTTCGACGGCCGCAGTTCGTATTTCGGGGTTGCTCGGGGACGGCTTGGAGCGTGTGACCTTCAATGAGTCATGGCCGAATGGCATGACACGTGTACGAGGGCGACAATAAAAAAGAATTTAATAGGCTTATGGAATAGCAATAAAAAGTAAGCCAAGGCTTGTAAAAGTCCACTGCCACCATAGGTCTCGCTCGTTAGGAAGGATTTGCCATAATCGCCACACTTGGCAATCGGATTGGCGATCACATATCGAAGCCTTGCACCTTAGACGCTGCTGTTCTAAAATTCAAAGGAAAGAAGCTTTAAAAAAACGCGCACTTAGAAGATATGAAAAAAGAGAAATCTATATAAAAATATCTTCACGCCTTTTCCAATACAGGGATAGACAGAGGTCTAGACAATAAAATATAATTTTGGGACAACGTGACAGGTGAGCCCGAGGCCGTTTTAATGTACAAGACAACGATATAATTCATTCATAAGTTTTTTTGAAAAAAACCCATTGGTTGCCGCCATTGGTTGCTTGCCGCCTAGGGATCGAACTCGGGTATCTTGTCTCGAATTACGACCACCCAACCACTCGGCTATCTCGACTTCTTTCTTACTTTTTTTTTAACATTGAGTTTATATTATTAGAATTTATTACCAATTTAGCAATAATTTCGGTAAGAAACACATAGATATCGGCTAGGAAAATTTTTAATAACTTTAATAACTTTTATTATTATTGTTATTGTTATTTTACTTGTCTAAGGAACTTTTGAATTTTTTGGAATTTTTTTCTCTTCTCTTCTTTCGATTTTGCGCCATTTCACAAATATTTTCGTGTTCATCATCAAATTACGTTATGAAAAGGGGTGTTAAAAATCGTCTTGCACAAAGTAGGTAGAGAGCCATCAGACACTTCAAAAGCTTGGTATCAGCCGTATATTCATATATCGTAATATCAACAAATACAACAACACTTTCTCTGTCGAAGACCAGAAAAGATGTGGGCGGCCGCTTGCTGATAGAGCAACAAAGGCTGTTAATGGTGTCATGCTGCTGAAATATCCTCCTTATCGATGAAAACCGTTTGAATAACACTACGCAATAATGCAATATACAAAAGTCACGATAGCCGAGTTGTTGGATGGTCGGAATTTCGAGTCGAGAGACCCGAGTTCGATCCCCAGATGGCAGTACCAATGAGTTTTTCAAAAACATTTTTCATCGTTGGCTTGGACATAAAGGCGGCGACGGGCTCACCACCTGTCACGTTGTCCCGAAAATATCTTCGGTGAAAGGTGGGTCAAAGGGACTTAATTGTCTAGACTTGACCTCTGTCTACAAAATGATATGTGCTGCTCAAGTAATCGGAGAGGTACCACGTAATAATCATCCTGCGTCAGTGATGGTTTGGTGGGACGTGTTTTCTCAAAAAGTCACAAAACTACATTTTTGTGAAAAAGGAGTGAAAACTTCAGCCAAAGTGTTTTGAACCTCTCTGCAAAACACTTTTTAAAAATATACTGTGGACTTTGTACCTGGTCACATGGCACGAACTAACCGAGCCTGGCCTGAAACCAACGTACCGGACTATATAAGAGCTGAAGACTGGCCCTATCTAGCCCAGACCTCAACCCAGTCTTATATCTAAGTCGGATCTATTATCTGTTCATATAAATGAGTTTTATTCAAACAAAGTCATTTTAAACGTGATATGTATAACTGAACAAAAGATGATTTCAATTTCCTGTCTATCCCGAATTTTTGTCTTGATTCACAATACTCGAAGGATAACAGACGTGGGGGATCATGTTTATTGTTATAAATACCCTCAAATATCAAGCTTTCGATAAAAATAAGAAATTTAGCACAAACAATATTACAGAATGCAGTGCCATAGAATTGATAGACTGCAATATGATAGTTATAAGTAAATAATATGAGGCCTATGTTTGGCAGTGGACTCTTGATAGGCTGTAAAGAAGAACAAGAAGAAGAAATATATATATATATATATATATATATATATATATATATATATATATATATATATATATATATATATATATATATATATATATATATATATATATATATATATATATATATATATATATATATATATATATATATGTATATATATGTATATATATATATATGTATATATATATATATATATATATATATATATATATATATATATATATATATATATATATATATATATGGATTGATACTATATATTTTTTCTACATTCTACACAAAATTTTATCAACATTTTGTTTTAATAAATCTAAAGTAGTTATCACAGTAGCCGAGTGGTTGAGTTGAGTTGAGTGAATTTCGAGTCAAGAGACCCGAGTTCGATCCTCAAGTGGCCGTACCTATGGGTTCTTCTAAAAACTTATGTACGAACTATATCGTTAGCTCGGACATTTGAGACTTAAATGTCTAGACTAGACCTCTGTCTACCCCTGTATTGGGAATTGCGTGAAGATATTTTTTAAAGTAGTTATTCAAGGTGATTTTAACATTAAAGTCGCGATAGCCGAGTTGTTGGGTGGTCGGAATTTCGAGTCGAGAGACCCGAGTTCAAACCCCAGGGGGCAGTACCAATGAGTTTTTCAAAAACTTATGTACGAATTTCATCGTTGGCTTGGACATAAAGGCGGCGACGGGCTCACCACCTGTCACGTTGTCCCGAAAATATCTTCGGTGAAAGGTGGGTCAAAGGGACTTAATTGTCTAGACTTGACCTCTGTCTACCCCTGTATTGGGAATTGCGTGAAGATATTTAATTTAATTTAATTTAATTTTAACATTAACAGATTAAAGAAAGATTTACTTAGTGGCTAGATTTACTATAAAATAAAATTAGAAATATACAAACCGATGCACTTAAGTAACGGAACTTGCATTGATAATTTTGCACACAATTGTAAAGGAACCAAAATCAAATTATTGAACTAGCATTATCGGATCATACTGCGCAGTTCTTCCAGTTCTGTGTCATATTGGTTTATCTATAGACAAGACGTAAGTCAGTACAATGTGATCATTTTAAAGCATCTAACTTCTTTAACATTTTGTGACTGTTGTAATGAAAATAACTCCATTGTGGCTTTTGAATTATTTTTTTTAATTTGTTCAAATTATTATTTGATCTATGTTTTCTATTGATAAGGATCAAGAGAAATGCGACGACTTGGATTACCAAAGGACTAAAAATTGTTTTAAGCGTAAAGGACAGTTACTATAAGCATACAGATCTAAGAAAAGTGATATAAACAAAAAATACTTCGATACGCTTCTAACAAATCGAAGGCCACTAGGAAAGTTATAAAAAGTTCTAATAGACAGCTTCCTGAATATAGCATTCATCAAACAGTAGTCAATCCTTTTGAAATGGCATGTGTATTTAATAATCATTTTATTGGTTAAGCTGTAGCTATAGATTACTGCTGACAAATATAAAGAAAATTGACCGAAGATCTAAGACGAAGTTTCGGTTTCCTTCTTAATTCAATATCCTATGATTATATTTGCTGATGATAGTAATCTAATATTTACTGACGATAGTACGACTGATTTTGGGGAAAAACTTAGCAATGCTCTTATAACTATTGTTGACTAGATAAGACGAAAATTTTGACATTTAAAAATAAAAATAAACGATTTCCGGAATTAAGCATTCAGTATAAAAATTGTATTACTTCTTAAACATCTAATATAAAACTTTTAGAATTTTTAATAGATCAAGAATTGAGTTGGAAGGTATATGTCGGGTATGTTTGTACGAGGTTGCAAAAAAACTTCGTACGCTCTTTACTTGCTTTCGCGGACTATTATTGTATTTACTATGTACCGTTAGTTACTTTTACTTTTTAGTTGTATTTGGGTTGGGTACATTAATAATGTAATTGTTTTTTTTTATTATTATTTTTCATTTATTGTTATTTTGGTGGTTAATGTTAAATTTTAAGATGATATACTAAATAATGAGTAGATTTATATAATGTACCTAGCCTTATGCCATACACTTTAAATTGTATTTGCTGTTATGTAATTTGCATGCTTTAGTAGGTAAACAACAATTGTTCACAGCTATATTTAAAACAACAACTTGTATATTGACATGTTTTACGCAAATTCGTAATCATGAATTATGAAATTTCCCTTGGAAACAGGGCGTAAATCCGTAAATCAAACAGATTAAGCCTTAATAAAAGCCTTAATAAAAGCCAAATATCTTCACGTAATTCCGAATACAGTGTAGACAGTGTTCTAGTCTAGACAATTAAGTCCCTTCGATCCACCTTTCCTTCCACCGAAGATATTTTCGAGACAACTTGACAGGTGTTGAGCCCGTCGCCGTCTTTATGTCCAAGCCAACGATATGATTCGTACATAAGTTTTTGAAAAACCCATTGGTACGACCTGGGAACTAACTCGGGTCTCTTGACTCGCAATTCCGACCACCCAACCACTCGGCTATCGTGACTTTATTAAACATTTAGTTTTTATTTTATCTTACTAAAAGCCAAAGGTCGCCATTTCGAATAGAATATTTTTTATTTTTTGCTAAGAATAATAAATATGTAGATATAAATTTTAATAATATTACATTACTACTTTTATGAACGGACTATATAAACAAGGAACAAAACTAATTTCGAATAGATTCGTCAAATGATCAACACCTTTTTTAACCAACTTCATAAAAGATGAGTTTCGCAATTCGGTATGTCCTTTTCTTTTTATTGGAATAATATGGATAATACGTTAACTGCCTATGAGTCACCTGAGTCACCAGTACGACACTTTTACTTACTCCTGCCGCCATGGTTTTTATCTCATGGATAGCCATAGATCTAGAAAATTTGGTCGTTTCGACCCACATTTCACCGGAGCTTAATTTGGGACAACGTGACAGGTGATGCCTCTAAATAGCAGTGTAAATACTGAAGAGTATGGAAACCCAGAGAAATCTCGGGAAATTAAGTATTCCATCTTAGTCTTGTGGGTGAAAACACATGCGTAACATACTTTGGGAGCCGTTTGAAGGTGCTTACAGGACTACAGTAGCCACATACCTCCAGGTGGATTTTTTCCCCCCTAATCTCATAAAAATTAGTTAACTTGATGGTAAGTGATTAAAACACCATAAGAGCCAGGAATGCAAGATTCCGGTTACGTCACTTACAAATGTCATTCTCTCTTCGAAAATTAAGATTAATTCGAGTGTTTCCATATAGTCCTCATAGCCTTCGGATCTCATACCGTATAATGACTTTCATTCAAGCTCAGCAATGCCGTAATGATTAATCAGGGGTGGTTAAAATAATGAGTCAAAATACTCGTATATCCAGGTTATGAAAGATCGTAACGCTGTTATTAAACAGCAGCTGTTATTTGCCGTATTTCCAACAAAAGTTACAAGTTAGTCTTAATTTTCAGCAAAACTAAATGCATAATTGTCTAGTAAAATGATACACAAAGATAGGTAATGCAAGTGTTTAGTGACAAAAAACGTAGGTGGGCGACTACAAGCAGTGCTGCAGGGGAAGCGAACATTAACCCTTTCTGCAGTTCATTCGCCGTCTGGCCTCACCCCTACAAACCTCCCACGTGCCCCTCGACGCCGCCGACCCGACTGCATATTTACCGTACTGCAAACCAACACTTTTTTACCTATCTACAATCAACTAGTATTAAAATTTTGACGCTGAAATTTACCGATTAGTTTTGAGATTTTAACTTAAATGTATATTATATAAGTAGGTAAATGTTATTATATTATTCACTGTGGTGGGAAAAAAACGAAGTGAAGAAGAACCCTTCATTAAAAGCAAAGATCGGTTAGTTTAATGAAGAGAGCTAAATATGACGAGCTCCCCACTACTTAACGAAAGATGTCTAAAGAAATTTCATCAGCAAGAGTGTAAAAAGTCCATTTATGCCAAGAACAGCTAAATTAACCTGTATTCTTTAAAACGATTTTCAGCTGGGTTGAGGGGAATGGAAGAGGAAGAGGTTATTCTGATTTTAATAGGAATGTGGAATAGGTGTCCTAAGAGGTGACTTTAAGCGGGATAACCACCTAGAAAATATTAGACCTAAATTAAGGTGATCCGTGACGAGCTGTAGCGTCTAAGGTACGGGGTATGTGATACTGCAATCGCCGATCTATCCCTATTCAAATGGCAAATCCTCCTTAAAAGAAAGGCCTAACTCCTGTAGTGGAGCAAGTCATAAGTAAGTTGGCATATAACTAACCGTAACAGATGCGATATAAAGGTCGGTCAAATACTGTGCAGTCTGCAAAAGTAAAATGATCGATAAATAAACACATGCCTTTCCTTGATTTAGATATTATTAAAAACTGCCTTGGTGGCAAAAACGAAAGTAAGAAAAGCCATAAGCACCTCAAAACTCTATTACACCAATACCAAAAAATCTACTCGTAATAGCAAAAGTAGCTTGAGTCCAGTTGGATTAGACTAAAGAAAAATTTGCCTTTTCTAACTCTAAAACTAACCTTTTCTAAAACTATTTTGAGACTAAGTTCATTTTTTAATCGATCAGACGATTTCAATGCTGGACTCGAATTAAATACGTAAATTTAGGAACATCAACACAATGGTTTAGTATTATATATGTATTTATGAGAATTAAAAGTATGTTCTAAAAATTTATCAAAAAATCCATATCAGTTACTTTAATGCCACAAAGATATATTTTAAAATTTTGTAACAAATTGTGTCTATAAGAAGACAAACAGTCAGGGATAAAAAGGTAAAATTTAGTGTTATTTAATTCAATTTGAATGTTTTTAAAATTTTGAATGATTCGTTGTCATTTTGCACGTCATCTAGTTAACCTCCTAAGGTTCCATCATCTAGGTACCTAAAATTGAGTTTGGATTTGAATTTAGAAGTAATCGGTTTAATTTCCAAACTAAACAATACTGTTTAAAAGTAAACTTTTGATTTTTAAATTTCTTTTAATTAATATTCTAAAACGTATTATAATATCAGCATTTATTTCACACGGAACTTTTACTTTATAATAATATTTGAACATAATAATTGAGCTCTTCTAAAAGTCTTAATAAATTTTGCCTTATGTAGAAATTTGCTCAGTATTTTCGTTATTTGCGAAGCTTTCTGTCCGTCGGTAAAAAATCTAACGCAAACCGAAATATTCCTAACAACTTGTCACAGCTGGGTTTGTTCTACAGAGGAATACTACGCCAATCTACTCGGCACACCGCACATCTTAGTATAAACGTCCAACAAGTAAATTACCAGCTGAGAATTGTACCCCATTCAGAAGCAATGAAAAACAATCATCTACAGTGGCTACCTTACTTAGGAATTTACTTTATCACATCAATGTTTCTTTTCAAGCACTTTTCAAAGAGACCCGGAAAGATCTGGCCCACTATGCTTTCACTCCATACTCTCAATTTACTGACCTTTCTCGAGTAAAAATACGTTACCAGCCTCAAAGGACTGCCATAGACATGGTTTCCAATTTCAAATTAAATTACTACCCTATCATAAAGTGGTTTCCGATAGGATTTCGAGTTAAAAGACCGTAGTTCGAACACCAGGTGGTAGATATAGATATGGTAGATATAGGTAGATACGTACCTTTACTTCCTCGACTTAATTTTCTGAAACTATATCTACCCCACGGAAATCGAATAGAATAAATCTATATTGGGAATAGCGTGACTACCTGATAGCTTGGTTGATAGAAACCCTACTTTCGAAACTAAAGGTCGCGTTGACAAATCCCCCTTGATGTAATAAAAATGTGTGATAAATATGGATATTTGTACTTGAATCAAAAATATTTTTATGTATATATGAATAATTACCTGCCTATGTAATATATATGTATAATTCTCGTGTCACGTTTTTGCTCACGATGAACTCCGAGACGATAACCACGTTCATTCCCAGTACCCTCATCACCTTCTCAGTACAATATTATATGAGGTACCCTCCCCCATACACGCTCTTATGTATATTTTCTGAAGTAAACAATAACATGGACTAAATAGTGATCAGATTCGTAATATATACGAAATACCGTCATTATATACGAAAGTACCTAATATAAAAAAAAATTGGCGATGAAAGTCATAAAAAGTTAAGAAGATTATAGATTGCAGTAATGTGTAAATATCCAAAAAATAAAAACGACTATTTACGGATTCTCATATAAATCTTTGTTTTAGATCACAAGGCATCTGTGACAGAAAATACTTGGCCGGCAAAATTCAGTCCGTTTAGCACATTATGCCCGACAACAAACGTCGGATTCCGCACCTACGTCGTAGTGATCCCGGCCACGGTCGAGCGTGTAGCATACATCAAAGTAGTCACTGACAAGATTAGCTATATCTTAAATCGAGCCTCCATCAAAACCTCTTTCAAGACTCCGAGAAAGATTAGTCAGTTCTTTCCATCACTTAAGTGTAAGTCAATACAGATCTAGAAGATACAGGAGTGTACAATCTCGACTGTGCATGTGGTCTCTCTTACATAGGACAAACTAAAAGATCAGTCAAACCTCGCGTCAAAGAATATGGCTGATGTAAAACATAAAAAATTTTAACAGTGGTAAAGCCACTCATCAGCTTTTGTTGTTGCTTGAATGGGCCGGCTCGACCAGGGAAGTACCACGATCTCAAATAATACCGGTGTGAAGTAGAAGCTTAACAAACTTCTGCGTTTGCGTCTGGTGAGTGCACGTAATCTAAGGCCCACACACCTTCCCTCCCCCAAACATGGTAGCGGAAGAAAACAATCTACCCCAGGGGGGGTATCAGCACCATCGGTTCTGGAGAATCCCTTCTAGACACCCGCGCTCGGGTAACCAATCGCTGCCTGAGTGTGGATGCCGAAACTGACCGAGTCATCGACCACATCCAAATGGCTGCAGATTCCGTGCTACAGCAGATCCCATCCGCAGAGATCGTGGTACTCGGCGACTTCAACGCCCACCATGCCGAATGGCTACGATCTTGAACCACTGATCATGCGGAGAGATCTATTTTTTACTTTGCCTTAGCATATGCACACCACTGGTTACTTCGCCAACGCGGGTTCCGGATGTCGAAGATCAGACACTTTCCCTGCTGGGACTTCTGCTGACTTCTCATCCGGACCGCTATGTGGATGCCCCTTTGTACCGGAGTCCCGAGTACCGGAACAAATTTTTGTCTGATGTCGAGATTTTGTTAGACAAAATCTCGGACTGGGACGGACTATATTTAGTCCAGTTCAACCCTAAAAAGATACAATTTTGCGCGTTTACCGCTAAAAAGAAACCCTTCGTCGTTCACGTCATTTTGAGAGCACTTCCCTAGTTGCCGTAGCAAGCATCGGAATCCTTGGCGTCGACATATCGAGTAACGTTCAGTTTCACGGTCATTTGAAAGGGAAGGCCAAATTGGCCTCTAAAAAGCTTGGCGTGCTTAGTAGAGCACGACAATACCTCATGCCGGCCCACCGCTTGCAACTTTTTAAGGCGCAGGGCCCAGTGTCAGCTCCTTCCATTTGACCGTATTCAACGATGAGCGGCACGAACGGCGTCGATGACCATGTTCTATCTGATAGGCTAGATCCCCTGGCATTGCGAAGAGACGTTGCATCTCTTTGCATTTTTACAATATTTACTACGGGGAGTGCTCCGTGGAATTGTTCGGATTAATCCCAGCCGCTGAATTTCACCATCGTACATAACGGCATAGTGAAAAATTCCATTAACACCATCTTGATGCTTGGCAATCCACCACAGTGCGTTTTTGGCGGAATTTTCTGCCACGCACTTGCACTTTATAGAATGTGCTGCTGTCAGCGGTTTTTCTTGATACGACTTAAGGACCTTCAAGAAAAGAGCCTAGACCTTTCTTAGAGGCCGGCAACGCATCTGCTAAGCGTCTAGTATTGCGGATGTTCATGGGCGGCGGTAATCACTTACTATCACGTGAGCCACCTGCTCGTTTGTCTCCCTTCCCTATAAAAAAAAACATGCACGCTGTAGGAATTCGGCAGTCTGTGATTATATTTTAGATCGGCCCAGCCATTATATCAGGTTTGTCAAGCCACATATCCTTTAAAAAAAACACCAGTTCCTCCCTAGAATGATCAGAGAGGTGATTCCAATCAATAGAGAAAATACCACCTAAGTCCCTCTATGACCACGGGTGCTGAAAAGCACTCGAAACGCCGGAAAGTTATAAAAGATTACAAAACGAATAAATTCACGACAAAATCCATAAACAAACGGATCCGGAACTTTACAAATGAATAGAAAAAAAGACAGTGTCGTTTACACAATTTCAATGCTTAATCCACGATATCTTCAGCTCATGGGAAATACGTTGGACTAAGATTGTCAGACGATCCCAGCAAATGACGCATACTCTTTTTAATATATAGACGAGGAAAAATGAAACAAAAACGCGATAAAATCCGTAAATAATCGTTGTATTTTATTTACGCTTCTAACGGACCTATAGGAAGGAACAGGATTCTATATTTTATGCCGTAATCACACGGAAAAATGATATTAAATGTATGATGATTGAGACTTCACAAGCTTTTTAATTTTGTATACCAAGGTCAATAACAAGTATAAATATCAATTTCGAGCTTGAACTGTAATAGAATTGATACAGAAAAAAATTGAAGACTCGACTCGAAATCGGCACATACTATGAATTTTGAATTCCATTGGAAAATTATATTCGGTTTTAAATATTATAAATGTAATGTATTCATGCCATGTATTGAATCTTGTTCCGCGAACTTCAGTGCTTTGAAGAAGTGACCCCTTCAATTCTTTTTGAAAAATCTTTTTAGTTATAAGACCTAATCGAAAACAGAAAACAAATTAGGTTTTCTGTTCTCGATTAGGTTTTGTTATATTACAATACTCTATGCCTAGGAGCACTGGTACTTGCACATCACGTTCTTTGTCAGCAGAACTATCTTTGTGATTGTGATTAGATACTCTTTGGACAGCTCGGCTTTCTTTAATCTGTGGCGGTTGATACGAATACAACTGTCAAACACAGGTCAGTTCAATCAACAACTAAAATTTATGAGAACTTCATAATCAAAGCCGTATATGTTTCTGTTTAAAATAATATAAATTATGCCGAAAAACAAAGGAAAAGGTGGTAAAAACAGGAGGAGAGGCAAGAATGAAAATGAAACCGAAAAACGTGAGTTGGTCTTCAAAGAAGACGGACAAGAATACGCCCAAGTCACAAAGATGCTCGGTAATGGCCGCTTGGAGGCCATGTGCTTTGATGGCATAAAACGTTTATGTCATATTCGAGGGAAACTAAGAAAAAAGGTATGGATAAATCAAGGTGATATCATACTAATCGGCCTCCGAGATTATCAAGACGCCAAAGCAGATGTCATTTTGAAATATACCCCTGACGAAGCAAGGAATCTGAAAACGTATGGAGAGTTTCCTGAAACAGTACGCATCAATGAGACTGTTGTCTATTCAGTGGATGGTTTGGATGAGGACATTGAATTTGGAGATGAAGTTAGCTCAGAAGATGAAGCTGATGCAGTAGATAATATTTAATATCATTTTTATGTATGTCATCTACAGTAAGTCAATGTAAATTTATTTGTTACATAAAATAAAATGACTTGTGATCTTAAAATTTTGTTGTCAAAATTGTTATTATTTGCACTTAGCAAATATAAATTATTGACACTCAGTATTGTTATAACTCTTTGATTTTTTACAGTAATTTATAAAGTTATTACTGAGAAATATAAAACTCATTATCACAGTTTGAAACCATGCACAACATTCCTTGAATTTCTTATGAATCATCATTTGAGGAATACCTAAAATAGAGATAAGGAATGGGAATGTATATAAATTAAATTATGAGAAATGCTTTAATGTTTTTTTTCTCTATATTCTTTGTGTAACTTAGTTTTTACACCTTTGTTTTTTACCTTTTCCTAGTAATATGGCTGAGCTACCTAATGTACATAAATCCTAAAGTAAGTCACTAAAGTTTTATGATTGCTTAATTGTCTTCAACCAATTAGAAATAATATATGAGTGTATATGACACTCAATCATAGTACAGAAATAAATCTATGCAAGAAGACAGTGATCTACAAAATTAAATCTTTTCCGTCCACCTTTCACTCTGTATGTTTGGAACAATATGACAAGTAGCCTAGCTCTGTGTTAGTATCCAAAAAACCAAATACAGTATACTTATATTGAAACATATTTAAATAGATAAACATTCATAAATACACAACACCCATATTCATCATACAAGTATTTGCCGTTTGGGAGATTTCAAACTGCAATTGTTATTTCAAATTTCTATTTATGAATAATTTATAATTACTCTATGTAATTAGTTCTTCACTACTTCAATTTACTGCTTATCACTGAAGAAGTGCTCCATATATGCTATATTTTTAAAAAATACTCTTGTTCTTTTAACTTATTCTGCCAAATAACTAGAAAAACTGCAGGATTACAGTTTGAAAGAAGTACAGAGTTAGAACAATTATTGTATGAATTAGTAAAGAGGACTGATAACTAACTTGGCAAAAACCTTCCCTTTGAAGCTCAGGGTTTTGCTTTAAAATCCTTCTGGGGCAAGTATTTGTATCTTGAATATGAATATTTGTACTAAAGTCATGGGTGTTTGTACATGAATGTTTATCAATATATATATATATATATATATATATATATATATATATATATATATATATATATATATATATATATATATATATATATATATATATATATATATATATATATATATATATATATATATATATATATATATATATATATATATATATATATATATATATATATATATATATATATATATATATATATATATATATATGTAAATACGCCAGCCCATACGTAAAATATGCGTACGTCCGTGCGCGCTGGATTATTTAAGCTTACTCAAGCCAACCCAACTCCTCGAGAAATCACTGCAGCCCCTTGAAGTTACTAATCGGGGAGAGATCTTGGTGCACCGAGATGATTAGCCCTGTATCCCGCGACCTTTGGACACGTCAGTAAAACGTGCGCCGCCATCCATGCTATCTCGGCACAGAGGGCCTTCTGTAACACCTACATTAAACAGATATTTGTTAAATTGACCATGACCTATGCACTATTTACGTTCCGAATTGGGGCTTAATCAGGATGGAGCATTTTAGTAACTCGACCATTGATTGCCGCTAGTGCTTCTATAGCCTGCCTGCACTCTGGGTGGCTTACCCAGAGCCGTGCATGTTGTTGCCTCGAACGGTTACTTCCCTGGGATCGAACGAAGCTAAAGGGTAGGGGGATGACGGGTTCAGGTCCGACCGGATGCGTACTGGATCCACCTTTAGCCAGTTCGTCTGCCGTATCGTTACCTCTAGAGCAGCTGTGTTCACTGAAGGATTACTTTGTTGGATTTACATACCTCATTTATCCTGTGATAGCATTCCTAAATTAGCCCTGAGTTATAACAGTGGTAGAGCCACGCATCAGCTTTTGTGGTTGCATGAATGGACCGGCTAGACCGGGGAAGTACCTCACCGAATACCGGCGTGAAGTAGAATTTTAACAAAATTCTGCGTTTCGTCTGGTGAGTGCAGGTAACCGGAGGCCCACACACCCCCCTCCCCCAAAACATTCTGGGAGGGGGGCGACATTTCTCATAGGCCGGCAACACATCTGCTATTCCTCCTAGTGATAAGCGGTATTGTGGATCTGGTCCTGGATTTGTTTTTTGTTGGATTGATGGATGTGGTCCTCGAGCTATAGGATCGAAGATTGTATGACGTAGATTGTATTCCGGACGCTCTGCCCTTCCGACTGATTACCTGCCAGGTGGAGGCATCATTCGAACGTGAGAGTTCATCAGAGTTCTTAGCCTCCGAGTACTAGAGGTGGTTACACCGGCCTTGTTGACACCCTGTGCCGTGCATCCTTGCCTCTCTCTTGCTAAGAATGGAGGACCTTCGGTTAACACCGTCGGTTGGCCAACAGCCTTCTCGGCCACTGACTTTGGTTCCACCAAAGTCTTGCTGCATGATGGGGTCACCACCTTATTAGTGACTCCTTGTATTGTGGTGTCTTTACCAGACACTCTTTGCACCAATGAGTTTTCACTCCGAATTGGATTTTGGGTATTTTCAGATTTTCCATTCATATTGTTTCGAAATGAATTCAAAAAATTCATTTCGAACTCCCAACCTCCAAGGAGCCCGCACCTTTGGGAACGTCCTACTCTAAAATAATTTCAGATGTTAGGATTACCGGGGAAGTATAGGAGCGCAGAGCTGACTTACAGCGCGACATCGAGTGCTCGTTCCGGTTCAAGGGATACCACCCATCGATACTTTCACTTACACCGTCAACATGGCCTTCACGTGTTGCCTCGCGACACTAATATTCCCCATGTGCCGGTTAGCTCAATCCCCAGGACTGCATCATCCCCGTGTACGGTGCTGTACTGCGTAGGTCCAAGCGCAGTTAGGTTTTGGATAGTCTGCCAATTAAACTTCCACGAAATCATTGACAGAGCCGTGTGGACTTCTTTGCCATCAGCGAGTGAGAGCTGGAGAGCCAGCCACTTGATGATGTTGCCCAGGGAGTACCAGGAGCCAGTGGTATCCTTCCATTCAGGTTTTGAGTTCTTCATGTAACCATACCATCGGCCCGCACGAGGAGGTGGGACCACCTAACACCCCAAAAAAAAAGAATATAATAAATACTTAAAAGTAGATATGTAAGACAACCAGACGAAAGCACTAGACTGGGAGACCGAATGACTTAGGGTTAGGCCAAAGGTGAGAGAAATCGGAAAGGGAAATTATTATTGTGTCATGTCATATGTATATTGAATTTTACAGAAACTGAAAGATGGTTGAAATTGAGTGATGTAAAAGTAAGTAATGCTTATTGCCACATTGGAGCTAGGAATTTAATTAGTTTTATGAAAGAAGAATGTGGTGATAAATCGTCTATTAAAGGTCAAGAAAAATCAAAGGTTATTTGAATTTTAATAAAGTTAAGATAATGTATTTACAAGTCGTGAAAAAAAATTATTATTGAATTTAAAAAATGAATAAAATTGCGGACTTAGCAGGAGCGCTTTTAGCCAGGATGAAAGATGTGGACAGGGGTGTAGGGGGGGACCCACCTTCCACCCTAGATATTTTTCGGAACAACGTGACAAGTGGTGAGCCTGTCGCTATATTGATGTCCAAGCCAACGGTATAAATCGTACATAAGTTTTTGAAAACCCCCATTGGAATGAGCCGGCCACCTGGGAATCGAACTCGGGTCTCTTTACTCGAATTCCGATCACCCAACCATTGGGCCATAGTGACTTCATACAGGATGTAGTGAATTCAGTAGATTGCGCAGCGCGTAGCATTGGTCGAGCAAAAGCTAAACGAAGGTATTCCCTTTATGGCAGATTTGAAAGTAGATAATAAGGTTTAATCACTAAAATAGACAAGGCAGATTTCAGTAATTTAGACATTGAACGAAGGAGTGACGAATATATACACGTTAAAAAAACAGTAACAATAAAAAAGGCCGAGACTATCCCTGGAAGACTTCGAATTGCAAAAGGTACCGTCAATATTCTAGACATGCATCCGTGTACAATGAATTAGGAATATGTAAGGATCGTGATACATGGCGATCTTTTCACTGTGGGCTACCCCCAGTGAAAAGATCGCTATCGTTCATGTCAGAATGTTTGATGTCTTTATTGTAAACAATTTCTGATAGATTTCGAAGGCTATTCCAGTTTTAACTTCTTGTTCCAATAACATATCCATTCCGAAACACCTAGCTCGTAATACCGGGGTCAGGTGTAGAAAGGGAGATTATACTTAGCGCATACTTCCAGTCTGCGCGAAGTGAACTGTTCAGTTCTCCTTTTTTCGGAAAGTGGAAAGTTACAATAGCCCAGTGGTTGGGTTATTAGAATTCGAGTCGAAAGACCCGAGTTCGATCCCCAGGTGGCTGGCTCGTATCAAAGGATTTTTCAAAACATAAGAATATATAAAAAAAAAATCTTCATACAATTCCCGATACAGGGGTAGACAGAGCTCAAGTCTAGACAATTAAGTTCCTTTGACCCACCTTCCGCCGAAGACATTTTTCGGGACAACGTGACAGGTGGTGAGCCCGTCGCCGACTTTATGTCCAAGGCAACGATGAAATTCGTACATAAGTTTTTTTTTTGAAAAACTCATTGGTACTGCCTCCTGGAGATCGAACTCGGGTCTCTCGACTCGAAATTCCGACCAACCAACAACTCGGCTATCGTGACTTTTTTAAGAATATATCGATATAGAATATATCCTAAGATTTATATTGTTGGCTTGGATGTAAATACGGCGATGCGCTCGTCATCTTGTCTCCTCCATAGTCTTTGAGACTCCTCCATAGTCGACCTACAATCGGAAGCTGAGGCGCGTGAATATGGTTGGATTACAGAGCAACCGTTAACGGCCTTTATGTATTTAACGGCTCTAGACAGTTTGAATTTCAGTACCTAAAACTAAAGGAGTGTAATGAGGTTTAAAAAGGCCTAACTATTCACCCCCGATCACTATCGATTACGTTATAGTAGGTATTATGATTATTTTTTATATGAATTATTTCCACTGCGACTCTACTCTCTATGTTTGAATATGCTCTATGCTTTGACTTGAATGAGGAATGTTGCCAACTTGTAACTATTCGCCATATTGAATTTTGTTGTGCTTCGGTAGAAAACATTGTGTGCACGTGGATTGTAGATTTACAATATTGAGCTTAAATTGTTAGTAGTTTGTTTCATTTAGTGAAGTCATTTTGTTTGTTATCAAATCGTTATTAAATTGTGCCGTCGTTTTCTTTTGGAATCTTGCGTAAGTTTATAGTTTTAGATTTATACCGGCAATTCAGATTTGGATCACGGGTGGTTCGACCTTTCGATTACCTATTTTTTCTAATAGGAATGTCCAATTATCTTGTGTAAGCTATGTCCATAACAATTAATTCACAAACTTTAATTATAATAAAATGTTTGTAGACAAACTTACTTTTCATAAATTGCGTAACCTTTTAAAATTTCAGTGTGCTTACGTGTTGTCTTTGAAGGTTTTTTTACGGCTCGTGACCCTCACCAGACGACGTATTACGTATACGTACGTATGGAAAGACCAAAAGCACATGGTTGTATTAATCTTATTGCTACTGAGAAAGTGCTAACCGTATACGTGTCGTGTTTATGTGTCAAACTGTAATCACGATTAAAGTAAAATTAGTTATAACTTAACGTGTTGGTTTTGTAAGAGTGCCTGTAAACATATGGTGTTATTTAAATACTTTAAAATGGTAAAGAAAAATATTGTAATATTTATTTGCGAAGCTATTATATTTATATATTTGTTTTAATTAATGTGGTATAACCTAATTTTTCGAGCTTATAGAACATGTGACTTGTGTTGTGGTTTTTTAAAATGTGCAAACAGAAAACCTATTGCATTTTATAAAGCAATAAGTGTATATATTCTAGCGGTTTAGATTTATATTGAAAAAAATAATATTAAAAATCTATATTAAAAAAAAAGAATTTGTGACCTTAATATCAATTTCAAATTGAGATTAATTCATCCAGTGACATATTTTATTTTTTTATAACTTTTAGGTGGCTGGTAAAAGTGGCTCTATATTATGGCACCTTGTCGTCAATTGCTCATGTGGTCAGTTCCTTCAATAGCAGTCTTAATTGGTATATTTTGGTTCAAAAAGAAGAGAGAGTATGCGAAATCTGACCCAGGAGGAAGAGAAAGGCTAAAAAGTTTAAAAGAGGAATTAGCTGAGGCCTTGAATGCAGAAGCTGAATTAAATAGGAAATCACCTGTAGGCAAAGTGGAACGATCAATTATAAAGTCTGCTCCTATAGACATTTTTCCTAAAGGCAGTGGTTCACAAAGGTCTTCCTTTGAATTAACTGATGAAGAAGTTGACTTAGAAATAGAAAAAATAATTAAGAAGAAATCCTTGGAAAAGGAAAAAGGAGTTCCAGTTACTATGGAGAAACTAAATATGAATTGTAGTACATACATTCCTTCTAATCAGAAGGCATCACCAATTATAGTAAAAGACATTACATCCCATTCATTTTCTCCTCTAAAAACAGAAATGAGTTGTAATGAAGTTGATAGAACCTTTGAGTTCAAATTAGATAACTTTGACACAATTAATGTAGCTAAAAACTCTGATATGGAATGTTTACAGCCAGATAATACAAAATATGATAATGTAGTATCTGAAGATAATCTCACAGAAAATATTAATACTAATAATGGTGATAATGAAATTGAAGAATCTAGTGACAGCAATGAAAGCAATACATACTCAACTTCACAGAATAGGCGAATTTCAGAGAGGGATTCAGCAAATCATAGTCCAGTGGACCCTATGATGGCAAGTCCTTCAATGTGTCACTTTTCTGATAATCATAGTGAGGTAAATATATAAGCTTTCAATTTGATAATTTCTTACTGAATAGTTAATTTATGTGTTAACTCTAAAAATTACTTTATTAATTTTAGGGCTCAAGTGATAGTGGTAAAGGATGTTCAGAAGCAGCTAGTCCCCCTCCAGTAACTTTAAACATGGTTTCTACTGATACTGTTCTACTTAGAATACATCAATTTACAATACCTCAGACCCTGGTTGGTCTCTTAATTGGAAAACATGGATCATTTGTTAACCAAATAAAAGCAAAAACTGGAGCAAGTGTTTATGTAAGAAGGCATCCTGATTCTGTAAAACAGAAAATATGTGCTGTTGAAGGTAAAGTGTCTTATAAGAATATTTTTAAGAATTAGACTATTTTTTGTTTCCTTAAAAGTATATATATCTATTAAATATTCATTACCTATTCTTGCAGGAAGTCAAAGTGAAATAGAAGCAGCTTTAGATATGATAAAAGATAAATTCCCTGAAAAAAGATTCCCCAACTTTACAATTCAAGAAATTAGTGCAGAATTATATCAAAGATTAGCACCTTTAATACCTGAATTTCTTCAAGTAAGTACTAATCATAATCTCATAAATTGTAATATATTATGGAGACTAGATTCTAATAAGGACCAATTTATATATATTTTTATTTTATTTCTCTTGTGGTACTTGAAAGCTTAACTTGTGTTAGTTACATAATAAAGCTTCTGTATTTTTTAATATATTGTATATTTATAAGAAATCAGTAAAGAATGTTGTAGTAATTTAACTTTTATCCTTATGACTTTGATTTGTATGAAAATTGTGGTTTTTTCTTAAATGAAAATTTGTACTCTATTCATAATCTTTATAGTGTAAAATCCATGAACCTTATCATTTTGTGTTTATCTTTGGTTATATATAGTAAATATTAATGATTTTACTTGAATTGTTGCTTTTGATAGCTACATGACAATAAATATATAATTCTTATAAAGACAAAAGTAAATCAATGTAAAACTCAAGTTATAATTATCAGTAGTAGTACAGTTTAATATCAACAAATAAATAAATAAAGTAGTTATAGGTCCTCTCCTTCTGTTATCTTTGATGGAGTCTTGTTTTTTTTTTTTGACATTCTCCTTGTGGGTTCCTTGAGTTGATGAAGTAAGTAGAAAGATGTTTTCAGCTGTTAATTTCTTCTGGCATAGTAGTTTCTAATCCATACCTACTAAAATTGCGCTTGTGGGATATCTCCTACCAATTCTTGATTATGCTGATACTTGTTACTTAAACTTTAGTGTGGAGCAACTGAATGAATTTGAGGGCATAAAAGAGTGGAAAGTCAAAAATGGGAAGAGTGGTTTGAGTATATATGTGATTCTCACCCAAAACTGCTTTGCTAACACTTCTTCATGCTCTAGTCCTTTTCTGTCAAAGCAGTTTGACTATGGAATTTGGTATACATTATATTGAAGTGCCTGTTTGTAATTCCAAATTAACAGCTTTTCACTAAATGCATATGGAAGTATACATGGAACTAACATAAAAAAACTATTTTCAAGATTTATTTCTTTCTGTTTGTTCTGGCTAATGTATGGCTGGACGGTATATGTATATATATGTGTGTGTATATATATATATATATATATATATATATATATATATATATATATATATATATATATATATATATATATATAATGTCTAAATGAGAGGTTAAATAACAAATAATTCAACCTAGTGTACTTGATTAAAGTTCCCAAATATATGAATTGTGTTGTGGTGATATCACATTTTGATGTTTTTATAGCTGTAATAATTTGGTTGAGTTAGGCTCACAAAATAGTTATAAAATTACTATTAATGTGGCATGAGACCTATGGCTCAAGGATAAGTCACCAAGGTGCCAAAGTGGTTGCGTAATTGATTGAGTACCTGCGAGTGTTGTATATAGTTTTTTTCAGAACATTGTTTATTGGATAAATAATATTAAAATAGAAGATAAAACTAATACATATTTAATAAATGTTACTACAATTGACTGTGAATAAAATTTATCTTATGCTATGTTATTTAATTTATCATTACATTAATATGGCGACTCTTACAAATTTTCGAACATTGTATGCTAAATATCTTAGTTGCAGCTTGTGGAATCAGTGAACAATGACACAATAATGACATGTTTGGTGAGTGCTGGGCATTTCTTCCTTCAACAACCGCTTCACCCAACCTTCCCTTCGCTGCACGCCTTGCATCGTCTTATGGCGGCCACGTATCAAAATCCGGACGTGCCCTCGTTACCGCGACCAGTGAAAGGTGACCTTGACATTTGAATGCAATGAGCTTAAATTAATATATTTGTAACTATCTTTATATTTAGTAATATACTTTTATATATTATACAAAAGTTTTTAATAACTAATTAATGTTTAGTTTACAAAAATTAACATCTATAAAAAATATTAATTTAAGACAAAATTAAAAAAATGTATCTTAAAAACCATTTGGATCATTTAAATAGCTAATTTTAACATAAATTCACATCATAACACAATGGTACATTATACATAATACAATAGTAAATATTATAGATTCATCACCAAACATAAAAAATCATGTCAATGATTTTTCAAGATCGGTATAATTATTGCGAAATATACTTGTGAATATGTTAAATATATATTAATAATTTAAATTATACTAATGGGTCTAGGTCATATTAACAGTTAAATATGTTATATCAACAGTTAAATATATTTCCTAGTAGAATATTGTATACTATCATCTATAAATGAAGGTTTTTTCTCCCTATTAATTGTCTCTTACCATGTGGCAGGTGTTAAAGATTATCATTCATCTCTTCCCATGGATGTTGTAAGAGCTGACTCAATGAAAAGCCTTGAAAATGCTTTGTTGACTACTGATAGACAGGATTGGTCAAGACAGGTCGTCATTTTTATGTCCAAGCCAACAATATAAATCATACATAAATTTTGAAAGAACCCATTGGTACAAGCCTACCTGGGGATCAAACTTGGGTCTTGTTACTCGAATTCTGATCACTCAACCACTCGCTTGTCGTGACATATATAAATTGAAAAAATCCGAAGAAAGAAGGTGAGGGGAAAGGACTTAATTGTCTACCCCTGTTTTGGGAATGGAGTGAAGAAATTTTTTTAAAGTCATGTTATTTATCTTAATTGCTTAATTTCTGATTAAATTTCTGTTGAAACTGCTTTCATCATAAACAAGCCATATTATTGAGGGTAATCGAAATCCACAGAGGGCTCGATCTGCGCCGCGCCAACAGAAAACAACTGGTACCGGGCACAGGTGATATCAACATCTGAAGAAAATGACACATCTGTTGTGAAGCTGGTGGACTTTGGTGGATACCTGACTGTTGACAATGACCAGCTTAAACAGATCCGATCAGATTTCATGACTCTGCCATTTCAAGCTACTGAAGCCCTTTTGGCATTTGTCAAACCATCAAATAATGGTAATTATTTAATTCTTTATATATATATATATATATATATATATATCTATATCTATATATATATATATATATATATATATATATATATATATATATATATATATATATATATATATATATATATATATCTGTGTGATATTTAGATACCTACATTAAATGGGTTACTTTAATGCATAGAGTCATTTAATTTTTTAGTTTTCATTTAATTTATTTACATTTCATTTAATTATTTAGTTACCTAGTGTCAATCTCTGATTCATTCTAAATTATACAATATTTACCTATAATAACATGTGTTAAGTAGCACAAACAGATAAAAAACTGGTTACAAATTCATAATGCTTAGAATTCGTAGTAAACAGTCTTACTTATCATTAACATATTATTGATAGATTAATAAGTAGAACATCAGTTTGTTTTTATTTTAGTCAATATCTTGCTGCTATGTTTTCTCTTTCATTTTCCTTTGTATTAATTTTTTATATAAAGTACTTAATACTTAGCTCTAGCATTGCTTAAATTGCTACTTGAAGTAACTCAATTGTTTTTTTTGTTTCATATCCCATTTAAATAATAATACTGTAAACTTTACTTAGTCTGTACATCTTCCTTATATTTGATTTAGCTTGCTCATCTTCATAGCCCCATCCAATAGTAATGTTATTGGAATCCGAATCGTGCACATTTGTGATGAAATTACCAGACACCTTGCACTTGCACCATAGACTGTACTGCTAAAGTTTTGTCTAATTTTTTCGAGATAGTAGTACCTTACAGTATCCAATGACATTTTGAAGACTCAATCACCTCTTACTAAATCAAGACAGGAAGACTATGTAGTTTAGTTTCATTTATTATGAAGCTAATCCAAAAATACACATGCAAAATGTTAAATAATTTTATGGTATAAGTATATAAATTTTAACTGCTTACAAGCAAGAGATTCATCTAGAAAGTGATTACCAACCACATACATTCAGAAACACTACAGTGCTGCAAATGAATGCCTTTGAAGAAAGAATTGGATGAGTAAAAATCTGGTGTAATCTGACATAGTACTTCAAATGATTTAAACTTCCTTTCATTTGGTCCAATATCTATTGTTTAAAAAATCCCCATTACATTGTAAAATAAAAACATACATATTTAAGTAGATTTATACACTTGTCAGATGGGAAGAAATCTTTATGCCATGTTTGATGGTCTGATGTAGATTAGGTAATTTAATTAATTTAGGTCATTAAGATTATTATTTTTTTTTTCTAATAATAATCTACAATCGACTTATCCATAATCAGATGTGGTAAGTGGTTTTATATATATTTGGCAATGTGGCTCCAGTGAGCCTACATTAACACCTAAGATATTAAGAGATATTCTCAGTCTCTCTTATCTAGGTCCAGTATATGCCATCTTTTTAAGCGACTTGTGTGGTATGGTTATTAAGAAGGGCCTTTGCCAATCCATTTGTATGCTCCTGTAGCCTTTCCTTATATTGCGCACATTTCCTGTTTACTACTTCTTTCACAGTGGGCATCTCTAGATATTCATTTCATTTGATTGGATTTGATTGTTTCTCAGGAACCGTCCTGCGCCTGTTATTGATCTAAAAACTAAATTCAGAACCCCACAGTTCTATACCGTAAGTCCATATCGGTTTTATGACTGCTTTATAAACAAGAAGTTTGTTGTTAAGAGATAGTTGCGATTGTTTTCCCAATAGCCAAGAAAGGGTCTTGTATAGTATGTTCGCCTCTTTTTTTCTTTCTTTGATGTGTTTAGCCCATGTTAATCTTCAGTCTAAATGTAGACCCAAATATTTTACATAATTACTCGTTGGTATTTGTTTTCCTTGCATATAGACTGGTGAACATTCTCCCTTGTTTGTCTAGGAACACTGCTGAACAATATTCCTTTTTTTGTCAAAAGTCTGTCTTATTTTGTGTGCAACTCTGAGCATGTGTTCCACTGTTACATGGTTCTCTCTAAATCCAAACTGATGATCAGGAATTACTTTTTCCTTCTCCAATATTGGTTTAAGTCTTTGTAAGAATATATTCTCAAACACTTTAGATAAAGTTAGTTGGCAGAAGACTTATGGGTCTATATGAACTGGGATCAGTCGGTAGGTTTCCCTGGTTTAACCATCATACATATCTGTGATATTTTCCATAACTTAGGCAAATAGTGTATTCTAAATATAACATTAATAAGCATTATTAGAAAAACTATTGGTTTTCTAGGAAATTGAGTGTTTCGCCTGTATAAGGCTGAATCCAGGTGCTTTTTTGTTTTTTAAGTATGTTTTGTTTTGTTCTCCTGGTGTCACTAAATTAATTGGCAGTGAGAGTTGTTGGTCACTGCTGATGAAATTATCCAATTCTTCCTCAAATTCAACCATATGAGATGGGATGAGAGATAAAAATGTGTTTTAAGTGTTCAGCAAAGACTTCAGCTCTCTGATTTGGCTTCCTAGCCCAATTTCCTGTGGATGTTTTTAATGGGGGAACATGATTAATTGGCCTTTTGTAATTCTTGGTAATTTTCCAAAGAGAGTAGTTATCTTTATTCTGACCCGAGAGTGCAAACAGTTTCTTTTGGATTGTAGAATTCCTGTTGTCAATGATCATATCATATAGGTCGTCAAGTATTTTTTTTATTTAATTGGAATTGATCTACTGAAATGTTACAATGAACATATACAGAATTTGTAAATAGTTAAAAATTATATATGATGTAAACTTGTGCAGAATTGGAGTGGAGCAGTGAGGCCCTGCGCATAATGGCAGGCCTTACAGCTGGGCAGCTGCTCCATGCCCAGGTGGCTGGCTACGATGAAGCAGGCGTGCCACTCGTGCATCTCTACCTTACTCTTAATCCACAGGTACACCATTTTTAGTTTTCATACTTGTACTCAATTTCTTTTTTCAGTTAATACTTGTAACTGGAAATACTTGTCTGAATTAAATGAAATGAAATTAGATTTAAATAATGATGACTTAAAGTTTTAAGTAGAAGCATAGGTATTCAGATACTTGTAATTTTATTATATATGTACAATGATATTAATTATCTTTAAAATAACTAGTATTACATGATAATTTTCTATAATTTCAGCAAGTGATATTCTTGAATAGAGAACTAGTAGAACGTGGCTTGGCGGAATGGGACATCCCACCGGATTCGTGAAGAAAAAAAACATCACTGTTGTCTAAGGTCTACATCAACGCTGACTCGTAATACGGGATGGCATTTTGGATATTTTCTTTGGTATGATCCCCAACATCGACCTTGCTGATCCCTATGAAAAACTTTTTCAATTTTTTTCCAATTATGAGTAGTTTACTCTTTTGGCCTCTTGCGTTGTTCAATCAAAATGGAGCAAACAAAATAAATTATAAAATTATATTGTGACTGGTATCATTGATATTGTGTTGTGACACGGCATGTAACAAAATATAAATGTTTGTTTTATTTTACATGTTGACTTTTCTTCAGATATTCTTAATAAATGGCAAAAAAATTCAGCTTATAAATCATTATGATTTCTTTTTAAGATTTAATACATTTTTTTCTATATATTTCTATATTTAGTGTCTTAGCTCCCATAACTGAACAGTTTTTAAAATTGTACTACAAATGGGTATGGCACGTAAAATTTCTTTAGTTAATTTAGGATTGCATTTAAGCACCTTCCTAAACTTTTAATTTTCTGGCTTATTCAATAAAAATTTAAAAAATGGTCCAGCAGCTCATTATAATACTGGCACTGCCTTAAGCATTGCTCGTGGCTGCGGTGCTGGCACGACGATGATGGAGCAACTAGTTCTAATCTCAAGCACTCATTTACTGGTCTTTTTTTCTCTATTTATTTGTGTAGCTTTAAGACTGCTTGAAAAGTGCCTTTAAATCGATCTCCTTCACTAAACTGCAGCTCCGCCAAGTCATTATTCAATTTTGAATAGTAACTAACACTTACCAAGATAATATGTTTTATTTTATATGACATTTCCCGTGTTAAATGAAAAAATATAGTTTTGTGAAATGTCAGAGGTCTGATGGATCTTTCAGCAGATTTGACACACTTTGTGTAATTGACTGTTATTGAATAGTTATTGTAGATTATTTGTATAATACCTATGTAAATTAAGAAAGTACAAGAATGTTGTGTGTTTGCTTTAGTGAAAGTGTTATTGTACTTTGTATGAATTTGACAAAGATTTTCATATACTATCTCCATGGCTTGATTTACTCAGCCAATGCTACTTTCCTGAGAATTGTTCAACTTACTTAATAAGTCAAGTTTAACATCAACAAATCTTGGCCTATCTTATTATTAATATTCATTAATTAAAAACTTTGTTACTTAGTAATGTAGCTTTGTAGTGAATGTTATTCTACAAACAATCGGTAAACTTATGGTAAATCTTTGAGCAAATTTGAGTTATATTGAGCATGTCGATAATCCCGACTTAGTGTAAATAATAGTGGTAATAAATAGCTAATAAACACAATATTGCAGTGTTCTTAGAGCTATATTCAGTATTTTGATTTTGAAGGTTAGATGTCCAATTTATAGTGATTTTTGTGCATAATTTAGTGATCTTAAGCTACGCTAAACATTAGATATGAGTTTCATTTTGTAGTTTTATAGAAACTTTGAGAAGCTATTTTTTATATAGAAAAGTTGGCCAATTTTGATTTTCATAGTTTACAACCATAGGTGTACAAGTATGAAACAGTTGGTTTACATTGTAACTGGCTCTCCATTTGCATTTTGTTAAAGTCTTTATTGTACATATACTAATATATTTGCGGTTATATCAATAAATTGTCGTTTTAAAAACAAACTTTCTATTTTTGTTTTTTTTTTTTTTTCACCTTTTTATTTCTCTTGTTAACTGTCATACCTATTTATTATAAATAAACCTTTGTTCTTTTAATCGAATGAAATTCTATGTCTTCTATATGTCACATACAAATAACTGTAGTTTTTCTCATGGTCTTGGAGTCATAGCCGACCCTTTAAGAGCAGTGTCCAGTCCACCAAGTGGTGTATGATTAAATATTTTCCATACATTAATAAACTCTAGAAAGATAAGTTATCGTCGGTCCACACGTTTACTACTTAATGTAAATATTTTTTTTCATTACTGCTAACTACATCACGAATTCGTTTTAACCGAATACTTAATAGTTCTCTGCTATTCGAAAGCTGTTTTCAGGCTTCTTCATTTTTTACATCATATGATCATCTATTTGACTTAAATAAGCTATGACGTGACAAAATGACGAAGCCTTGTAATGAAATGATTGTAAATAATAATTGACGACCAACGTGGACGAGTGGCATAGATACTGGTTTGCATGGTGTCGCCAGTTTTGAGGAGTTTTGAGGTTCGATTCCCGGTCTGGTCAATGTGGAAAACCCGTTTTCTACATCTCAGGTCTTCGTGTTTGTGGTATCTTCGTTGTTTCTGATTCTATAACACACTTGAGCTGCTTACTATGGGATCAGAGCAATTGTTCCTATCTATGTATGTGTCTATCTATATGTATGTATGAACAATGACTAAACATAATAATACAAACAAAAGTATAGTAACTATTCGTCATTACAATGACACCATAAACCAAAGAAGGAAGACAATTCTAAAACTCAAATCATAACGAAATACATGTGTCAGTGATTGTTTTAGCGATAATGGATACAATCAATAAAAAAATTTACTTTGAACTTGCTAGGCAGCAATGTACTTTTACAGGTCGCTATAACTTACCCATACGAAGAAATGAGGCATAATCACTACAATTGTTAAACCGATTGGATATCGCAGCACCAGACACTTACACACAGGCATGCTGAATTTTGGCCTAGTATTTTCCAAGACGGTTTATCTGCCATCTATAATAGCCAATTGAATTTTAAAAGCCTTTCACTTAGTGAACCTCATATTGAACATACCGATCCTTTCCTTATACCACAGCATAAGAAAGCAAATTTTACTTTAATTTAAAACAAAACTCAGCCTCTTAATGTGAAAAATTCAAGTTTTTGTATTCTGTATTGAATATTATTTATCTTTAAATTATTTATAGATTTCAAAATTAGCGGAAGGTCTTTTTGATGTGAAACATCTATAGCCGCACGTAAAACCGATTTCTGGCGTGGCGACGCATGCCGTGGCTATACAAAGGTATACTAATTTACACCCTATTAGCTGAGAATTAAGGTTTATAATTAAACACTGAAATCCCTTTTTTTTATATTTAATTAATTATATTCATATTAGTGACTATGTAAATTATATTAAGATTTCATTTTTACATGAAAGGTAATCATAGTCAAAAATCATCCTTATAGTCAAAAAGGTTCAATAATTTTTAAAACGAATAAATATAAACTACCATTAAAATTAGCTGGAGATTTTAATGTAAATTTGCAAGAGCTGAATCAATGCCATTAATGACATTTCTTCAAAAAGAATTTCAATTGCAAATCCAAAAGAATCTACTACCAAATATGGAACAACTGTAGATGCTGTAATTGTGAGTTATCTTGATAATGTTTCATCCAATACTTTGTAAAATAAATATATAAATATCTTCACGTAATTCCCAATACAGGGGTAGACAGAGGTCAAGTCTAGACAATTAAGTCCCTATGACCCACCTTCCACCGAAGATATTTTCGGAACAACGGGACTTTACTACTACGGGACTTTTGTAACGTAGTTTAGTTATCATCGACCAATCGTAACAGTAATACCGGCAGAGGAAACATCGAATATAACTATAACTGAAGTCACAGAGAGAGAGAGAGAAAATATTTAAATTGTGGCCACTTGATATTAATATCGAATTTTTATATCAAATGTAAATAAATGCTTATTAAATAAAGTTACCATGTTCTGTAAGAAATTCGTAATACTTCATTTTTTCATTAGTACTTCATTTTTTCATTCCTGTAATAATATTATCTTTTATGCATATTACTTGTACACACACGATATTTCACGTCTGCCAGGCGTCCCATGGCGGCTCACATTTTTTTTTCTCTTTTTATTTTAAGGAGGGTTTGATCAAATAGAACATCTTATGGTTACAAATCACAAAATACGTACCAAAACAAATATTCTTATTGAAAACCTAAAGAAAAAGTATCTACTTTTTGTACATAAAATTAGTAATTTATAAATTATTTTGGCCATTTCTGACAGTGGAAAAGCCAAGTTAATATTATAAAATACAACATTATTTTTCTTAAAGTCTAATGGTCTTCTAAAGGCCTCGTTCCGTTCACATTATAATGTGTACTACATCTGTCACTCCACATTTTTTATAATTTGGAGAATTAACTTTCCTCATTTTAAATGCAAAATAGTTTACTGGCAAATACCGGATCGAAGCCTAGGGCTTTAACCTAACTATTTCCGTTCTTTTCATGTTACTTGTCCCAAACCAAAGAGATAGTGATCTCTGGTTAAAGTATTCAGACTACTTCTCTATACAGTTATTTCGAATCTTGAACATGCATTCGCTAAAATAGGACTTTTGAAATTCTTACCGTCATTAATGGCTTCGCGGAGAATCTTAGTTCAGTTTAATAATAATATTAAATATGTTGGACATAATTTTTTATCGCCTTCCTAGTCTGTCATATATACCGCTCAGATCAGGGTAACTACAGACTTTCTTGTTCTCCAAAATTATGGAGTCCATTATAAACTGTCAGCTATTGAGGTACTTAGAGGAGGACCAGTTGATCAGTGACCGCCAGTACGGCTTCCGTCGGGGTCGCTCGGCTGGTGATCTTCTTGTGTACCTCACTCGTCAATGGGCGGAGGCAGTAGAGAGCAAGGGTGAGGCCCTGGCAGTAAGCTTGGACATAGCGAAAGCCTTTGATCGGGTATGGCACAAAGCGCTTCTCTCGAAGCTTCCGTCATATGGGCTTCCCGAGAAAGTTTGTAATTGGGTCACTAATTTGCTCACGGACCGGAGCATCAAGGTCGTACTTGACGGTGCATGCTCGGACTCCAAGGCTGTGAACGCTGGTGTCCCACAAGGCTGTGTGCTATCGCCAACCCTATTTCTTCCGCATATCAATTTGTTACAAATTAGTAACATCCATTGCTATGCAGATGACAGCACTGGTGATGCCCTATATACCGGTCGTGCCAAAATTTGCCGGGAACACGTCGTCGAGTACCGGAACAAACTTTGAAACTGAAGTCGAGATTTTGTTAGGCAAAATCTCGGACTGGGGCCGACTTAATTTAGTCCAGTTCAACAACAGCGCAACGCGCTTACTGCTTGAAACAGTTTTATTTAAACGACTTTTCGCTCATTACTGTGAGACGCTTATTTCGCGTTGAATATGCTTTACACGACTTAAGTCAGTGTCCAAGTGCTCCTTTAATAAAGAAATGGGTGAAGAAGTTCGAAGAGACGGGATCTACACTACCTAAATGTGAAACAAACCGGCGGCCCACGGACTTCTCGGAGCGAAGAGAACGTGCAGCAAGTTTCCGCTTCTGTTCGACGTGATCCAGATTTATCGACACGCAAACGTTCGGCTGAATTAGGATTATCCCGCACATCATTACGGCGTATTTTGAAATTAGATTTGAAATTACATCCATATAAGATCCAGCTAGTGCAAGAACTAAACCCTAATGATTTAAATTTGCGTAAGTCATATGCCGAAACAATGTTAACTCGTTTCTGTCTGACGAAGCCCATTTCCACCTAAATGGACATGTAGACAAACACAATTGCAGGTATTGGAGCAGCGGAAATCCTAAAACTAAACATGAGAAGCCGCTTCACTCTCCTAAGGTAACTGTATGGGCTGCAATTTCAGCAAATGGAATCATCGAACCTTACTTTTTTTGTAGATTCTGGAGGCCGTTCAGTTACTGTTAATTCTGCCGAGTATGTGAAAATGTTACGGGAGTTCTTAGCACCGATGCTACTGGAATTTGCTGGCTATAATCGTAACACATGGTTTTAACAAGATGGAGCCACGTGTCACACATCGAACGAGTCCTTGCCGGTGGTCAGACATGTTTTCGGAAAAGCTGATATCCAGACGGTGTGACATCCCATGGCCACCCAGAAGTCTAGATCTATCCCCATAGTTCTTTTTATGGGGTTATTGAAAGAGTCGTGTCTACATTGATAAACCGAATACACTGCGTCAACTTAAAGAAAAAATCATCGAAGAGATGTCGGCGATCTCGCGGTCTCTTTGCAGAAAAGTATTCGAAAACTTCAGGACTCGCTTAGATGAGTGCAAAAACCGAAACGGTGGTCATTTAGACGAAATAATTTTTAAAAAATAAATTACAGTTAATTAACTTTCTCGTAAATAAACGATTTCTAAAATATGTTAAATGGTTTTTTTTTTTGTACGATTTTTTTTCTAATTCATGGCCTATCCTGTATATGTATGTATTAATTTATTTAATTACGGGAATTTCTCCTAAAATTTACCTTCCAACAGGGCCTCTAATTCCTGTTTGTTTAAGGGCCCTGGTATGACCTATGACGGCGTTGATTAATGATCCACAATCGACGCACAGCCCCAAATCTCACTAGATTACTTGATAGTAATCGATTTGCGGGGTATTAAAAAGTCCTTTCTTTTTTATTTCTGAGTTTATTGTCTAAATATTATCGATTTTACATATAAGAGGGCATTGGTGAGGGCTGAGCCGCTTAGCAATATGTCCTCTTTTAGGCTCAAATCAGTAAATATGGCTGCATCATATTCTGATGTTGGTCACTCTTATAGGAACCATGCATAATTCAGGAAAAAAAAGTATGAATTCAGAATTAATACTACCTTTATGCCGAAATTTTATTCGGCATAAAGGTAGTATTAATATTCTTCCTGTTTGAAAGGCTACGGAGACTTATTGCCATCAAACGCCATAAAAATAATTAAATGCACCTTTTGAAGTTTGTGGCAGGTGCAGCAACCATTCCTTTAAAAAAAGCAAGCCTGGTACAAGTTCCTGTGCCGTAGAGGGCGATCACAGAATGGATTAATACTTGCATTTATCGTAATCGCCCTATGATTAAAATAAATGCTATGGCCATATACTATATAATCTGCTAAAAATACAACAAATATTTATATGAAATGGTTTATTAACATTATCAAATACTATTGAAATAGTAAACCTTTTTCATCTTACGTCTAATCCCCTGTCCGCTTTAATAAAACATACAAATAACTCGAAACTCTACATACACAACAATAACAATACACATCAACGCAAACATATAGCGTCCTGACAAAAGTTATAATGATTTCAATTACAATAGTTATTAAATAGTTTCTTAGTCAATTGTGAAAGTTACAATTTTAATAAATACATTATTATGTCATATAATATATATTTGTACGTTATTTCATAAAATTCGTATGTGTCGCAACACTATAACAAAAATATATTTAGAAAAATATAAAATAGTGGCCCAAAATATATTTGTGGACTCGTCACATTTAAATGTTTTATTTTCTGCTCAAAGCAGTCATCGTTTTGCATGTTTTCTAAGAATGTTTAGTATAAATTTAACTAGCACTGTACTATTACAAACATCTAACAACTAGAGTTTTAACTCCATACATCTGCTGAATATTTCTTCATTGACTCGAGCTTCTTCAAGAATTGAATGGCTTCCGATTCTGTGCGTCCTCCTTTCTCTTGTATAGCTTTTATCACAATGTTACGGACATCCACAGCCATATTTTTAGCATCACTAAAATTAAAGACAATTATTGTTTACTAGACAGACACAAATCATGAGGATCACATACCACTGAAATATATTATATATAATGGCATAGAGTATTGTACATTCAAAAATATTTATTTTTAAACTGATACCAATTTAAATGAACATTAAAATTGTTTACTTGGGAAACGCTTTTAGCGCCAGGGTGGAAGATGTGAGGGTGGTCTAAAGTCTACGCTGCCCTGACTGCGTTAGTCAAAAGTGTAGTGAAAAGTGCACGCTTTGCGATACATAATGCATATTGGTACCGACATTATTATATGGCAGGGAAATCTGGGTTAGCCAGAAGCATAAAAGCAAATTAAATGTAATGGAGATGCGATCTCTTCGAAAATTGTGCAGCGTTATGTTAGTCGACCGAAAACGAAACTATGAGATTCACAATATGACAGGTGTGAAAGACGATTTTATCAGTAAAATTGACAAATACGTGCTTCGATGGTTTGGCCACGTTGAGCTAGTGAGTAAAGATTGAATGGTAAAAAAGTAAATAGTAAAAATTAAAAAGAGTCAAAGGAGGAATAGAATAACTTTCTTAAGCCATGTGAGCAAATGGCTCAAAGAGGGTAGAGTCAAGAATACTCGGATACCAAGACGTGCGTCTATGAAGAAAATTATGAATTTGAAAAAAAAAGCAGAGGCATGTAAGCATCGTGACACTTGGCGATGTTTACTCTGGCTACCCCGTCAAGGCATATTATTTATTGCATAGATTTTATAATGTTAAAAAATTTAATAAAATATGTTAAAAGGTAATAATAACCACCAGTCGTGTTTGACCAATACGTCTATTTCTTACAACAGCTAATTAATTGGCAGTTGTCAATCAAGCCTTTACCCAAAGCAAAATTTTTCGAAGAAGTGCAATATAATTGAGTAGATCATTTATTTATTTAAAGTAAAAAAAGTAGCCAAATAGCTCTGTATATCATCACTAATCTTTCAGTGAAAATCCCGTTAAAATCGGTCCAGCTGTTGAGGAGATTAGCCGAAACAAATAGGCTGTCTATGTCATAATCAGTAGGCAAAAAGTAGCCATGCCCTAAATTTTTGAGGTTAACAGGCTTAAAATTACTTCTCATTTAATTGTGCAGGATACTGTTATTGACTCGATTTAATCTATTTAAAAAGACTGATAATTTGTTTGCTAAATACGTACCCACAAATATAGAAGTGTCCATTCCTATTGCCTATTATGTCCCAAAGTTCATCCATGTTCTTTTCGATTAGATGTGTCACATAAACTTTTTGGGCTTGGTCTCGAGAGAATGCTACATTGAGCTTCACATCACCATTTCTTTCATATTCTTCCAGTTCCTGTGATAATTTTTTTTGTTGATAAGAATAATTTATGAAGTGGATCAAGCAATTAAGAAGACAATTAAGAAAGCAATTAAGAAGTTCCAATTTGTTTAATTACCTCTTGATAGATATAGTCTTGATCACGATGCCTGCATCCAAAGTATAGGATATTGTCCCCAACTTCTTTGCCGTTTGCGCGAGCATGAGCTCGTTCCTGCAAGAAGCCACGGAATGGTGCTAACCCTGTTCCAGGACCCACCATTACAATAGGTGTCTGAGGCTGTAGAGGCAACCTAGTAAAATAAGAAATAATTATGTTTATTATTTAACAAACAGAAGGGCTTTTTTCACAAAGTGAAAGTCTAGTGAAGGAAAAAAGATCCCACAATACAATTTGAACAAATTTAATCATAATTTATTTTCGAACAAGCTGATTGGTGCAAGAGTATTTAGATGTCATACTTTGTAAAAATCTTAGTGCAGCCTATGATCAGTAAAATCAAATATTTAAAACAAATAAAATTGAAAGTTGTAACTACTGTACATCTTTTTTTACAAAAGCTCATGTATGAGCATGTAGTAGTATAGAATAACTTGAGATTAATAAGAGAATATAAGATAAAGGTGGTAAATAGATAGGCAAGTGTACTCTGGTGAGTACACTTGTACTCTCTTGTATTGTGAGTATAAGAGGGTTCTTAAAAGATGGGTTACTACACTGTTACCCTTTTTTGCTAACAGATAGAAATGTTATTAAAATTAAATTCCATTTTAGTAATCTAGGGTTTCATAGCATCTGTAACTTTAATTAAAGATATTAAGTTGTACTATAGCTACTTACTAGGCTTCCCAGACTGTTGTTAGAACTACTAAACATACAATTTTTATTGCAGAGAAACTTTTTGTTTCAGCAAAGTGATTTCTAATAAGTAATAATGATAGTAGATAATGTCTATAATTATGACATATTCTTAATACTATTTAATGTTCAATTGAGAAGCAGATAAAGAAATATATGTGCAATACATAGTGTTTACTAAAACAGGGTATCAATACAGAATTTATAAGATAATTTATATAAGATCCGATAAGTCACGATAACAGAGTGATTGGGTGGTCGGAATTTCGAGTTGAAAGACCAGTGTTCTATCCCCAGGTGGCATGATCGTACCAAAGGCTTTTTCAAAAACTTATGCCCGAAATATATCGTTGGCTTAGACAAAGACGGCGACCTGTCACGTTGTCCCGAAAATATCTTTGGTGGATGGTCAAAGGGTTTTGTTTAAGACTTGTCTTGACTTGTGTTAAGTTTAGAATTGTCTAGACTAGACTGTCTACCCCTGTATTGGGAATTACATGAAGATATTTATATTTATTTATTTACAAGATAATTTAGTATTTCAAATATTATTTGTTTAACCTGAATTGAGACTTTCTGATGTAAACAGGTACACGCGGCAGTGGCTTTCCAGGCTCAGGTTTATGTTGGGCAAGCCACGTTGTCGCTACACCCTTGTTGGTTCGACCTGTCGGTGTCTTGTATTCTACTACCACAGCTGTTATATGGACTGTCTCTGGATGAAGCTGAGAAAAGATATAAAGCATTAATTTTACACTGACTTAAAAAATATCAAGAAGTATAAAAGATTCGGGACAAATAAATGATGTCACACAAATTTCATGATTTTTTAATCATCCTCTTCACTCTTAGTTGACTTCCTGCCATGCCCTTGACATGGGGTGAATTTACCACTGTTAATGTTTTCCAAAAAAGAATAAATTGAATAAAGTGATAATGCAGTGCAACATTTTTGGAACAAACCTTAGGACTTGATGAGATAGAATAGTATCTTGGTTGAAGACGAGGTAGAAGTTCACAAATATGATCAATGGGTGGCTTGCAAGATTTAAGATCCTCTAATATATGCACAATGTTTCTACATGCATCCACAATAAATGATTGATATAGAGCTTTGCCTTCCTGGGAATTTGTAGCCATAAGCAAAAGCTTATTCTTATCCTGTAATTAAAAAAAAATTAACCCTTTGTCTTCCACACATGTTATTTCTGTAGATTAACAAAGAAGATACATAGATTTACAAGATTTAGAAAAAATACATGGCCTTGTACTAGTTCCATACGTACAATCTATACTTTCTATTTCTTAACTACACAATGGTGTCACTTTTACAGCATTATCAAGAATTTACCAACATATAATCCATATAATATATGCGAAAAATAACGTTCCATCAAGGGTAAATTTATTTCAAAAATAGGGATCTTGACATGAAATAAATAATAGTACTGTATAAAAATTAAACAATACACTATTATAAAATTCATTAATTCACACTTGTACCCATTGTTTTTTATTAATTTGGTATTTTTTTGGAACTAACAAGTTTTATGTCATGATTATGATACTATACTATAGTTATAGTTTATATATGTAATGATACTGTACATTAGTTGAATAACTTGATGATTCCTTAAAGTGACACCACACTATGAAATATTTACAACAAAACTTACTTGTAACAAAAAATTTTAATATAACAAAGTTTTACCAACAGAAACAGATCATAAGCAAAATTTAAATACAGTAAATGAAAAAAAGTAAAATGTATTTTAATAATGAAATACCTCTTCATTGGAACAATATTCAGCAAGTTCTCTGAGAATATGAGTACGAGGTAGAGCTGTTATTTCTAAGTAATGTGAAAGAGCAGTGCGATATGATGTTGGACAAGGGAATGGATGTTTCTTGCTGCTTTCTTGATCAGTATTTATAAGTGAGAATATTTCATCCAAATTAGCACCTGTCAATTCTCCAAGACGCTCAACCAAATCACTGTTATTGATGGGGTAGATTGCCACATGGTCACCTGAAAAGGATTTAATCAATTAGAAATTCCTTTTATGCTTTTGATTATATAATCATATTACGTAACGAATTTACCAGCTTCATATCGCATCTTTGAATCAGAGATATCAAGCTCCACATGAAGACATGACCTGCCACCACCTTTGTGCAATTCCTTATTCACTACAATTTGGGCTAAGAAAGGATTCTTTGCATCATAAGGCCTGAAAAAAAAAGGATCACTTAGTGTTTATCAATTTCTAACATCTTTAGTAAGGAAAATTTTATGTGTACTTACGGTTTCTGCACTTGTAGTGTATGCAATCTTGCAATTTCACCTGTGAATATTTGATCAGAAGTCAACTCATCAGGTTTATGTACTACAAGATGGAACTGCCGCGTGAGCTCCTCTTCACCTGTGCTCTCAATATTGAACTTTTCACATACAGCGGGCCAAAATTTATCTTTCCACGTAATGAAGTCATCCTCTATGCTGTAAATAAATCATAAATTAATTACTTCCAAATTAATTATAATCTATATGTCACACTTGCACTGATCATTAATTCTTTAATCTATTAACTTTATGCCTTTGCTTTTATCATCATCATTTCATTACAAAACTTACTTTGCATCGTCATCACCCAACCCTAGTTCAAATACACGATTAGCACCAAGTTCTTCAAGACGCTTATCTAAATAAATGGCTACTGCATTGTAATGTTCATATGTTTTGTTACCTAAACCAAATACCTGAAAATAAAACAGAAATAATGTAAAAAAAGTCATGATAGCTGAGTGGTTGGATGGTTGGCATTACATGTCAAGAGACCCGAGTTGGATCCCCAGTAGGAAGCTCATACCAATGGGTTTTTCAAAAACTTATGTACGAATTATATCGTGGGCTTGGACATAAAGACGGCGACGGGCTCACCCACCACCTGTCACATTGTCCCGAAAATATTTTTGGTGGAAGGAGGGTCACAGGGACTTAATTGTCTAGACTAGACCTCTGCCTACCCCTGTATTGGGAATTGCGTGAAGATATTTATTTATAAACAATGTAAAAACTTATATATTGTAAGGGATCTAGAAAGTAGCATTCAACCAAAAAGATACAGTTACAATACCAAAGTATGCTCATAACATATTACTTGTATTATTAAACTAAATAGGAAGGAGATACACAATTGTCTTTTGTAATTTTAGAAATATAAGGTTAAAAAAAGATTGCCTAATCCTCTAGCCACCCTAGTTTGTGACATATGGTCATGACTGACACATATTGGGTATTTAGTCTAGTGTAGTATGGTCTGTACTTTCTAAAGGGTAAAACTTACAACTTTCAAAGATATGGCAATGCATAGTGACTATGGGATCACCATGCTTGGCAAGCATGACTGCAAATAGTGACTGCAATACCGAACCCTTTGCGCCCAAGATGCTGCTGCCCATCAACTGTCTGATATCTTCTGAGATGGTTATCCCGCCATCAAACAGTAATGACTAGCATATTCAAGGCTTATATCTCATTCGCCTCATATATGACCCATAGGAAGGAAGGGGATGGGATATTCTTATGACATAACCACACATTAATAGTCCTCAACCACCTGCATATTCATTACCTACAATATTGTACAAGTCAACAATAATAAATAACAATAAAGTCTGTTCAAAATGTCAGTCTTTGATTAATCATTGCAGTAAGTTATTAAGTTTATTGAAAGTTATGTAACAAGTATAAATGAATAGTCAAAAACTGTCAAGGTCTAAATTAATTTAATAGAATTAATTTTAAATATATTAGAAACCTGGAATATCGATGAGAGAAATTATAATTATTAGAGCAGTTATATTTACTGTTATCACACAAATACACTTTCTCCGACTTTTTAAATTAATTGTATATGATAGATACGACATATGATGAAATATGTATGTTAAACATTGTATAACACATCGATATTATGGTATGATATAAATAGACGAAGTTAAGAAGGTAAGAATGTAACCTCAATTGTATATACATAAGACTTGAAAATAAGAGTTATACCGTATATCGTAGTTTTAGTAAGGAGGAAAAAATAAAGTCTCTATTTTTTACTAATGTAATACATCGTGGCAAAATCTTCACGGAAATGGAAAGAATAGGAATAAACATTGTAACTATAACCAAATTCACCACTAGTTTTAGAATATTTATAAATGTTTAACGTTTTTAGTGCGGCATTATGTCTTAACACTGGCTGTTATAGAGAATAAATCTTCAATTGTTGCGATAAATCAAGACCCATTTTTATATTATTGATATATTTCGAGATTAATTTAATCTTCGTTGACTGCTCTATCCATTCCAAATCAATGTCATGATGACAAATCAAATTGTCATTATGACATTTCATACACTAATCATAGACAATATCATAGATTACACCATAGTAGAGACCGTGCATAAACTATAGATGGAGCACAAACGCTGCAAGGAGCGATTACATGGGGAAGAAATGTGAAGTAGATGGTTATTAACCTAAATGTGAACAGAGAGTTCAAAGAGAATATGGGAGAATCCTTTGATAAAGCCCATTTTGCGCAAATTAGCAAATAATATTTAATACTGTTCTGAGCGATTGTGCAAATCATTAACGCCAATTTTCGAAATAATAAGTTGAGAGAACAAAGTTATCTTTTTTAAAGTTGTCTAAGTTTAAAACAACAATTATCAGTTTATTTACATAATTAGCACAGGTAATTGTATTATTACACATATATAACACATTACTACAGTTAACAGTTAAAAAGAAGTAGAATAATCAAATTTCAAATGCATATTAATTTAAATGATTTCTTTGAAGAAAGTATGTTGTACAGTTATAATAGAAAATTAGTATCGAAACAACTAACCTGAGAAATATTTCTAAATAATTAGAAGAAGGGCAACTAAACCAAAGTTAACGTCTACATATTCGGAACACTATTCAAAAAATCATCGAAAAATACGAACTGATGACAGGAAAAATTAAAGTAGTCGAAGTGAAGAGACTTGACATACAGAATATTTTCTCCACTAGTGAAATAGTTGTTGAAACCGAGAGTTGGTGTAAATCAATTGGTTGGTTGATTTAGTGGCTCCCTGCTGGTTTTGACCTGGTATTGACTCTGCTATGGCTAATTTGGTATTAACCTCAATAAATATATTTGTTAAATCTTAATATGAAGAAAAAATATTTGAGAAATTAAAAAAATTAAAAGGGCGGGATTGCTGATAACATGGCAGAACAGTTATTTTCGTAAATTGTACACTTGATGGCAATGATTCCGGTACGCCGGGCCTCAATACGTCAACGCAGTTGGTAAATACAATTATTTTAAAATAATATTATTTCTTACTCTATGTAAACTCTATGTATCTTAACATAAGTAGATAAATTAAATTGTCATTACTAACGTAGTGGTATGGTATTCCGGAAAAATAATTCGTAATTTGCAACATGATCACATTTTTTACTGACAAATACATAGTTATTTTAAAAATAGGTATACACGTTAAAGTTGGACAACAAGAAACGCAGGATAGTCAGCTCTGTTCTGTTGGATGCAATTGCCTAAGTATCGGATCAGTAAATTATTACATTTTTGTTTGTGTGCGCCTCTGGCAAGGTTAGAATTTTGTGCCTCCCAATAATATTTTCTCGGAAGAGCATCGACACAATAACTTAGACAGTGAATCTAATTTAGGCTTTAAAATGAGTTCTTTGTCATATTTGTCAGTTCTAGCATAGTTCATATTTCATAAAGATAATTTTTAACAGAGGGCCTGCAAATTGCGCCTTCATTGACTCGAATTCCGATCCCCAAAATAAACTATATTTGACTAAAAAATTTTTTTTGTTATTATCATAGTGTTATTAAACTAGTGATATTAAATGAGAGGGGAGGGGGGGCAGGGAAGCAGTTGGTCTTTCCCAAGTGATAAGAAAACTCTGTTAAAAGCGTTCGAGATATTTCAAGGGTCATTCAAGATTTCATTTTGTGACACATTCATGGTGACTCGATATTAATTTTTGACTTTCGGTTTTTAAGTTATCTATAAATAAATATCTTCACGCAATTCCCAATACAGGGGTAGACAGAGGTCAAGTCTAGACAATTAAGTCCCTTTGACCCACCTTCCACCGAAGATATTTTCGGGACAACGTGACAGGTGCTGAGCCCGTCGCCGCCTTTATGTCCAAGCCAACGATGAAATTCGTACATAAGTTTTTGAAAAACTCATTGGTACTGCCACCTGGGGATCGAACTCGGGTCCTTCGACTCGAAATTCCGACTACCCAACAACTCGGCTATCGTGGCTATTAGCTACGATAACTTTTTTAAGTTATCGTAGCTAATTTTCTTTACAACAGCCTAGAATATAACAGAGTAGAAGACGTCCAACAAATCTTAATGGAATGAGTTCAAATTAGGCGCTACGAGAAGAAATTAGATTTTTATTTCATAAAAATATAGGTATTTGTGACAGTGTTTTGTTTTATCTACTGTCTGAGGATGCCAAAATATTGGAAAAATTATATCTGCAAATAATGTGATTTAAATAAGATATTTTTTGTTTTTTGTTTCTCTCTAGTACATTTACGGGGATGGCAGAGTCCCTGTGTGCCTCATTCACTTTGAAAAACAGCTGTCACATTCAATTGGACGTTTTGCGGAGTGCGCTGACTATTGAAATTCCCGCGAAATCACCAAAATGCAAATAAATGGACATACCAAAGAGAAAGAAATAGACATATTTAAGATGATTACAAGACTTTATCCTTTTCCTGTATACTATAGATAAATAATTAAAAACTAATAGTACATTTATTTTACAGTATGTGTGTTTAATGTTATATTGTATATCATTATAATTATTTTTTTATTATAAAAGGCATGACCTTTACTACTGGTAGTCTAAGATTGAAGATATAGGTATAGGTTGCGCAGAAAATCGGACTCAGGTATGTATAACATATGCATAACGAAAATCTTTTTTGTGGTACATTTTCCATTTTTTACTTAACTGTACATTTTATTAATCTTTTGATGCTGTCAAACAAACAAAACCACCTTCTTGCTTAAATATTTAATAAGACATCGTATAAAACTAATCTACATAACAGTGAACAAAAACGGGCTATGAAATATACATATGTAGACGGAGTAGAGGTAACATTTTAATGAATAATGTATATGAATACTGTTATCAGGTTACCTATCCTTCGAGATATACAATTACTGAGAAGTCACTATTAAATGAAAAACAATGTATGTATTTTTCTATTTAAAAAAAAAAACACTATAGCCGAGTGTTTGGTTGGTCAGAATTTTGAGTCAAGAATATTAAGAACTCGAGTTCGATTCCCAGGTGGCAGGCTCGTAACAAAGGATTTTTCAAAAACTTATGTAAGAATCATATCGGTGGCTTGAACACAAAGACGGCGACGGGCTCACCTCCTTTCATGTTGTCCCGAAAATATCTTCGGTGAAAGGTGGGTCGAAGGGACTTCATTGCCTAGACTAGACCTCTGTCTACCCCTGTATGTGGATTTGCGTGAAGATATTTATTTATTTTTTCAAAGCGTTTACAAAATAATTGAACTTGTTATATTTTGAATGTTTTTTGAACATAAAATTGTAAAATCATAAATTGCCTTGAAGATCCAGAGATATGTAGATGATGGTTGGATGATCGAAATTGATGACCGAACTTGGTCATCTATTACAAATTACAGGAGGAAATTTCGTACCAATGACTTTTACATCTTATGTATGATTTGTATCGTTGGCATGGAAATTAAGATGGCAGTGAGGTCATTACTTACTTACAAATAAGCTCCGATGTAAAGTAGGTTGAAATGTTAGTGCTTTCAATTACCTAGACACTAGTTGCACCATAATCGCAAAATGCATAGACACGTAGACATGTATGCACGTGTGTAGTCTGAACGTGTCAAATAAGACTAGGAAATAATTATGTATATTGTAACGTCATTGCTATCCAACGACATTACCTAATATCCTTATATACGCCTAGCCTGTTAGTACGGCGAATATGGCCTTCGCCATAATAGTTCGGTGAAGACTTTTAAACAACACGCAATTGATATATATCTATATATATTATAAAAGCGAAATTTCACGGTAAACTCTTTCCGTGAAAGGGTTATAAATCTTTGTTAGGAACTGTGTTAGAAGTATGAAAATTAATATGTTGCCTGATGAATACGTCAAAGACAATTAAAGCCTACTAGAAACAACCATAAAGCCAAAAAAAATCCTACCCCGCGGTAATTCTAAATACCCTTGATCAAATGTAAGTTCTGCTGAATAATAAGTTGGACAATAAAAACAATTAATTAAACTCAGTCATTCGAATTATCACAAACGAAATTCAAATATTTAAAGTATAATAAAATCTAAAGAATTATATTAAATAAAAAGGAGCATACAGAAAATAAATATCGACATTAATAAATTAACTGCCGAGATATATAAATTTAACCAAGACAACGACATAAAATTTAAAAACAAGATCCAAATATTGAGAACTGGTAGACTTCGCCCGCGTTAAAATATTATCTTATATTATTTTTTATATATAGATAAATATCATTATTTAAGAGCGTGTCTATAATTATATAGAGATAATGAAAAAAATTGCAAGGTTTTATCGATTCTTTATTGGGTATGGTAAGTTGTTCCAGCTTTTTCCATATTGTATTTTAAAACTACCTTTAAAATCAGTTTCTTTTAGTCGATTCGTTTATTTTGTGTTGTTACTAATGTTTTTGTATATTGTTATACTTTATTATTCATGTTCCCAAGAAATTACAATAAATTCAGAGCTTATGTTAAAATTTCATATAAAACATATTCTTGTGGAAGCAACTAAAAATAATGTAAAAAAGTAGGAATCCGTAGCGATTATTTATATCTTTACTCAGATTATTTACTCAGTTAGAAATAACAAACATTTACTTTTATATAAAACTGGAGCTAATAAAACTGGTGAAACTAAGTGAGCAAAAATAATAAACTTATGCAAACCAAAAAGTGTTTAAGCATTTATTTGACGCGGCTACGCCATTGAGTTGAAATTGCAATTGCGAGTTGCATTCAAGGCAGAGTCAAAGCCTCGTTTATAACGTAGTGATTCCCTTCTTTACTTGGCGTCAAAAAGCAATGTTTGCATCAATTCTTTATAATTTTGATTATTATACTTCTTTAGAAGTCTGATGAGCGCTATTGTTGTATAAAGATTAAATGTATAACATCTTTAATAGTTTAGAACGTGTCGCAAATACTGTATGGCACTTTAGTGCTACAAATATGGTCCTGTAAGGGTACGTCAAACACGTCGCTTATGTGAGTGTTGTAACGCAGCCGCCACTTGCAGTGGCGTGTATGGGTAGTATAGTGTGCACGTGTATAATTAAAATTATGTAAGATACAATTATTTCTTATCATATTTTTACCACTTACCCTTGACGTTTAGTAGTAGTCGTAGATTAATGACTTATAACTATATGATATAAATTAGTGTTATATTATATAAACATGATAATGACGGTGATGATTACGATATTCGCTAATATGAGAATGATACGCGAATAAAAAACAGTTCCTGAAAACTATCAACCGCCTAATTTATTTATAATTATATTAACGATTCAAATTATTTATTTCATTGGCATATTTAAATTACTATCTTTAAAATAAAATTATTATTTTTATTATAATTTAAAATATTTATGATTTCCTATGGTTCCATATTGGTTTGTCTGCATTTTGAATTTTATTAAAGAACGAAGTACTGCCCCCTACTGCTTCTGTCTGATTAGAACGCATCAAACTCAAGTAGTTTTCAAATTACTCTAGACATTGTACTTAAGTTTGCAGATTTTATACAACAAAATTGTACGCTGTCGAAGTGCGTAATATATGAAATATAAAAAATCTTGATTAAAAAAATTAAAAAATTAGCACAATTACCAAAATTTCTATTATTGTTAAGGTATTTTAGTAATTAAACAAAATTTAATTAATTTTAATACGCACCGCATAATTCAAGCCTGTAAGATCTGGGTCTCCATTTTTTAACCATTCATAAAATTCCATGGAATTATCTGTTGGGTCGCCCTCACCGTATGTAGCCATGCAGAAAACAGCTAATGAATTTGGGATATCTTGTAATTTGGTGAGTTCTTCCTGCAATTCATAATTACATAAAAATATACAAAAGAAAAGAAAAGTATATTATATTAGTCAAAATATAAATTCACAAACCATATCACATTCTTCGGGGTCAGCGACCATGCCCTTCATCTTGTATCGGATGCCCTCCTTAGCGAGGCGACCGGCGAATTCCTCGCCAGTACCCGTTTGAGACCCATAGAAAACTACAAGACTTCGTCCAGATGATTTTAACTTCTTTATGAATGAATTTTCTGTTATTTGTATTGAGCCAGCTGGCCTGTAAAAATTGTGACAATAATGGAAAGAAATTAATCACAACTCACAAAAAACCGATGAAACTTTTTTTGGGTAGAGAATTAAGTAAAAACTTTTTGCTAACACCAATGTATAAGATGACAGATAATAATTAATAATATAAAAGAATGTAATCGTAATGTCAAATATAACAAATTTATGAACACAATGCGCCGATTTGAGCTTGTAAGTAGTAGTTATTATAATATTTCATTTAAATTCTTTTACAACAAGTTTAGCTAAGTTTTACTTTTTTGCGGCATATATGAAGGCACTATACAAATTTTAAGAAATGATCAAAGTCAATTCTAGAAATTCAGTTCACTCAACTCCTGAAATGTCAAAATTGCTACAGGGGTAGCATATGACTAGCGTAGCATTATTGCTATAAAGGTGAACACTAGGCAATATAAAATCAAAACTCTAATAAAATCGATGATAAGTGTGATTGGAAGTTTTCATAAAAGCGGGAAGACGAAACAGTATTATCTTTAAGTACCTACAACACTTAATTTCTATTGCAAACATATTTCCATCTCCCATGAGCATTCTTTCCGTCGCGTATTAATTTATCGTATCTTTAGTTGCACAATCTTTGTCTTTGATAGGTACTATTTGTATTAAAATTGATAAGAACTGTTTATATCAAGATAGTTTGCGGTGTTATTAATTTTATATTTCCTTTTAGCAAATCCAATAGAAGATAGTATATTATCTTCTGTTATAATATCAGAAGTCATATCAGTCACAGCAAGAATATCACTCATGTCAAAAGTTTAATATCAGTGTTAGGCAAAACAAACATTAGGATATTCTGATTTCCATCCGTTTTATAATGAAAAATGGCTACTGAATTTTAAAATGTTTACCATTGAAAATGATTTTCCAAATCGAAGGTCAGGTAAATATCTATATATAGGCATAATCTTGCAACGTACAAATCTGTAATAGCAATGTTAATAATATATATATACATATATATATATATATATATATATATATATATACATATATATATATATATATATATATATATATATATATATATATATATATATATATATATATATATATATATATATATATATATATATATATATATATATATATATGAGCAATAATATATACGTATCTTAGAATAGTAAACCTTAACAAGAATTATCGGTCGGTCGGACTAAAAATTTATAAATCATATATCTATTAGTAATTTATTTTGAAACAAAGCCTTTGGATCATTTAATTTTATTTGGCCCCGCTTGAAGTATTTAATTTGTTTGACTTTAGGTGTTATTGACGTATTTGGCAGGACGAAGAATAATTTTTCACATTTTAAGTATTTTTTGTAAATATATTATCTGCTTTTCATTAATTGTGCATTATAACAATAAGGTTCATATACATCGATATATTAGAAAACTAGAAGAATTAAAAGTATTTGAAATCTCTTGTAGGAAGAGTATAATATATTAAAATATTTTAGGTCATATATGGCTTCGTTTCGACGCCCAATTATTGGTTTTAAATTAAGCTACTTATAAGAACTTAATGTTGTGTAACTTCTTTAAATTCGTTTTAATTAGATCGACGTAACGAAAATGCGTCACGATAAAGACACCAACACATGAATGTGTAGGATTAAGTCGGCGGATTAATGAGATAAAAAACATTACACTTTATTTTATGATTTCGGTGAAACTTCATAGAGGAGCTATGAAGTTTCACTTCTGCACACACACACAGATTTTTATGTTTTTGATGAAGACCTGACTTTTTTTCCTAAGATACATAATTATTTAGATTAAACAGTTCAAAAAAATTAAGTCTTAATAATTAAAATGAATAATTTACCTGTTTTATTTAGATTCACGATACCCGAGTGGTTGGATGGATCGGAATTTTGAGTCCGGAGACCCCAGTTCGATCCCCAGGTGGCCAGCTCGTACCAACGGGTTTTTTCAAAAACTTACGTTCAATTATATCGTTGGCTTGGACATAAAGACGGCGACTGGCTCTCCGCGCGTCAAGTTGACCCGAAAATGTCTTCAGTGGAAGGTGGGTCCAAAGGACTTAATTGTCTAGACTAGACCTCTGCCTACCCCTGTATTGGGAATGGCGTGAAGATATATTTTTTTGTTTTTTTAACGAGATTGCAGATCACAAACAATATGTCGCCGCTGCAGTAGACCTTTACTTTAGTTTTTCGATGCAACGTGCTTATATAAAACTGTTGTATATTGTAACATATTCATTCAAATCATAACGTAAAATCTAATTTTAATCTGCATTACGTGACGAAAGTATAGGATATTGTTATTTGAATAAGGATTGATAATGAATACGAGATAACAGCATTATGTATCGCAGTACATTTTTAATTATTAATTTAAATAAATAATGGTTCTTGTCTACAGCATTGAGTACATTTGCTGCACAACTAAGACAACCGACAGCCCCGTAAAGATCTGCGCCTTGAAGTGGCAATGGGCCGGGTACAAAGAACTGATAATCAATAACCAATGAAAAAGTTCTCGAGTGGCAATCTGCGGGAATCGATGTAGGTAGCTGAGAACCGTTCTTTCTGGCAGAGGCTCAGCTTAGTTACTGATATTTCATTTTTATTTTTAAAGAAACAAATGACATTACAAACACGATTTCTATTATTGTCGAGTAACTTTAGCCACTTACAGGGCATACACCACAAAGGTCTCGGAAAGGAAGTATTCACCTGATTTTTTAAACCTTTTTCTGCATCGTATCTTTCCTACTGGTCTTATTTTGATATTACATAGCCAATGTTTCTCGATGGAAGGAACTTAAACCAGGGACCAGTAGGTTCCAATATTTTATTTATCTTCACGCACATTCCCTGACGGGGTAGCCAGAGAGAACAGATCGCCAAGTGTCACGATCCCTACATACTTCTTTCGTTTCTTTCAGATTCATCATCTTCTTCATACATGCACGTCTTGGTATCCGAGTACTCTTGACCCTCCCCTCTTCGAGCAATTTGCTCACATGGTCTTCGAAAGTAGGTTCCAAAGATTACCAAATACAAGTAACAAACAAAATCCAATTTTTCTTTCTATATTATTTTATATAGATTAATTTAAAGCATTTACTTGATTAATTAAAATGATTTGCAAAGTTGTGTTTCTCCTCTTCATTATTAAAAAGCATTCAATTGAGTATTTTACATTAAAAAAAAAAAAAAAAAATATCTTCACGCAATTCCCAATACAGGGGTAGACAGAGGTCAAGTCTAGACAATTAAGTCCCTTTGACCCACCTTCCACCGAAGATATTTTCGGGACAACGTGACAGGTGGTGAGCCCGTCGCCGCCTTTATGTCCAAGCCAACGATGAAATTAGTACATAAGTTTTTGAAAAACTCATTGGTACTGCCACCTGGGGATCGAACTCGGGTCTCTCGACTCGAAATTCCGACCACCCAACAACTCGGCTATCGTGACTCTCTACTAATGTGAGTATTTTACATTAGTAATGTAATAATTAAACTTGCAAGGAGATTAAGCTCTGCAGCGTATGCCGTAAGGAAAATAAGATGCCTTACTAATGTAATAACAGCTAGAATTGCAAAAGTTTACAAGGAATGTTTGGACCCTTCACACCAAAATTACGGAACGTACTTCGATAAAACTACAGAAATATAGCTTATACATTAGAATATCACATATATGAACATTTTGTGTAATTTGGCCGTAATGTTAGATAAGTATTAAGTAGTTCGAAAAATTTCGATCTTGCCGTGCACTTCATGACACGATGAAATGGCCAAATACTTTTTAAACACGTGACGATAAGGTTGACTTGTCTACAGTACTATTAAACTAAATTTTTATTAATTTACTATTAAAATAAATTTATTGGTAAAATTTGCTACGGACACTATGAAAACTGGGGACAAAACTTTTTATCCTAAAACCTGTATAGCAGGTAATTACTATGGTATGCAGCACCTTTTTTATGCTTTGAATATATTTTCCTTACTTACAGGGTATCCCCAGCCTAGGATGCCACACTTACGGTTTCAAGTATAGATTTCTCTGTATTCACAGTATGTTGTGTAATGGTACTTTTAGAAGTGCAAAATCTATGAAGTATAAACATACATTATGTATGTCTCCTTCGGCCCACCTATTAAATATAATATTATACTTATATAAATACAGTTAGATTCATAAATATTCATGAGTACAAACATACATGGCTCGAGGAGAAACATACTGCAATATTCATCACACAAATGTTTGACCCTACTGGGACTCGAACCCGCAAGCTTATCTCTAAGACACTGCCAACTAGACTATTTGATAGAGAGCTTTGCTTAATCGGTTTCTGAAAAATTCTTATTGAAATTATTTAGTATCTAGGTCGATTTATTTCCTATTTTTAAGATTTTACCCAATCATTAATTTATATGCCAGCGTGTGGGTCAAATTTGTAGTCATGGAAAGTACAGACATCTGCATAAGTGTCATACGGAAAATTTTAATAACAGCTACGGCATTAAATAAGAAAAAGTAAAAACCATGTACACTTCCTCGGGGAAATACAGCATGTTTTCTTGTTGTTTTTTTTTTCATATATGATTTTTGGTCATATATTTTATAAAATTTTGGTCACATATATAATAATTTATTTTTATCATTGAGTAAGACTTAATTAGATATATAAAACTCACATTAAATCTATAAAATGTGAAAGACTAGTAAATTTGTAATTTAAAATAAATTGTCTGTACCTCTGACTATCCTAAAACTGACAATTGCGATGAGATATTATGGATAATTAGAGAATACATTGTTTTCGAATTATAATTATTTAATGTCAACTTTAATCTTATATGACTTAATCATTTATCTTATTATATTTTTTTCATATTTACACTATCAATAATTATTTAATAAAGACCCACATTTTATGGGATAACAGGTGGTAAACCCGTCGCCGCCCTTATGTCCAAGTCAAAAATATAAATATCAGTTTTCTCATATTTCGCATTTTTCCAATGCTCCCTGCATTGGAAAAATGCAGGGACCTTTCACTGGAGCCTGAAGTCTCTCTCTCTCTCTCTCTCATATATACTTATAAGCATCCCTAAGGAGAATACAAATTATATTTATCACAAATCGCAAAGTAAAACCGAATTAATTAGGTATTTACTTTGTCTCGTTCTGTGTGACCTTGCTTCGAAGGTCGAAGTGTCAGTTATTTGCCAGTAATCATATCCATTATCATTTGTAATTTTGAACTAGAATTGAAGTAATTTGTTGTGTAAAGCTGGAACAAGAAATTCACTATACTCTCAGAAGCTTCAAAGTTAATACTCTTTTAACTTTAAAGCAGCGATTTCGACATGATTTGGTAACTTATTCTATTTCCAACCAGTTCGACGGGAATTTAACTTAAATGAATTTGCATCGATTTTTTATCTTTCGAAAGCCCTTACTATGCTGCACCTACTAAACTACACTAAACGTGTCAATCAAAATATGTAGTTATTTTTAATTAAATTTACAATTTATCGTCACTTAGTAAAAATTTATCCCGTAATTCGTAACATAATAAAGAAACAAAAGCTATTCTCAACGCTCTGAACCCTGCGCCCCTCTGGTCATAGTCAAATTATAAAACATAAGTAAAGTTTAAAAAAAAAAAAGTCGTTTCCATTGGCGTTAGCTATAAGCAGATGTAAAACAAAAACCAAACGCATTTTTATATTCGTCCATTTCATTAATCTTATGATGTATCACGCTGCATTTTTTGTTTACTGTCATTGGAATAACATTATTTTATGTGTATGTATTCTTGATGCAGGTATATATGAGGTATCATATTATCTGTGCTGCCATTATATTGTCTATAATACAAATACAAACAATGCAAACATTAAATTGTGTACGTGAATGACATGTCCAAGTAGTCTGACTGCTTGACCTCTCATCTCTCATTGACGATAAAATGGCACATAAGGAATGATAACAGGTTTGAGTTATATAGTGTTATATAGTATTCTACCGTGTCATGCCGCGTTTTTCATTCATTTAACGTATTCCACTACTTTTAAGTTAATTAATTCCTACTAAGGAAAATATAATTCTTAAAAAGGATTCATCTAATTTGACCGAAAAATCATCAGCACAAATTATAGCCGAGACATCTTTCCTAAGCTTGTCACAAACCACGGTTCTTTCCTCCCTATATTGATTCAGAAGATGAGTACGCGGCCCTATACATATTTATAGCTTATGGGTTATGCGCGCGAAAACAATAAATGTCCAACACTCCATTGGATTTTTCTAAAATAATAGTATTTTTTCCAAAAGAGATTTTCCGAGATTGTCTGAGAGCGACTTCAATTTGGTAACGATATTAAGATAGTTAATTAACTTACTTTGTGGAAATTCATTATTAAGGTGATAGCTTAAAATTACTTTGCAAAATTCCGCATGTAAAAGAACAATAAAAAATGTTACTTAGTACGAAAAGAAAAAGAGCAGTTGTGCGCTATACGCCATACAACAGTTGTGCGCTTATTCTAAACAATTTTCTTTTCGGACCAGGTAATATATGCCACTTATTGTTTATTACATGCGGAGAGTTGCAAAGTAATTTTGAGCTAGCGTCCTTAGAATACTATTAATCAAATCTTCTCATAAATACATAGGTTCCTTAAGTGACATTGAACTATATAATATACACATCACGTTTTAATAAACAGTATTTTTACACTATTTATTGCAAAATGAACACGGAAACGTGATGTTATTGAAATCGTTTTATATTTTATGTCAAGAGGTTTGGATAATTATTCTTGACGATGTAGTATTGTTATGGCCAGTTATTTTGTAATTATGTTTCCACATAGTAATAGCAAAAAGTAGCGAAACCGGTGTTAATATTTTTTTCAGGTTTATGGGAAAAAATTGTTTATTATAGGAATTCCTACACTGTTCTCTTACGAAATTTATTAAAACAAACTTTATTTATTTATTTATCTTCACGCACAATCCCTGACGGGGTAGCCAGAGACAACAGATCGCCAAGTGTCACGATCCCTACATACTTCTTTCGCTTCTTTCAGATTCATCATCTTCTAAACAATAAAAAAAATTATATAAAAAGTCACGATAGCCGAGGAGGTTGAGTTTTGCAAAAAATTGAGTCAAAAGACCCGAGTTCGATCCCCGGGTGGTAGGCTGGATACAGAAAGCTTACCACCTGTCACGTTATCACAATAAATGTGTTTGGTGAAAGGTGGATGGAAAGTCGACTTACTGTCAAGAGCCCGTCCCAACGTCTGTCTCAAAATTCGGCATAAGCGTGAATTTATTTTTACATCGACTTCAAAAAGAATACAAAAACATAAAAGAATAATTTTCATGTTAAAATCTGTTACTTTCTAATTATAACAAGTGGATTACTATTAGACTTCGTCGGAATACCCACATTCTATCTCTGCTGTCTGTGTACTATTTAATCCTAAAACGCCGAAGTATCAAGGAAAAATTCGAGTTTATGGACGAAAATAAAGCCCATTCAAGATTAATTTTGCGAATTCCCGCCCATAGCTAGAATTTTTATTATTCCGCCTTTCAGGTAAAAGCAGTATCGCTGTGGAATTCGCTCCCGGTTGATATAAGGAGGGCTCAGAGCCTTGAATTATTTAAAAATAAAATCAAACTACATTATTTAGGCAAATTAATGACATAAATTAGAATTTTAAAACAAAATAAAATAAATAAATAATATATTCTATAAGCCGATATAATCATCCAATATTTATCTACTGGGCAACAATTTTCAACAAATCCATGTAGTATTCACCATCATCAGTGCAAAGTTTAATGACGTTTTTATTGACGATTACTCCAGACGCAGTTTATGTAACAGCATTAGAAAAGAGCTCTAAAATTCAAAATGTCCATAAATTTTGAGAGATTCCATTAATTTCAAGCGTACATTAAAGGAATCCCTTTGAAACACAGCTTGATGATTAATGATTATTAATGACTTGGAAAATCTGTGATAACCCGAGAACCCATTTAAACGATTCTTCTTCTTCTTCCTGCCCTTATCCCATGCTATGTGGGGTCGGCACAACATGTCTTCTTCTTCCACTCTCCTCTATTTCCCGTCATGTCAATACTCACTCCTTTCTTTCTCATGTCTTCTTTCACACAATCCATCCATCGTTTTTTTGGTCTCCCCATAGCTCTTCGTCCATCCACACTCATCTCTAACATTCTTTTGCCTATATTACATTCTTCCCTCCTCATTACATGCCCGAACCATGCTAACCTACTCTTCATTTTCTCTGTCACTGGTGCTACTTTCAAACTTCTCCTTATATACTCATTCTTTATGCGATCTTTTCTAGTCACTCCACACATACATCTCAACATTCTCATCTCTGCAGCATGCACTCTTCTTTCCTCCGTCACTTTCGTTGCCCAGCACTCTGATCCGGACAATACGACAGGTCTCACGATCGTTCTGTAAACTTTGCCCTTAAGTTTAAGAGGCATGCGTGGATCGCAAGTTACTCCCGAGACCTGTCGCCATTTCATCCATCCCGCATTTATTCTATTCTTTACGTCTCGGTCGACATTGCCATCATTTTGGATCACTGACCCAAGGTAACGGAATTCGGAGCAGACTGGTAGGAGAACACCATACAAGGCAATATGAGAAAAACTGGATGGACTACTGAAGTCACAGAACATGTGTTCAGTTTTGGTTCTGCTTATTTTTAATCCGACACTTTCCAGTTTTTCTTGCCATTTTCCCAGCTTGCTCTGTACCTCAAGTGCATTTTCTCCGACAAGCACAATGTCATCAGCAAATAGCATACACCAGGGTGCTTCCTCCTGTATGTTCGATGACAGAGCATCCATAATCAGAAGGAACAAATAAGGACTTAAAGCCGAATTTAAACGATTAACATTCCTAATCGATTCACTGTTGCGAAGCTATCCTTTCGTTCAATTTATGCTCTATTTTTTTTACTCTTTTTTTATATAGTTCCATCAACAACTCATTAACGTTTAATGATGACTGTTAGACGCAAACATCAAAAAGACGCAAGCACAAAGGACCTCAAATACTTTCCTTTTTTATTACGACAAATGGTACGAATTTTCTTGGGATTCCATCGTCATAACTATGACAATGGATAAAACAAAAAAATCTCTAAATGGATCCACAGGAGAGAAATTGTGTAAATTGAACTTATTAACAACGTATGTTGTTAATAAGTTCAATTTCACTAAATGCACAGAATAGATTATTAAAGTTCACATATTTTACCACGGAACGAATCTCGATTCGCGACAATGACGTTATTTGATCTTTATATGCATATATAATTTTTATATAGCTATTTTATGTCTGATATTACTTACTATTCTTCACGCAATTCCCAATACAGGGGTAGACAGAGGTCTAATCGAGACAATTAGGCCCCTCCGACCCACTTTCCACCGAAGATATTTTGACAACGTGATAGGTGAAAGAATCGTCCATAGGTTTTAAAAAATCTTTTGGTACAATCCTGCCTCCTGGGGATCGAACCCGGGTCTCTCGACTCGAATTCGGTTTACCCAACCACTCGGCTATCGTGACTATCTAAATTTATAATTGTAATCAAATTTTTAAAACAAACAACAAAATAGCAAAGTAAAGCAAATAATTACGTTTATGCGCAGTTTAGATACATGGTTTACAATGTTGTAAGTTTCGTAAATGTCTGATTTAAAAAAAATAGCCAATATTTCTTTCTGATAATGTAGCAAATAAACAAACTTTCTTATTCTCTAGTCGACCTATTCATCTAAGCTCATGCAGAACAAACGTGACTGGTGATGAACATGTCGATATTTTAGTGTGTTTTAAAGCCAACTATATACTTATACTTAACACATATTACATAATAATAATAAATATCTTTACGCCATTCCTAATACAGGGGTAGACAGAGATCTAGACAACTAAGCCGTTTCGATCCACCTTCCACCGAAGATATTTTTGGGACAACATGACAGGTGGTAAACCCGTCGCCATCTCAATGTGAAGCCAACGATATTATTCGTACATAAGTTTTTGAAAAACCCCATTGGTACGAGCCTGCCATGTGTTATGTTATAATAATCTGTGAAGCCTTGTGACACGGGACTCGTGAATTTGGCTGTCATTTGACGTTTAGATTTTGACAACACACGGTACGATACACGATTCATCTAAGATGCGGCATACATTTATTAAACTTAAAAGAAAAAATATAAAAATATCTTCACGCAATTCCCAATACAGGGGTAGACAGAGGTCGAGTCTAGACAATTAAGTCCCTTCCACCGAAGATATTTTCGGGACATCGTTACAGGTGGTGAACCCGTCACCGTCTTTATGTCCAAGCCAACGATATAATTCGTACATACATTTTATTAAAACCCATTGGTACGAGCCTGCCATCTGGGGATCGAACTCGAGTCTCTTGACTCGAAATTCCGACCACCCAATCACTCTGCTATCGTGAAATATTACATAGAAATTATTTACATAAACAGCCATGACTTAAGTAAAAACATTCTTATACATCATACAAATGTTTGCCTTTAGAGGGATTCGAAACAGCAGCTCATTTCACCGACGAAAAACATGGTGCAGGTTCTCAAGTCTAAATAGGCATCACGGAAAACTGAGTTGAAAGGACTCTATTTGCAAAACCTCTGCTTACCCAAGTACCAGTAGATTGCGATAATACAATAAAAATAATAATCTATTTAAAGAAACAAATTTTAATTCATTAAAAATGTTGAAAGAAAAAAAAATATTTTGCAACTTATAGCATTGCATTTATAATTGTTAGGCAATGAAAAAAAAACACTTGTTTGATAGCGAATATATAATTCCACGAAACGAATAGTCAATGTCATTATGGAGCCAGTTAAAATAACTGAATTGAAGGTCTACAAGTGTATTATTATATAGTGAATGATGACATATTTAAAATAATTATAATGCACATATCTATTAGTAGGGTTAAATTATTGTGGCTACAATGGTACTATGATATTGATGGTATCAGAGATGTAATCAAATCTTCAAAGAAAATCACTTCTAAGCTTGGTAACTTCAATTTTTATTTAATTTAAACTTAAGTATTTTAATTAGATATACACGTTTTTAGTTTCCACCAATGCGTATTTAGTAGACGTCAATTTAAAGTTCGTCGGGTCGACCTTCTATTTACTTTTTTCTTTAGCGGTAATTAAATAACCAAGGGTATTAGCATATCCGGAACTCTAGTAAAGATTAAAATAAATACAACAACTTTGAATTACCTGGTCATGGAATCTTTTTGATTTCGTTGAAATACGTCATAGCGTGCGTAGGTAGACGTAGTGGATTTTTACATGGAATTATTAATACGAGATTACACTTTACTTGTAAACCTAATGGATAACTATATCACTAAATTTGATCAAGTACTGTGTTGTGCAATATTGCACTCAATGTCAATTTAAGATTCACACTCTTCACAGAGTGCACGTGGAAGCAGTGCCATTGAACCCGGTCATACTAATAAAGAAAAACTCCGTATCGGTAAAATATGCTTGGAAGACGTACTTGGAAAGTCGGTACTAAATGATTTCTTGATTTATTATTATTTTGTTGACAAAGTGAAAAACGTATAAATAAATAAATATCTTCACGCAATTCCTAATACAGGGGTAGACAGAGGTCAAGTCTAGACAATTAACCCCCTTTGACCCACCTTCCACCGAAGATATTTTCGGGACAACGTGACAGGTGGTGAGCCCGTCGCCGCCTTTATGTCCAAGTCAACGATGAAATTCGTACATAAGTTTTTGAAAAACTCATTGGTACTGCCACCTGGGGATCGAACTCGGGTCTCTCGACTCGAAATTCCGACCACCCAACAACTCGGCTATCGTGACTTTTTAATTAATAATTACAGATAATGGTCAAGTTTTCTGTTAAATGAAAGGCCCATAACTTTGTTTTGTACTTTGTACTCACTGGTGTGACCCTTAAATTTCCTTGATTATAGTACATCTCATCTAATGGAGTTTTCTGTTAAATGAAAGGCCCATAACTTTGTTTTGTACTTTGTACTCACTGGTGTGACCCTTAAATTTCCTTGATTATAGTACATCTCATCTAATGGAGTTTTCTGTTAAATGAAAGGCCCATAACTTTGTTTTGTACTTTGTACTCACTGGTGTGACCCTTAAATTTCCTTGATTATAGTACATCTCATCTAATGGAGTTTTCTGTTAAATGAAAGGCCCATAACTTTGTTTTGTACTTTGTACTCACTGGTGTGACCCTTAAATTTCCTTGATTATAGTACATCTCATCTAATGGAGTTTTCTGTTAAATGAAAGGCCCATAACTTTGTTTTGTACTTTGTACTCACTGGTGTGACCCTTAAATTTCCTTGATTATAGTACATCTCATCTAATGGAGTTTTCTGTTAAATGAAAGGCCCATAACTTTGTTTTGTACTTTGTACTCACTGGTGTGACCCTTAAATTTCCTTGATTATAGTACATCTCATCTAATGGAGTTTTCTGTTAAATGAAAGGCCCATAACTTTGTTTTGTACTTTGTACTCACTGGTGTGACCCTTAAATTTCCTTGATTATAGTACATCTCATCTAATGGAGTTTTCTGTTAAATGAAAGGCCCATAACTTTGTTTTGTACTTTGTACTCACTGGTGTGACCCTTAAATTTCCTTGATTATAGTACATCTCATCTAATGGAGTTTTCTGTTAAATGAAAGGCCCATAACTTTGTTTTGTACTTTGTACTCACTGGTGTGACCCTTAAATTTCCTTGATTATAGTACATCTCATCTAATGGAGTTTTCTGTTAAATGAAAGGCCCATAACTTTGTTTTGTACTTTGTACTCACTGGTGTGACCCTTAAATTTCCTTGATTATAGTACATCTCATCTAATGGAGTTTTCTGTTAAATGAAAGGCCCATAACTTTGTTTTGTACTTTGTACTCACTGGTGTGACCCTTAAATTTCCTTGATTATAGTACATCTCATCTAATGGAGTTTTCTGTTAAATGAAAGGCCCATAACTTTGTTTTGTACTTTGTACTCACTGGTGTGACCCTTAAATTTCCTTGATTATAGTACATCTCATCTAATGGAGTTTTCTGTTAAATGAAAGGCCCATAACTTTGTTTTGTACTTTGTACTCACTGGTGTGACCCTTAAATTTCCTTGATTATAGTACATCTCATCTAATGGAGTTTTCTGTTAAATGAAAGGCCCATAACTTTGTTTTGTACTTTGTACTCACTGGTGTGACCCTTAAATTTCCTTGATTATAGTACATCTCATCTAATGGAGTTTTCTGTTAAATGAAAGGCCCATAACTTTGTTTTGTACTTTGTACTCACTGGTGTGACCCTTAAATTTCCTTGATTATAGTACATCTCATCTAATGGAGTTTTCTGTTAAATGAAAGGCCCATAACTTTGTTTTGTACTTTGTACTCACTGGTGTGACCCTTAAATTTCCTTGATTATAGTACATCTCATCTAATGGAGTTTTCTGTTAAATGAAAGGCCCATAACTTTGTTTTGTACTTTGTACTCACTGGTGTGACCCTTAAATTTCCTTGATTATAGTACATCTCATCTAATGGAGTTTTCTGTTAAATGAAAGGCCCATAACTTTGTTTTGTACTTTGTACTCACTGGTGTGACCCTTAAATTTCCTTGATTATAGTACATCTCATCTAATGGAGTTTTCTGTTAAATGAAAGGCCCATAACTTTGTTTTGTACTTTGTACTCACTGGTGTGACCCTTAAATTTCCTTGATTATAGTACATCTCATCTAATGGAGTTTTCTGTTAAATGAAAGGCCCATAACTTTGTTTTGTACTTTGTACTCACTGGTGTGACCCTTAAATTTCCTTGATTATAGTACATCTCATCTAATGGAGTTTTCTGTTAAATGAAAGGCCCATAACTTTGTTTTGTACTTTGTACTCACTGGTGTGACCCTTAAATTTCCTTGATTATAGTACATCTCATCTAATGGAGTTTTCTGTTAAATGAAAGGCCCATAACTTTGTTTTGTACTTTGTACTCACTGGTGTGACCCTTAAATTTCCTTGATTATAGTACATCTCATCTAATGGAGTTTTCTGTTAAATGAAAGGCCCATAACTTTGTTTTGTACTTTGTACTCACTGGTGTGACCCTTAAATTTCCTTGATTATAGTACATCTCATCTAATGGAGTTTTCTGTTAAATGAAAGGCCCATAACTTTGTTTTGTACTTTGTACTCACTGGTGTGACCCTTAAATTTCCTTGATTATAGTACATCTCATCTAATGGAGTTTTCTGTTAAATGAAAGGCCCATAACTTTGTTTTGTACTTTGTACTCACTGGTGTGACCCTTAAATTTCCTTGATTATAGTACATCTCATCTAATGGAGTTTTCTGTTAAATGAAAGGCCCATAACTGAGATACTGTATATCTAACAGTTGTTAGATAGTTTTAAGTAACATTTTATGATTTATATTATTACCAATTTACTACATGCTCCTTGTTATGTGTAATAGGGAAAGTTATAAAATATTATGACATTGATATATTATAGTATGAGTAAGAAGCATATTTTTAACAGTAATATATTTATCAAAGGACAAGCAAATAGAAACATCCATCAAATTCTTAATAATTAATAAATACCTATTCAACAATCAAGTGCACGTCAATAATTATTTCATTGCCAACCACCAATATGTAAAATACAAGAAAAATGCAAAATCACGCTACTCAAAGCAGTTGATTTATTTTATTATTCAACAAGAATAAGTAGTGCCTGTATATTATTATAATTTGTTACGTAAAACAAGCTACCAAAACCGGATTATAGACAATCGTTATAATGACGTATAATTTAAATTGACGAAACTATCTACAAATTAAAATTAATGGAAATTTAGAACCTAAATAAATATAGGTTATATATTATTTGATCATAAAACGAAATTTCACAATACCTACTTACATTACATAAATAAACTTTCTGTTATAAACAATGAAGTCAGTACCTAACTAAAACTTAGAGGTTACCAGACTTCTACAACCTGTTTTAACGCAACATTAATATTTCCATACAGCCAATAAAGTTACAACACTTACTGTATTGAGTATTTGCTAAGTAGAATTTCGTCCTTTTTATTTTCTTTTCGTGAACTATACAACCAATAAATAGCTGCTCCCAATAAAATAACTAGCATGATTATATCAAATGTGCTAAATAACGATCCGGTAACGGCCGCCGTTGCTGCAGCTTCTTTTAATATATCTTGCGCATTATCCGCCATCTTTACGAGTTTTGTTCACAATATCAGAGAATTTTTATCACTATGCGGTATACAAGGTTACACGTATTTGAATAAAAAAATACGCGATAGAGGAGAACGTGGCACAGTACAACAAAACACGTCGCACCTCAATTACTATCAAAATTGCACTGAGCTGTGAGTAGTTCTGATTACAGAACACTGTATCGTGATATCATAGAGTAGTAACTGACCGTATGAGACAGGTCTTATATTAAGGTTGCCAGATGTTAATTTACTTTTCACGTACTAGGATTAGTAATTAGTAGCTAAATATCATTAATTTCTTTAAGTGATCATAAAGTTATAATAGATATTATACAATGATACTTAATTTTAGAAGCTATTAATGGGCTCTGTTATATTTTCCAACAAATTATACTGTTGGAATATTTTTTCTGATTGCTATTTCAAAATATTATAATATGTATCAAATGCTGTAAACAATTTTACTGTAAAATGTGTGTAATCATTTTGTCAAAGTTGTTACTGCTACTTTACATTTATCCCCACAAAATAGTTTCGAAACATTCCAGAACGTTTGTGACGTAATCTTCCAAAAATTTATAAACTTAGCTAGTTAAGGTAGGTATATAAATATTTTCAATTGACAAATCTAACATGGTAATCCTTTTGTTTTTTCTGCTTTAAAATCCTTTTCCTACTTTTTGAGCGTCACTTTAGTTAAACACACACACAACACAAAGAAGATCCGATATTAAAACACTAACGTCATACCTAACTATTAACATTCAAAATTCAATCAATCAACATTGCACAGTAAAATTGATGTGAACACACCTGCAGATACCTAACACGCATTCATATTGTTTGATAATTTCACACTACAAATTAAGAAAACAGCTATTTTATTTTTGTCAAACTTATAATTTACGAAAATTTTTGCAAGCTGTATTAGATTTAACGACTGTAAATAGAAAGTTCATATCAGTCAGTGTAGGCCAAGTACATTTTTGTAAATCTTTCATCCACATTAATACATTTCGTCGTACTAATAACTTTTCTCGTTAGAACTTTGCTCATAGTGACGCTAGTTAATAATTCAGTTAACAATATAAAATAGTTACAATACATAATTTCCAAAATCTTAAAAAATACTTGTAAAATGTTTGCCAAACTATAAAAATACTTAAAACGCACTAGACCGAATTAACTCAAGTGTTTCAGCTTAGAAGACGAAAGTAATAATTAAATCTTCGAGGGTCACTATAGAAATACATTTTAAATTATTTTTTTTTATCCCAAGTCTGGAAATAAGCGACTCCAACAACTTTTTTCATAAACTGAGTAAATTCGACAGATTAACATGTCAGGAAATTTCACTGAAGATCTACAAACCTTCATAGAAGTAGACTACAACCTGATTACAACAGCTTTACTTACTAACTAATTCTGGATTTGGTAAGAAAAATTGAGAAAGAACAATAAAACGATCTAAATTATGAGACGGATGATCCTAAGCCTTCACCAAGCATCAAAAAATCACTCAATTGAGAGAAATTATTATAAAAATACTTACTCTGTCATCAAATTAAACCTTTGTATCGCATAATATGAACAAAAAATATAAAAAATATCACTTTCAGGCTATATATTTTCTTCGTCATTTGTTGTTCACTCATTCGATCAATATGCCCAAACCATCTTAGCACGCCCTTGTCAATTTTAGTGATAAGTTCATCTTTCAAATATGCCATATTGCGAATCTCTTCGATTCGTTTTTGGTCGGCCAAGCTAACGCAGCAAATTTTATGAAGAAAACGCATCTCAACTGCATTCAACTTGCTTTTATGCTTGTTCTGGCAGACCCATGTTTAGCTGCCAAATAACAATGTCGGTACCAGCTTTTCACTACACCTTGCCTTTTGACTAACGAAGTCAGGGAACCGTAAACCATATCAACGAGTGTGCTTTAGACCACACACTAAAATTTTGTAGCTCCATCTGTATGTATGCATTTATATGTTTACATGGATGTACTTATATAAATTTTCTATGAATATTTTATATTGTATATAAAATATTCATAGAATTAAATATTATATATTATTTAGTATTATATTATAGTTACCATAGCAGGGTGGTTGGGTGATCGGAATTCGTGTCATGAGACCCATGATCGATCCCCAAGGCTTGTACCAATGGTTTTCTTTTCAAAACTTTTGTACCATTTATATCGTTGGCTTGGAGATAAAAACGGCGACAGGCTTCTGTATCCCATATATATCTTCGATGGAAGGTGGATCGAAAGGACATAATTGTCTAGACCTCTGTCTACTCTAATATCGGAAATGGCGTGAAATATACAAATATTTAGTTTTATTATAGGTTTTCAGTGGTTAATTAATATTTTTGAATTGATTTTTCACTATTTTTTTTATCAGATACGTAACTGACTTCATAAAATGTGTTCTCGTACCTCTCCTTCTTGCCCCTAAAGTTATATACGAAACGTAACTTCTCTCACCTTTTCTATCTTTACTTACTTAAATCTTCCTTTCAAGTTCCATTCGCCTCTCCCAATCCCACTTTCTGAAACGCGCATGTCGTCACGGATTGACTAGCGTACTCCTAAGATCAAAAATCTTAGTCTGGTTACTGTACAAATCAAGACCGTGTGCAGAAAAATTTGTGTTAAAATTTGTTTAGAATTCTTATACAATAGATATTGCGTTAGTAGTGATTACAAAAAAAGGAAACTACGGTCAAAGTGTTGGTGATACCTTTGTTAATTGTCCTAAACATATACCGTATTTTATATTACTCCTGAAAATATCTTCGGTGGAAGGTGGGTCGAAGGGACTTAATTGTCTAGACTAGACCTCTGTCTACCCCTGTATTGGGGATTGCGTGAAGATATTTATATTTATTTTTTTTATTTTTTATATTACTTATAATCAATGTTATATTATTGCATTGAAAATTATTTAATTCCTTATTTTCCTTGTACATAGTATCCCATATGACCAATTGTATTGTATTTCCTAGTTTTACGATTCAAGTGATATTTGTTAATGCAGACTGTTCGTTTTTTGCAATAGGTTTCAATTGTAGGCAATAACATATAATGGAATTGTATTTAATTTATATTTCACCGTATAAAAATGGGCTTCTTGTATAAAAATGTTGCTTTGAGTATGTGTTTAAGGTACATAATGCTATAAAAAAATCTTGAAAATATTAAACCCACAGTTCTTATTTTACTGCGATTTTTACATTTATTTTACCGTGTTATTTTACAGAAATTCAAAATACAGAAATTAAACGAAGTGCCATCTCTGTATAGTTAGTGGCATCTATGTCCCACGTACCCATCCAAGAAGGCCCTCCTTCCGCGCGCCTCGCATTACCGCACACCACATATTTGTTCTCGATGTCTGTTTTAGTACATTAGTACATAGTAATTCAATGAATAATTCAGGGTCAACAGCTATTTTCTCGTCAAAAAAATATGATGTTACTATAGCTAAAAGAGTGATAAATAAAATAAATAAATAAATATCTTCACGTAATTCCCAATACAGGGGTAGACAGAGGTCTAGTCTAGACAATTAATTACCTTCAACCCACCTTCCACCGAAGATATTTTCGAGAAAACGTGACAGGTGGTGAGCCCGTCGCCGTCTTTATGTCAAAGCCAACGATATTTTCGTACATAAGTTTTTGAAAAACTCATTGATACGAGCCAGCCACCTGGGGATCGAACTTAGGTCTCTCGACTCGAAATTCCGACCACCCAGCCACTCGGCTATCGTGACTTTTTAAAGAGTGAAAATTTCTTAATTATTTTAAGATTATAAAATAAAAGTTTATCCTATAAATAATTTTTATTTCTAGAATTAAACTTACAGTTTGACTGAAGAATAGAAAAAATCCCATATTTAAACTTTTTTACAGAAGCGGTATCGATGGCCACTTTTCATCTAACTGGTGTTACGAACTTTAGTACCAATTTTTAGCTCTTTTTAGTAAACTTATCCCGGTTTGGGTTAACTTGAGTGCCCAAAAAAGTTACGAATTATCTTTAATGCACTGATGTCTTGAGGGAAATATACAGGCATATTTTAGCTGGAGGAGCTGGAATAGCCTGAAGAAAATCACCGTACAACAGTATTGCTCCAACAAAAAAGTTTAGTTTTTCACGAATTAATTCATTCTTACACTTTTCTGTCCAGCGGCTCCAGATGTTATCTTGTGGGCCATATTCATCCCAAACGATTAATTTTATAATCTAAGGGTTGCGGCTTCGAATCCCGGGACAAACGCTTGTTGACTGAATTGACATTGAGATAAATGTTTGTGCTAGATTCATGGATTTTTATAAAATATTTCTGTTAAAATATATTATACACTATTACACAACTTGTACTGTTAGCTTGGACAGTAAGATTGCGCCTCCCGACAGGGTTACCGGCTTATCATAGCGTCGAGGATTAGTAACCGTGGCTTAGACACCCACTGTGAATAAATAACTCACATGGCCGGCCTAAATTAGCGGCCTTAATTAAAATATAGGGGTACGGCCGGTCCGAAAAAATACGGACTATCGTTTTCCACACATTTGAATATTTACTTTATCGACTTGACTGAGTTCTAGAACGGCACAATCCAACAATTATTCGCATTAATCGATTTCCTAAATGCAATGGATTACTCGTTCCACGAGTGTTTTCCCAATCGGTGCTCGCTGAGATCGTGTATAACGTGCTCGAACACGTCTCATTCACAATTCAATCATGTGTAGTCCTTTTTCAGTCTATTTCGAAAGTAATTCAGACATGCCACGCTAACTTTTGTCATTCTCTCTGTCATCTCTCTGGCCAAAATTTAGTCGTTATATTAAATTATATAATGTTGCATAATCGAATAACTTCTTGACCCGTAGTAGTTGTTCTTCTCTTTAATGTAATAAACACACAAACCACACGGAAATAATTTATAATTCAGGGTGACGGTAAACTTACGTAAAAAATTTACAATGAATAGTGCCCGACCCACGGTCGAGTTTCGACCGAAGCCGAAGCAGATTTATCGGCTACAGCCAAATTTCTTAAAATTGTCAACATGTAACTTTGACAAACCGTTCTATTCAGTTTAAAATTGAAAATTTAAAAATTTTCAATTTTCAGTTTAAAGCTGGCTTTATAAATAACATAAATTGTTTTAAATCTTGGATGGAGGTTGAAGGAAACCGGCTCTATGCTCGTAGAATCGTATTTAGTTCAACGTATATGACTGGCGATACAATATGGCAAAGGAGCCAGTTTAGTAGACACCATTTTATTTTTACATTCATTCACATCCCAACACAGGGCAACAATATAGACTAGACAATTTCGTCACTTCACCGGAACTTATTCCGTTACAACGTGACGGGTGGTGAGACGGTCGCCGTCGACACGAACGTAATATATAAAAAATATCTTCACGCCATTCCCAATACAGGGGTAGACAGAGGTCTAGTCTAGTCAATTAAGTCCCTTTGACCCACCTTCCACCGAGGATATTTTTGGTACAACGTGACAGATGGTGAGCCCGTCGCCGTCTTTATGTCCAAGCCAACGATGTAATCTAATATATAAAATTCTCGTGTCACAATGTTGGTTCCTATACTCCTCCGAAACGGCTCGACCGATTCTCATGAAATTTTTTATGCATATTGGGTAGGTTTGAAAATCGGACATCTATTTTTTATCTGAGATCTAGTTTTAGATAATTATTTATTTTTTCATGATACAGCATACAAAATACATACAATCCTAAATTTTCATCCCTCTACGATCAACACCTATTTTTTTTCTATGGCAAAACAACGTTTGTGGGTTCAGCGAGTTCGTATATTACTTTTTTTTTGAAAATATCCATTGGTACGAGCCTGCCACCTGGGGATCGAACTCGGGTCTCTTGACACGAAATTCCGACCACCAAACCACTCGGCTATCGTGACTCTTCGAACGTAATCATTGGTTTAATATGCTTTAATGTTTTTGAAATTTTATGTCTCATAAGAAATACAATATATTTGCCTGAGAAACACAATATCTGCTAGTAGAGAAGCTTAAAGTACATTAACAGGTGCCTGTGTTTCGGCTAATTTAATAAAGTCTTAGTTACTAAATAATACAATACTTAAGTAACTTTGGGGGAGACCTATGTTCAGTATGGAATATTGATAGGCTGTATTCTTTACAGCCGATATATCTATAGAAAAAACCTTTATACTGAAGACCTTAATAATAATAATATAATAATGTGTATTTGTGTGTGCAATTCACACACGATAGAAGTGAAACATGAAGTTAGTGGGTAATTTGAAAACCGATGCCACAATGTTGCTTCAAATTCTATGTATGTTAATTATGATTGAGCTGGATTTCGGTTTGTGGCTTAATCTCGAAAACCAATTTCTAATGCAGTAAAATTTAATAGCAATTTTATTTTCTTCTTCAATCTTTTTCCAAATATATTTTTTTTTCACCTTAATTCAAATAAAAAAGCCTTAAATTTATTAAACTTAAAGAGCTACTTAAATTTATTTCATTCTAAATAAATACATATTGTCATGCATAGTCACATTTTGCGAAGAAATCGCAAATCCACTGCATTCAACTTGCTTTTATACTTTTTTCTGGCAGACCCAGGTTTTGCTGCCATATAATAAAGTCCACCAGCTCTACGTTATGTATCACAAAGCATGCACTTTTTACAACGCCGTCTTTTTTAACTTACTTAGACAGGGCACCGGTGACTTTGTTCCTTCGGTGGCTTCCCAAGTATACAATTTCATTCACCTATTCTAGACATTACTGATTTACTCACATTACACACTTTGTTCTCTCTTTATCCCTTTCAAATATCAGAACCTTGTGTTATTACCAATTAAACGGAGACTTTCCTTTTCACATTCCTTTTTCATACACATTACTAATAATGGCTGGTAGAATACGTACTGCATCATCACCATACAACAGGCAATTTACAATCATGTCACCTAATTTCACACCCAGTATCGGTGTGGTATTGGGTGACTATCTTTCAGCTTTTGTAAAGAGCTATCGAGATACAACATGAATAGCCAGGCAGATATGACATTACCCTGTTTTACGCCCGTATGAAAGCTAAACATGGGTGCCAGGTTGCTCTAAAACAGGCTTTGCTATCACAATAAAGTGATGGCACAGCCCTTAGCCCGGCAACAGATACTATGATAAATATAACCATATTTGCACATCTGTGCGTGTGAATATTTCGCTTGGGTGAGCGTGAATATGTGCTTGCTGTACGTACCTACAAGTTTATTTTTGAACGTTATATTATAGAATTTATTCCGAATAGTTCCATTGATTGTATTTTTTTATATTATGGGGCAATTTGTTACATAACTGAGCCCTATTATAGGGATTTCAAGTTTTTACAACCGTAATTAGTTTGTGGCTTTGGCAACCTTTGTTTCGGACTAATCTAATTTAAAGTTTTTATTGAAATCGAAATCTAATCTAATTTAAAAAGGTAATTTTAAACCAACCTATTAAATTCATCCGCAGTGACCTCCCACTCGTAGTCCACCATAGTCTCGCTCTTTCGTAATAGTTCGTGCAATCTCGGCGCTTGCCGAAGAAACGAGCCTAAACTTCACTTTAACTCCAGAGTAAAACACATAATTTGTAAACATTGAAACAGCTTCAAAGTCGTTAACACGATGATAGCGGATTCTGAGCAGCGTTTTTTTTTTTTTTAATAATGTGTACGATACACATTATTTAAAAACGGTTTATATTATTCATATGATTTGAATATCTATCTCAGGTACAGACTATTGTAATTGAATATCCGGGATTTAATATATCGCGAAACATTGTATTTTCGCCGTTTTAACTTTAATTTGACTTAAGAATATTAACTGTAACGAGTTGTTTCATTTGGATTTTACCTACTTAAATTAATTTAATATTGTGCTGCATTAATTCTGGACCGATGGTATTAATGGTCGAACTGTAGGACTTGATATTTGGCCCATTTTTTCTCATTAACAATAAATATGACGAACTATTGTTTGCTACTTATACTTCTTTAATTTTTAAAATCAAGAGACCGATGTATCCTTTCAAATAATGAAATTATTTTTAAATCGGCCCATAATCGACTTTGTATATATGTTTCTTTAGCGTCATGCTCGCAACCGTCAAGCGACAAACTTTGTATGGGAGTTCGAGGATAAACCAATTAAATGTAATAGCTTTAATGTAACTGCCATACTCTATTATCTTATCTTGCATTTTACTTCCTTATCGTAAAACTTATAATCGTTTTGTCAATTGCATATCGTTTTGTTGAATAAGGACTTGTGTCAGTCATGATTCTACGATTACATGTTAAAAGGCCTAATGGTTATACAGTGGTATATTTTCATGTCGATTCACTAAACAGATCTTCGTACAGATTTAAATTACCCCAAGGAAAAAAGTTTGGTTTCAAAAAATTGTATGAATTTGATTACAAAAATTCGTGCACCTCTACTAAAAATTTTTTGAGCAAAGCCAGAGTAGAACTTTAAAATGAAAATACGTCTGTATTCAGTATTCATTTTAATAACACATGATATCGTGACGCAACTGGGGTCACTAACTCAAGGTGAGGGGCAATCAAAACCGACAATGCTCGAGAGCTCTACAAGGCTCTCACGTCGTCCGTTTTTCGCTACCGGAATACTTAGCGCACCAAAGTAGGTATATATATGTACATCGCTTATTCATGCTGATTTCAAAATGTACAATTTCTTTTAAAAGGATATAGTTGATAAATGCTTCTTAATTTTCAAAAGTTTATACAAAAAAAGCAATATAATTTTCATAGTTCTGGATTAGAGACATAATTGCTATTGATTGTTATTAATGTAAGAATATCATCATTCATATTTAGTAACTTCATTTAATTTCTATGTATTATTTCTACAACGTTCGTGGATGAGTAGCGTACATTACGTTTAACACGATGTCGTCGGCTCTGATGTTCTGGGTCCGATTCCCGGGTAGGTCAATGTGGAATAACACTTTTTTTGTATTCACTTTTTGTGTTTGTGGTATCTTCCTTGTTTCCGATTCCATGAAAAATGCTGTGTTGATGTCCCTATATCTATTTAATAATCTAAAGTCGTTCATCAATGTTGATAATTCATGTCCACAATACCAAGATATTGGACATGGACCTTCCTGGTGATAAATAATTATTTAGATATTTTACAAATACCTTAAACTGTTTTTTATGCATATTTCGGCTCTTTGATAATAAATACTGATTTTTACGGGCTTAGTGTGTCTTCCGCCATGTCTCACTCAAATGTCACTAATTGCGGATATAACTTATTCGTCCAACATTTGGTTCCTACTTTATTAGACGTTTAGCGAAGCAAGAGCGTGAGCATCACTCTATGTGGAGAAACATATAATCTAAGCTTATATCCATACCATTTATTCTACACACCTTGTAAATTCCCATTTCTCGTTTTCATTACTGTATACACACATTTCAAACAAAGAATATTAAGTTAATACTGATCACGAATATATGTTGCTGTTTGTTAGACTTTAGCCTTGAACAATATTCCTGAATGGTCCATATAAAATTATTTCATCCTTGCTACTCAATGAAAATAGCTGAATTAAGATACCATAAAATACGAGAACTATTGACCGACCGAAACTTCGGTTTCGGACAAAAAATCTAGTTTCGATTAAAGATTTATGAAAAGATCATTATTTATTAATATATCTACTAAATGAAAAATAAGTGCTGATTTAGAGATCTATAAATTAATATTAAACTATTTTATGAATTGTGTTCACTATATTCATTAAAATATTCAATTTTGATTACGTCTATGTGATTCTTTATTCCATGTTACTGTATATATAGGCAAATAAATATGAGAAAATACAATAGATTTCAGTGCATAGAATTATTTTCCAATGTTGGTTTTTTATCGAGGCTCGTTAGGGACAATGTCGATCATATTGACATCTGGTGGTCATGATGAGCCCATGACATCTTCCAAGTGCGGGATACAATAATACTACCATTTTATATAGATAAATATTCATGTAAGATTCCAGTACAAACTTTCATATTCATTACACAAATGTTCGCCCCTAGCAGGATTTGAACCCTTCGCTTCGAAAGTAGGCAGGTCACTGTTACCAACTAGGCGCTATCAGGTTTCTTAATATATAAATATATATATATGTTGAATGCTACCACAGATTAAATGAGGTATGCAGATTTTACAAAGTAATCCTTCAATGGCTACCCTAGAGGTAACCATGCAGAGGATGAACTTGCTAGATGTGAATTTAGTACACATTTGGTGGGATTGTAACCTATCATCTCCCTACCCTTTGGCTTCGTTCGATACTTGGTAACCGTACTAGGCAAAAACATGCACGGCTCTGGGTGAGCCACCCAGAATATAGGCAGGCTAAAGAAGCACTACCGACATTTATAATTTGAGTAACTTAAAATATCCTACATCTGAATAAGCCTCACTGGTCACGGTCTATTTAACAAGCATATGTTCAATTTAGGTGATATTGACAGCACTCTTTGTCAAGCGTGCATGAAGCACGTCCTACTGATTTGACAGACAGTGACAGGATACAGGGCAAGTCATTGTGGTGCATCGAGATCTCTTCTTGAGGTCACCGGTAACTTTAAGGGGCTGCTGGGATTCCTCAAGGAGTTGGGTTGACTCAAGTAAGCTTAGGACATTCCTGCCCATACGCAAAATACGCGCTCATACGTGGAGTTGCGGAAACCAGCCCGTCTAATCTAATCTAACAGATCAAATAAATAATTCTTCCTTTATAAGTTGTTATGCAGAAAATAAAAACAAATAAGGTTTTCATATTTTTGTATTCTTAGAAAATATGGTACATATGCTTATATGATTCCAATCTTATTGGCCACATCTAATGCATCATAATCCCTGGCCAGTCGAACATACGCCTTCTTCTTTCCATCCGGTCTGAAAGATTAATTTTCTGCTATAATAACAAACTTTACAATCTAAAAATATGAGTTTAATACAATAAATCAGAATTGTGTTGTTTTATATCATTCTTAGTCAATGAGATTCCCACAGTGATATCATCATTTAGCAAAGGATCTTACCATACCTTTTAGTGACTTAGCTTTATGTTCACAACATAAAATATTCTCAAACTCTTATTATATTCTATTGTTTTTTCGTATGTTAGTTTATACGGAATTTTGCTTCAATAATTGCATTCATAAAATGCAAAGAATTTTATTGGATTGGGGTCAAAACCAGATTGTGTTATATCCCCTGTAAGATCAACTAACAATAAGCCTATAAAAAGCTTCATTATTCCTTTTGAATCAGAGCATAACCACAACAGTTGTTTAACTAAACTTGTTGCAAAAAAGGGTTTGTGGTACATTAGTATTATGATCTAAAATAAATTCAAAGACAGTAAAATAGCCACGGGTTTAAAAATTACAGAAGAATGTTCACATTTACTAACCTGATCAAAGTATTGACTTTAGCCACATTAATGTCATAGAGCTTCTTGACTGCAGCCTTGATGTGGTGCTTATTAGAACTTGTGTGGACAATGAATACCAAAGTATTGTTGTCTTCAATCTTTTTCATTGCAGCTTCTGATGTTAATGGATACTTTATGATATTGTAAGCATCCATACTGAAATTACATTAACAAAATTTTTAAACTTCTTTCTGGTTGAAACTTTGTGTATTATGACAACATTCTCAAGAGTTCCATTAATTTTTGGAATAAAAATATCTCTTATTTACATTTGATTTTTTTAATCTATTTATTCCAAAACCTCCTAACCTTATTATTCTAAACAAATTAAACAAACAATATCTTTATGTACATTTAAATAAAATAGTATAAAACAGAAATTAAAGGACTATCATTATCTGCGGCTAATAAATAGAAAGATAATTTAAGTGTTTGGTTTACTAAAACTTCAGTGGTTTGTAATGAAAAATTTAAATTAATGCTGAATTTAAATTTCTCCTCAAATATTTGGCACAAGTTAGTAATGCAGTTTACACCATGTTTGGCGATAAAAGTCACGATAGCCGAGTTGTTGGGTGGTCGGAATTTCGAGTCGAGAGACCCAAGTTCGATCCCCAGGTGGCAGTACCAATGAGTTTTTCAAAAACTTATGTACGAATTTCATCGTTGGCTTGGACATAAAAGGCGGCGACGGTCTCACCACCTGTTGCCCCGTCACGTTGTCCCGAAAATATCTTCGGTGGAAGGTGGGTCAAAGGGACTTAATTGTCTAGACTTGACCTCTGTCTACCCCTGTATTGGGAATTGCGTGAAGATATGTATTTATATTTACCATATTTGGCTCATAACATTAATGAGAAAAAAATCAGTGAAAGATGCATGAGGTTTAAAATGTCAACTGATGTGCATGTTAAAAAGTCACGATAGCTGAGTGGTTAGGTAGTCGGAATTTCGAGTCGAGAGACCCGAGCTCAATCCCCAGGTGGCAGGCTCGTACCAATGGGTTTTTCAAAAACTTATGTATGATTTATATCATTGGCTTAAGGCTTAACACGTTACTTGTCACGTTGTCCCGAAAATATCTTCAGTGGAAGGTCTGTCTACACTTATTTTGGGCATTGTAACTGATGTGTGTAGGACACAGTGGCTTGGAGGTAAGAGTGTCATGGATCTAATCCCGCTAGTTTCAGTTCATAAATTTTTAATTATATTTGTAGTTTTAACCAAATTGTACCTAAACCATAGTATCACAGAACCCTTATTCTTTCCAACATGATTACACCAAATTATATAGAGCGTAATAGTAATGTTAAACAAAACTTACCGATTCCTTTTTGGTAATGATTTCCTTGGATATTTTGGTTGTCTAGGAGGTTCAAACGTCTTGGGCCTGCGGAAGTGCACCGATGTGCGAATCTTGCGTACGCGTTTGCCATGTTCTCCCTTAACAACCTAAAACATAAATCACAACTGTAAAGTTTTGATACACAGCTGCACAAGATCACATCACATTTGCTATATATGATTTCATGAACTAAGGAACCTATACTGATGTGAAACCATTAAATTACATAAATAAATAACTTACTTTCCTTTGGGCTTTGAGTGCTTTAGCCACTGGCTTCACAACTTGTTTCTTCTGTCCCTTAATACCCGTCTTTTTAGGTTTAGGAGCAATCTTCAGTTTAGCAGCTGCTGGTTTAGGTTTGGTTGGTTTAGCAGCAGAGGCAGCTTTCTTCACAGAGGGTTTTGCACTAGACTTTGCTTTAAGGGCAGCAGCCTTTGCTGAGCCAGGCTTAGCGGTAGGTGTTGGAGTAGATTTCTTTTCAGCTGGTTTAGCTGCAGGTGCTGCAGCAGCTTTAGCAGGTGCAGGCTTTGCTACTGCAGGAGCAGATTTTGGTGCCGCTGCTTTTGGGGCAGGAGCAGGTGTTTTAGCAGTAGCTGGTTTAGGCGCACTACTAGTAGTGGCTGCTTTCGGAGCGGCTGCTGGTGTTTTAGCAGTAGCTGGTTTTTTCTCTGCCGGTTTGGAACCGGTTGATGTCCCTAAAAATAAAGAGGTTATTTATAAGCTTATAACTAGTCTATGCAGAAATGGTTTTACAAATCCTGTTCACTATCAATGTTTAAATTTATAATAATTTTTAATAAATTCTGAAAAGTATGAATATTCAACCATTTCTTTACAATCTTTTATTAAAATATCTGACAAACTATCCAAGTTATGAGTAAACCAGCTATGTGAAAGTGAAGGATGCTGATACAAACTTACTAGGTATAAATGAAAACATAAATGTGGTATATATTAGTGATGTATATTAAATTTGTGTTTTCATTCTTTTTATTAATATTTATGTCCATGTTATTGTTTTTTAAACACTAAACACACACAGATAAAATTGCCTAAATCTCAGACCACTTAAGGGAAATAGAATATTCTCTGCAGTAAACTTTAATGGAAGCCTATGTGAAGCAGTGTCTGATGGGCTGTAAAGAAAACAGCTGGAGGAAGTTCTGCTTCATGCTGCTGCATTTCAATATATTTATTAATATATTTCATTTAGGGAGCTGATATATGCATATGGCACATGGCATTTCTATGAGTGAATCTGAGAGTGGTCTATGTTCAGCAGTAGACCTAGATAGATTATTATGATCATGATTAACAATGTTTGTTTAGTTAGGCACAGCGATAGAACCAGAGGCCACACATTCAAAAGAAAGCACTCAGACCACTGTAGCTTACTTTTTGAAATGTCCACTAAAATCAGTGTATACATCACGGTTTTGAACTATTTTCATAACACACTCCTCTCATCAATACAATTATACAATTTAATCTTAAATTTCTTTTGTTTTCAAGGATGTTTCCCTGATATATTACATATTGTTACTATGGAGTATATGTAATTATTATGTTATTATAGATTGGGCGTGTGTATTCTGAATTTAAATCATTAACAGTAGATATCTTCTGGCATTCAATATAATTTATAATAAATCGAACTATCTCATACTATCTGAACTTGAAAAAATTGATTAGGATAAGCATCAAAATCATCCAGATTAAATTAAAATCCTCGAGTTTAAATTGAACATTACGTACTTTTAGGCACTAGCTTTATTAATAGGTTGAATAGTCTACAATGAAGACTTTAGAAAATTTAAAGTTATTAAAAATACTATTCCTATCAAATGATTGAGGTTATATCCCTCCTGTACCATATACCAATAGAACCATATTAATTTATTCCCCTGACTACATAAATAATGATGCTAAAATGCTGTTAAAAGGTTGACATTTTGCTCTTTTATATAGCTTTCGTTCTCTTATGTACTGATTACTAATATGTAGTAGGTAATGAAACACGGTACCGCGTGGCTAAAATTGACAGAGTCTAACAATTCATAACAAAGGAATAATTAAGAACCTTAGCAAATTTCAATTAATCACTACTTTAAAATTAAAACATTTATAGTTTAATATAAACAATTTCCTTCATATAATAAAGCAAAACTAAAAACTTACCGGACTTCTCAGGTTGCTTCTTAGGAGGCATCGTGACAAAAAGATGGAGTCCACCAAGAGTTGCCAGTTAATAATTTTTATTTTTTGACACAGATTTTAATTTAAAATGCAAAAAATAACCATGACCATAAATTATAGATGGCAGCATAAATGCGCCATGTGGCGACTTCAAGTGGAAAAATTGTGAATTAGGGTGGTAATGTATATTTTTATATAAAAAGTTTCTTTTATAAACTCTTTTCTGCCCCTAGAAAATTATTTTCTAGTTAGCTATTTACTAAAAAGTATAACATACTATTTCTAATGAATCAATTAATTGGCATGCCTGCAATATGAAATGAAAATAATTTAAGTAAAAAAACGCAGTTGTCTAGTTAGCTATTTATTAGTTCTAACTGCGTGTTTTTATTTAAATTATTTTTATTTCATATTGCAGGCTTGCCAATTAATTGATTCATTAGAAATAGTATGTTATACTTTTTGTTGCCCATTAAAAATACTGGTCATACCAAAGTTTTTTTAAAATTACAAATTGATGTCTGAAAAAATGGAAGAAGCAAAACTGAGACATTTTATAAATTTTCTCAATATGTAGAGTTTGTAATGTGGTCTAATGCAACCATGGAAATATCATTGGTTTAATCGGTCTTTAAATTTATGATTACCATAGCAATCTATGAAGCAAATTAAATATCCTTAATGGAACTGTTTTTTTACTGTATTATTAAGACAATATTTCCCTTTACAATGATAATGAAATTTATTCACATTTAAGCCTGGTCATAATTTAATTACTAAAGTCCTCTTAAGGCTGGCAATTACCACAAACTACTGAGGTGATACTACGCCTTAAAATCTCATAAAAGAAATTCAGTTAAAGTGGGGTTAAAATCCGTACAAGACCGAATGCAGCCTTCGATTAGTAGCTAAGGTTTTTTGCCTAGTGTTGTGAACCTATCACAATAAAATCTTTTGCCCTGAAAATATAAGCTTCGAAGATTTATGTTAATATATAAAATATATTAATGGCAGACGCGGTTAATTAATTTCAAAATTGCATATTTTAAGAACATTCAAAATACGACTCGCACAAAAAGGTCTGCCATTGCTGCTTTCCAATAATGATAACAATTTATTTTTCAATTTGCAATTGTGATTTTTAATTTTGTAAATTTTTGATACCTGACATAGCTGAGCTCCAACTGTAATCGCCGCGATGGGCTTAGTAAGTTCACACTACACGCTTAGTAGATATAGGTGATAACAGTACTCCAGGGTTAAATATAGACTCCAAAAATATTGTGTATAGAAAAAAATGCTATTTTTTCAAAATTATTTTTTTCAACATTATAAACTAGCGTTTAACTACAATCCCACCTGATGGTAAGTGGCGATGTAGTTTTTGTTGGTTGGCATATTGGTAGTTTTATACCATGTTTGATGTTTCATGTTTGTTATGTCGTATAAAATAAAACATAAAACGTTTCGGATATTATGACGTTTTGTTTTTCAACGTTTTATAAATAAAATTGCATTTGTAAGTAACATTTTGTTTTATTCAGTTTGTATAAAAATATTGACGAAATTTTAAAGACATCTTAATCACTAATCGGACCTTTGTCCTCAGCATTGACACGACGAATATATTACATATTGTCAGATGGCATAAATTCTCATCAATAATTAGATAAACTCGTACAGAATCATCGTAAAAAAGTAACAGGGAGTAAAGTAAATTGAAGGATTTGAAAGTCTATTTCATGAATCTTTTTCTGTCAAAACGACTGAGATAGTAAAACATCTCGTAAGAATCCTTGCCTACCTTGTTATTACATGATTTTGTGTTGCAGTACGTACGGAAATTAAAGATATTGTAGGGTCAATATTAAAATCTAAAAGGACTCGCTTAGAATACCAATCGGTGGAGCTGAAAATTAAATTATGGTATTTTGGCGTAGTATAGTGGCATGACGATACTATATACTATGAAATAATGGTACAAATAGTATAATTATACTACGAAATCCAACTTTGCAGTATACAACCTATATGGTCTGGACCAAATAAAGACGTTCGGAATTTGTTTGAATCCTTTGAAGAGTGTCCGAGATAACAATATGTAAACAAATAATAATAAATAAATACCTACGTATGTAGGAAAAACATCACATACATTGTTCTGATCGCAAAGTATTGTTAAAGCATTTTTGTAATGGAATCAGATACAACTTCGTTGTATCTGATTCCTGAAACATAAAACACCCAGACTCGACACAATTTAGAAAAAGTGTTTTCTTCATTTACCCGTCCGGGTATCAAACCGGGAACCTCAGAGCTGGCCTGTCCACTAAGGTGGAATTTATATAGATCCAAAAAAAAAAAACAGTTAAAATGTTCTTACTAATGTTTCATTTAAATCTTTAGTTTTAAAAATGTCCCCAGGGGTTCATGGGAAACTCAATGTGTACCTCAACGTAAACCACGTTGGAGTGACCAAAAAATGGTGGTTCACAATTTGTAAGCGAGTGTCCACGAAAATTTATTTGCTTTCGATAGAGAAGAACGAAATTGTTGGCTCGACTTTAAGAAGCTCAGCGATTGTTACTCATAAATACGTGTCAAAATTTGCAAAGCGCGGCCGCTGTCGCCGCCGTCGTCCGCAAGGCTTATTCAGATGTACAAAGGGACTAAATGAAATTGCATACTTGGGTATCACTTTTAGCCGGGATAAAGGATCTGATTTAAATGTGGACAGGTGCGTGACTTCCGGGAAGTCAACGCCTAGACTGCGTAGTGGAAAGTGCACCTCTTTTGATAAATAAAGACTTTGTAAAGTTGTTATTGAGAAAGTTACTTCGCAACATTCCGCATGCAAATATAAAAAAGGTATATGTTGTCCGAAGAGAAGAAGAGCACCACCCTCTCTATAAAATAATAGACAGTTATTAAAATAAATAAGATGTCAATTGAAGAAAAGATATTGAAAATATTTGTTTTCACTGTAAAAATTGTGTTTTCGCTGTTTTTGACATTTGGATTTTTTTTCGCCTATGATACAATTATGCGTATATTATGTTTATTTAGTTTTACGTACGTCTAATTATATATTATTTGATATTTTTTTTATAGAATAGGAAGGCAAACGAGCTGGTGGCTCACTTGATGGTAAGTGATAACCGCCGCCCATGAACACCTGCAATACCAGAGGAGTAGCAGATGCGTTGCCGGCCTTTTTCCTTGAAGGTCCCTAAGTCGTATCGGTCCGGAATAACCGCTGACCGCAGCACATTCCATAAAGTGCAAGTGCTTGGCAAAAAATTCCGTGAACTGGTAGCGAAAATTAATATTAATTAGTATATTATTTTGATTTAATTATAGTTTAGTAGATCGCTCTTTAGCGATAAGACCGCCTTTTTGTATTTACCTCATATATTTGTCCTTTCCTTTTGTAACCTTTCGTCTTATTTTCTTTTTTTGTAGTGCACAATAAAGCATAAATAAATACATAAAAAGAAAGACTATGTTACTTGATTGGTATATTCCCTTGTTATTTATTGCGGTGTCAAACAAGTTCCAAAATAACACTTGAAATATTATTTTACAATCTTAAATTAACATATTGAATTATTACTATTAAATACTAGCATAATACTATTGAAGGCATATTTTAAAAACTATCGCAGTTTTTGTTATAAAGTTAATTATTTAAAGATTTATTGGAGTAATAATAAAAAGCCAAAAATTTTATTGTAATAATTTTAGAATACGAGTTCAACTAAGATTTTCAATACATAGCAATCTATACACAAATCTAATATACATTTAAATTTATGCCGACTTTTCACAGAAGTTTAATTTTCTCTATACAGCTAAAATAGGGTGGGACATTTCGATATATCATCTCAAAAATCAATGCTCTTTGTCTGGCTAGAACAGTCAGTTGTACGATGGAATGAGCCAATATTAAATGTTGGAGTGTTATAGTTTTTACTTGCAGATTCTGATACTCCCATAGCTATGTTTGAATTTGTAACTGGTCTTTTACCAATGATTAATGGAAAACATTCATCTGAAATACAAGATAAAGCAGATTGTATTCGTTTCATGCGATTGGAACACTCCTCGAAATGATTAGTAAGATATTTTAGTTCTGGAACAGCAGCTAGATTGTGGTGTGTTTTCAAATTTTTATCTATAATTTTCATACCTTCAGTTGTAGTAAAGGTTACTTTTTCACCAGTATAAAAGAACAAATCGATATCCGTACCATTTTCCATAAGTTGACATTTGGCTAATGGGGAGTAAAGAGTAATTTTTGGCGTTTTTGCTTTAACAAGATCGACAAATCGCGAGGCATATAAATACTTTTTCCAATGTTTTTGTGGTAAGTTATGATATGAAAATACTTCATCTGGAGTTGGATCATGTTCAATATTTGAGTGCACATCCTTTTCTTTGTCAACAGAATAAATTATAATCTTCATACCATCTTTCGATATTTTACAAATTTCAACTACTTTTTCTTCTCTGTTCTTACCCTTCTTTTTAATAAATTCCACACTAACACCAGAAGGGTAAATTTTTAAAATAGCATTTCTGGTTCTATGTGAAATTGTAGGCAATCTTTCCGAACAAAGGGGTGGAACATTTAATGAGTTACTATTAATTGCACATGGTTTTGATACATTTTCTTTGTTGTCATCAACATCAAAATTATGTAAACTATTTTTTACATTACTTTTAATGTTTAGATGTTTAAGATTTTCTGAAAGGTTTGAAGTGTTGTTACAAGCAGTATTTGTCTTTTGTAGAGAATTATGATTATTTCTAATATTTTGATTTCTTGTATCATATAAATCAATGGGTCCACCTCCATTTAAACAATGTCCATTATTGTACCTATTGCTGAAACCGGATAGCGATTGGTCGTTTTGATTTCCTGGAAATATTTTAATTTGATCAACCTCTAATTGCCCTTTAGGTAAAAAACCAAAATTTTCAGATTTTTCTTCACTTTTAATTTTTGTACTATGCTGTGTACTGTGCATTGTTGTCAAGAAACCAGAGTCCCTTGAAAAATCCTGTTTAGTTATGTTAGTTCCATTAAAAACATTATTAAGGAAAGGGTGTTCCATTATTCCCTTCAACGTAATTCTTTTGGTTGGATCTTTACATAAAAGTTTCTGCAATAAGTCTTGGGCCTGAACAGATAATTCACATGGTATTTTGTAATCAGCATTTATAACTTTGTTAAGAGTGGTTTTTATGTGTTTTGTATGAAATGGAGGACTTCCAACTAACAAAGTATATAACATACATCCCAACCCCCAAACATCAGCAGGCAGTCCATGAAATTCTCTTGAAGCCACTTCAGGAGATATATAATTAGGTGTACCACACATTGTAACATGTTTTTCGTCAGGCCCATTTAACTGTGTTGCTAATCCAAAATCTGCAATTTTCACATTTAAGTCCTTAGTCAATAGCAAGTTATTTAATGATAAATCTCTATGTATAATATTGTGAGTATGTAAATACATAACTCCATTTAGTACTTGTCTAAAAATATCAGCTGCAGCCTTTTCAGAAAGACCGCGTGTTCCTAACTTAAAGTGCTTGGCTAATTCACCATTATGTGCTAGTTCTAAAATTAAATAAACATAATGTGCATCTTCAAAAAATGTATACAATTCTAGAATTGCAGGGTGCTTTAAGCGAGAGTGAATGGTGACCTCTTGTCTTACACGTCCTATCATACCAGCGCTCGCCATGAGAGCCTTGTCTATCATTTTGATAGCAACAAACAAGCCTGTTTTGCGACATCTTGCTCGATACACATGTGCAAATCCACCTTTTCCTAAGTGTTCAAGTAATTCATAATCTTCTATTTTTTCACCAAACATTTTTCCTTACAATTTTGGTTTATCAAGTATTAATGTCTTCTTGTGGTTTTTAAAAGCACCCATTATCTTAAAATTTTCCATTATGTTTTAATGTACTGAAAATTTAAACAAAAAAGGTGAAATCTTAAACAGAGATATAAAATAAGCATAATTGTTAGCAAAGTGTTCACAATTAAATATTATATATGTATTCTACAAGTTATCAGATGAAATGTTTGTAATTAGTTCTAAAATTCCTAGGAAATATCTACGCAGCCACATAATCGTAAGATGTGGGAAAATAAATTTATATCATACACATTTCTAGCGAATTCGGGGACATTTCTTAAAACTCTAAACATAACACGGGATAGTGTAGAGTAGTGATAGGATTGGTTATTAATTCTTTGTCTACTTTGAATATGTAAATTGAGCCAGTAAAGGATATATTTCCTTACAACTTACATTTAAAACAAATGTGTTTTGCTATTTACAAATCATTATAAACAATTCTTAAATTAAGCTCATCATTTTATTGTTTTCTATGTTCCATACATTTCTGGTGCCAAAAATTACAAAAAAACTAGCTTTTGTCAGCAGCTACATTCGCATGGAACATAGATAAATATACATTATTGTTTTAAGTCCAAAGAAGCTGATCTGCAAAATAAATGTATGTACTTTATTTATTAATTATCACGTCATTAATGACTGAAGAGGAATATTTAGGAGAAATTTTGGGTACTACCCACGAAATTCACTACACAGATGAATAGGATGAGGCTACATTTCATCTACAAACAACACAAATGATTTTAAATTCAGTTTCTTTTTTAATTTCGTACTAAATATATGTAGTTGAAAGTAAAATATTTTGGGTATTCTTTCGACTGATTCACATTTAGTATGGATCCACTTCTCTACCTATAACTCTGATGTAGTTATATCTTGTACAACATAACTGAGTTTTTTTAGTTTCCCGGTAATTGGAACAGTCAAAAATCATACAAAGTTAAAGGACAGGAGACTTGGAAATGGTCAAAGCAAAGTGAAATTTGATCATTTTATTTTGAAAAGTAAGATTGTAAGAAAGTAGACCACCTGGCTATCATGACTCTTATTATTTATAACAATGATTATAACAATGAATATTATGATTTATAACAATGATTAATTTTAATCCATATGACAACTTAATTTGTACATAAACATTTTTACATATTTTATCCAGGAAAATACCTTATTTATAATCCAATTTGCATCTTCAATACTTTTTGCAATTATTTCCTTTACTCTCTCAGGGTCGCTCTCAGATTTGTACTGTTTGTAGCTCTGAAAATAAAATAATTTATTTATTTATTACAACTTCATACCTTTAATATATAGGCGGACTTAATGCTGGATTTCTCTGCCATTTTACCTTTGGGTGATGCAGAGATTAGATGAAGTAGGTGAAGCAGATAAATATGATAGAGACACAATTAAGTAAAATAAAATATTGATATAACATGAGTATAAAATATATGCCTACATTTATACATACATACAAATAAAAATACATATAAATACACACACATATACACTTATACAGATTAGATACTTAAATAATACAATAATAATACTTCTCTCAGAAGGCTTGCTATTAAAAACAGACAGACAAGGTGGAAAACAAAAATAGTGAATAACTATCTTCTGTTTATATCATACTGAAAGAGCTTAGTCAAAAGAACAATTTATTATAGAGCCATTACATGTCATGATAAACTAATGGAGAAGTTACCTATGTTTATAATTAAGTTGCTTTACAAATTACCACTATTTAACAGAGGAAAGGAAAAAGGCATCAACTTATTTCATTCCCTACAATTTAAATCTTATGATATTTTTTTCCAGTTTTCTTCGGTTGAAGGTGGGTCAAAAGTACTTAATTGTCTAGAAACCTGTCTACAAACCTCTATTTTTTTATTCCATTTAATTGACATTTTATACATACTTTTCTACAAGGCAGCAGTTGATTTATTGCAAATACCTGCTAGTATTCTCAGCATGTATATACATATTATACTTAATATGTATATACATATTAAGATATTAATTCTATTTGGAGGCCTTAGTTTAATAATATGTGTAACTATTCAAATGAGACTTCAGGGCATAGGTATTTCCTGTAAATTGAGTTTGCCATAATAAGCAAGCAGATTAGTACTAGCAGTTCAAAACACTTGAGATCTGACGCCATTACATTATTGCCCGTATTGAAATTTAACATTTTACACACTAGTTACACTAGTTTATAAATCTGAAACCACAAGGCACAATACCCATTATGTAGTTTTCTACATAATGAGAATTCTGCATACACTTCTTTTGACCACCACTACAATAATAATTTAAAAAATTTGTTCTTTCCATTAATGAATACATAATGTATAATAAAAATACTAGTATACACTTGAATAATACAATATTGTGAGTAGTTCGCAATAATTTAAGATGTTATACAATATAAAATATAACAAGGTATTGAAAATATACGAAATTACATATAATTAAATAAATTATAATAATCTCACCTGTTTGATTGAAAATTTGTAATGTTTACAAGCATCTGGTGGTAATCTTTCACATTGACGTAATAAATATTTGTAACACTGAAGAGATGTCATAGCAACCTTAGTGTCACTAAAAAACCTGTGACAATGATTATATAACATTTCATTTATGTTGTGTCGTAAAATCAAAGATGATATAACGACCAGTACGTTTTAGGTTTATTCTAAGATGTTTACATCAAGACATTTCTATTTAATTGTGGTGCCTATTAAAATATCAATATTTTTCTAAAGCAACACAGAGAACTACAAGATTGTGTTTATATTGCAAATTAAGGCAGGGGTCATAGATAATACATATATAAAGCAGACTGTACTTGACGGAAGCAATATAAACACAAATACGTTGAATTTGTCATGGCTTTGGCTACAAAGTCTTTAGCAAAAAATAGTAGTTTTTATCCTACACGAATTAAACTTTTTATTTTAGTAAAATTTAAAAATAAAACTTATCGAAATTGGAGTCAACAAGGGCAGGTTCCAAAAATTTTTTAAACTTATGTCATATTTATTATAATAATGAAAATTTATTTTAGGCAAAGTAGATTATTAGCACTAAAAATTTACAAACTAGTGTTAGTACATATTATACAACGATCTATTATATTAGTTAAGATGGTTTGGCCATGTCGAGATAATGAATGAATGAAGAACGGTTGACGAAAAAAGTGTATAAGGCGAGTGTGAATGGAAGTGCAGGAAGGGGAAGACCTAGGCGGACGTTTCGAGACCAAATCAGGGACGTCCTGATTTGGTCTTTAGTCACTGAGTACAGATAGCCCACATGCTGCAGGAATAAAAGGACTGCCAGTATACTTAAAGAAATGTTAACATAACGTGCCCAGTACATTACATTATATATTACAGTACATAACATTTGTACAGTACATTTACACACACTAGACCCAATTATACTTGACTATTACTTGTTCAAGAAACAAATGAATTCATAAGCTTTTGCTTATCAATTCATTTGTGTCTTGAACATGTTCATATTTTTATATGAATAAAATAAATAAAAAATATCTTCAAACGTAATCTCAAACGGGGTAGCCGGAATAAACAGATCGCCTAGTGTCACGATACTTACATACCTCTTTTATTTCTTTCAAATTCAGCTCTTTCTTCATACATGCACGTCTAGACATCCGAGTACTCTTGAACTTCCTCTTTTCAAGTAATTTTCTCAAATGATCATTTTATATTCGTTGATGATTTTGTTTTTTTTTTAAAGTTAATTGTTGTACTGTAGGCTATTTTTTCTATATTTTTGTACAAAGTGGGCTTATTTATACAAGGTCTTTTCCATATTCTCTTTGAACTCTCCGTTAACCACCTACCGTTTCTTCCCCATAGGGACGACACTTGTTGCGTTTGTGCTGCCATATATCGTTGACGCACAGTCCGTGTATGAACGAAGATTCAAGACCTACCTTTTCATTATTTTCCTTAAAAAAATATAGGCAATGCTAATCGCATGTATGTCAAAGTATATTAATCACCAACATCTATGAATATGTATACACATGTTAAATTATCAACGTAGTAATTAATATACTCTCTGGCATTTACACAGACCCACTAATATAAAAACCATAGTGAGAGATCTCATACTCTAATTAGGGAATTTATTATTCTGTGATCACTACGTTATATGATTACTATGTCTATGTCGTTTGTTCCTCGTCTCGGTTGTAAAGATTGTAATTTTTATTACAAAATAAAACTAAAAAAAGTTTTGGCATAAGTTCCTTTTCTTCTCGATAGCGACGGTTAATAAACAAAGTATCTAATTATGTGTGTTCGAAGAAATTATTGCGCATTCAGTGATTCATAAATATAGATTAGTAGTATTCGTTAGTATTATTTTACTTTATGTTTGTGGTTGTGTATTGCTCTGATAATGATTTGTTAGCACTGATGTGGTATGGCACTTGTAACGATTCGGCGGACTCCAAGCGTGCAAACACCAAGGAAAACGGTGAGTAACAAAAACGGATGTAAAAGTTAGGTCAATAATTACTGAGTCTACAGCAAGGACTTGTAGGGTTGACAGATGAAATTTGATTCTATCTAGTCTTTGTTCTTATTTTTTACTTTATGTTTGTGGTTGTGTATTGCTCTGATAATGATTTGTTAGCACTGATGTGGTATGGCACTTGTAACGATTCGGCGGACTCCAAGCGTGCAAACACCAAGGAAAACGGTGAGTAACAAAAACGGATGTAAAAGTTAGGTCAATAATTACTGAGTCTACAGCAAGGACTTGTAGGGTTGACAGATGAAATTTGATTCTATCTAGTCTTTGTTCTTATTTTTTACTTATTGTTTTTTTTATTAAGGAACTAAACACATATTATTTTAATCATGCAACTAGTAACTTATAATTTCAACTTTGTTCTGAGTGTCCTTCATGTTACACACCATCTGAAGCCCAATATTTTCAAATGATTCTAATTATTTTTGGCAACAATAAATTACGTTTCTATTTATTTATACATATATTATTTGTATAATATTGTATAAAATATGTAATGACAGCAAACATGCCAAATATTGTAAATAAAATCTTTAATAGTTTTAATGTTTTGTGTAATCTAATCATTGCTAGAGATTCGTAAGCAAAAATTATTTTATTTCTGCCTACAATCCCATACAAGGGTCAGGTACATAACATGACCTGTAGAGTTCACTATAGGACACTAACAGCTCTCATAAATGGATATTTGCCATAATCTACATGCATGCCAAGTAGATTGGCAGTCACAGTACCAAATATTTTGCTCCTTACATGCTGCTATCCATCACTGGTCTAGCTTAATTCTGGTCTGGCATTTCTTCATATTGATAGGTTTGCTATTTGTCAGTAGTATATGGCTTGGCTCTTCATTGCATCAGGTAATGGTAAAATTCCTTGAAATAGTTTGAATCTTTAAATTACATTGTGTTGGTTTTTTATGTTATACTAGCTTCTGCCTGCAGATTCATTTTGTGGAAGACCAGGCTATTAACATAATCCCAATAGCTCATAAAGACAAAAACTAAAGCCCATGAGTTATTCTGGTATTTAAGCTATAATACTGTAAAGTTTCATGAAAATCTACTCAGTAGTTATTGTGTGAAAGAGTAAGGAATATCTAAACATGCTCATAAACTGTCCAGCCCTAAATTGCCTTCATTGTTAAATTATTTCAAAAATCAATATAATTGTTAGTTTTCTTTTTTAATAGACCTCTTACATTTTCACCTTGATATGCAAAATCAATGGAGCAATTGCGTAAAAAAGAGTTAATATGTTGAGAATAAGTTATTTTCTTTGTAGCCCTTAGTTGAATCACCTTACAAACATTATATCAACAATAAGATTAAATTAAGTAGCATTTAATTTATATATAGGTTGTTATATAGTCCTTAATTTTTCTTGTGAAATACAAAATCAAAATGTTGGCAGAAAAGTTAAATTGCCAACTTAAATCTTCATGTATCAATGGTTTCCAATCTTTTAAGTCACTTATTTAATAATTACTGACCTAAATTAAATTTTTTAAACAAAACTTAGGAAATGAATTTTGTACTAGTTCCATAGTTTGCAGTTTGAGTTTTGTGTGTACTTTATGCAATTGGTAGCAAAACATTACTATGGATATCAATATCTGAGAGTAATACCTATGTTGCCTATGCCTTTGTCTACCTTTTTGACACTGCATAGTGCTGGTATTGTATGGTAAAAATAATTTTCCTATTTTGCTAAAAAATGAAAAAAATGAAAAATCACCAACATAATATTTAAACTGCCAATTCAATTATTACTCTTACTGTAGAAGTCTATAGCCTATAGTGGATTTTAACAAATTCCAATGCTTTTACAAATTGAAACTTTTGGCCTTGGGATCCTCTCTCATAATGAAGACTGATTAAGAATACAAGACTTTAACCTGAATTGTAGAAGAAACTTTGAAAAAATGTTTAAAAGATACCTCTATTGAAGAAGACTTGGTCAGGTCTAGAGCTGCTTCTCCAGCACTGTGACATCAACCATCATTGAGTACCATTAATTTAATTTTTATTTTTAATTACCTTTGTCTACCTTTTTGATAGAATTTTACTCTAACTTCTTCAATCATGATAACCAAGTCACAATAGCCGAGTGGTTGGGTGGTGTCAATTTGGAGTCAAGAGACCCGAGTTCGATCTGCAGGTGGCAGGCTCATACTAATGGGTTTAAAAAAAAAACTTAGGTACCAATTATATAGTTGGCTTGGACATAAAGATGGCGATGGGCTCACCACTTGTCACATTGTCCTGAAAATATCTTTGGTGGAAGCTGGGTCAAAGGGACTTAATTTTGTGGACCAGACCTCTGTCTGGCCGTATACTGGGAATTGCGTGAAGATATTTATTTATTATTTAACTTCTTCAATATTACATTATTGGGATTGCTAAGAGAGAGCAACAAGAAGATAATTATTAGATTCTCATTCAATTGTTGTTCAGTTTTCTCTGCGACTTTAAGAGCATCAATGTAGCCTCAAATCGTTTTCTCATAAAGCTACCTACATGCGCTCCGGTGAATATGCTAGAAGCTCTACAGCGCCAAGGCAACCCTAGAGCGCCCAGAATGCGTTATTAAATTGCCCGCGTAGATCTTTGTATGCCTGCTAGGTGTAGCTAACCCACATGCTGCAGGAATAAAAAGACTGCCAGTATGCTTTAAGTAATGTTACCTCAACGGGCCTAGTACATCATGCAAACTGCGAGCCAGCATGTTGCAACAGACAGCCAGCAATCTAAGCTCCCTATCAAGTTGCACATTGTGCTTTAGGTCATTGGTGACCTACGGTTTCTATTGTTGGTTTTGACATAAAGATGTCGACAGGCTTACCACTTGTCACATTGTCCCACAAAAATGTGTTTGTCTGTAATTCAGAAGTACATAATTGTATAGACCTTTATAGACAACTGCTATAAAATAAATTTGTGTTCAGTTTTCTCCGCTTTCATATGAACAAGGACAATAAATATTTCTGAGCTTTTGGTGACTGATATTTTAATTGGCTTTCACTTTGTCAGATAAGGAGAACACTGTTTGTCAGTGTATATTTCTATTGCAACTCTTTCTGTCTGTTACTCTTCTATTTAAATTTACAAAATAATACCCATATCAAGAAATTGAATGGATACTGTTGGCAGTGTAGTGTAGGTTAGCAGTTAAGTCTTGAGTAGCCAACAACCTCAAGTGGTTAATATTATGGTTTAAAGTTTCGTAGGAGGAAAAGTTAAAAAATCACTTAAAGGATAAAATGAGTCATAAGAGCCAAGTGGTTAGGTGATCAGAATTCAAGTCAGGAGAACTAAGTTTGATCCCTGGGTGGTAGTATGATTAACATTGTTGACTTGGACATAAGGATGGCGACAGGTTCACCATCTGACACATTGTCTCAAAAAATGACTTCATGTGAAAGGTGGGTAGAAAGGACTTAATTGCCTAGACCTCTGACTACTCCAGCATTGGGAATGGCGTTGTGGTGAGAATCCTTAAGTCTGAGTTTAAATGAAACATGAAATAATATTCTTATATTTAATAAATAGTATTTTATGAAGATTGGTTATAATATATATTTTTTTGTTTTTAGGATGATAATGAGAAAACATATGAAGCTTGTGAAGATGAAGTCGAAAATCGTTCAAACAAGAGGTATGTATTGTTTAAACTTCACACAATATTCGTTTACAGGGGTTGTCAGAGGTCCTCCAATGGCAGAGGTCCAATTACCAAAGCCTATTGAGGACAATGGGACAGGTGGTATTTATGTGGTACAATGTGACACATTGTACGTATTGTACGAGTACGTTACGTAGTGTAAGAGTACGTTACGGAGAGTACGTGTGAATGAGTTCGATGCAAAACGAGACGTGCTCAAGGCTCGGTCACCTGCAGCCATTGCTTACAATTATGTCGAAGGGGTGGTGACTTGCGCTCAATGTACTCGCACGTTCAGCGCTAAAATCGGTTACGTCAGTCACCTGCGAGCACACGAACGACCCTCGCAATAGTCCAAGTCGCTGTGGCCGAAATCGGTCAGGATACTATATATTACTTTTATTTTAACAGTCGTAGAGCTACGCATCAGCTTTTGTTGTTGCATGAATGGGCCGGCTCGACCCGGGAAATACCACGACCTCACAGAATATCGGCGTGAAGTAGAAGTCTAACAAACTTCTGCGTTTCGTCTGGTAAGTGCAGGTAACTGGAGGCCGACACACCCCCCTTCCGCAATTCTGGGGGAGAGGGGGGACTCTAAGGCCGGCAACGCATCTGCTATGCCTCTGGTATTGCGGGTGTTCATGGGCGGCGGTAATCACTTACCATCACGTGAGCCACCTGCTAGTTTGCCTCCCTTTTCCATAAAATATATCTTATATAGTTAATTGACTCAGGCGTTACTTTGCGGAAATTCATTGTAAAGTTGTTATTGAAAAAGCTCTACGATGAGCGACCGCAGAGTCAAAAGTCGCTCATCGTACAGTCTATGTTTTGAGGCGAAACACGTGTCGCGTTTTCGGTGGTGGTATATGTTACCTGGTTTGAGTGTAGTGGTGGTGGTGGTGCATACAGTGGAATTAGTGCATGCATCTGTGGGAGGGAGGGTGGTGCTCTTCTTCTCTTCGGACCAGGTAACATATACCTTTTTTTTATATTTGCATGCGGAGGGTTGCGAAGTAATTTTTTCAATAACAAATATACCTTTTTATATTTGCATGCAGTGTTGCGAAGTAAATATATCTTATACAGGGTGGGCCAAGAATTCGTTAACATTTAAATGTAACTTACCGCGCAAACAATTGCCGCGCGGGGCGCGGGTGCGGGCGGGGGCACTAGCTCGCTTCTTGGAAATTTAGTTTAAACAGTTTAAACATTAGAAAAAATGTAGGTTAAACAGTAGAAACAGTTTTATTTAAACGACTTTTCGCTCATTATTGTGAGACGCCTATTTCGCGTTGAATATGGTTTACACGACTTAAGTCAGTGTCCAAGTGCTCCTTTAATAAAGAAATGGGTGAAGAAGTTCGAAGACACGGGATCTACACTAAATGTGAAACAAACCGGCGGCCGACGGACTTCTCGGAGCGAAAAGAACGTGCAGCAAGTTTCCGCTTCTGTTCGACGTGATGCAAATTTATCGACACGCAAATGTTCGGCTGAATTAGGATTATTCCGCACATCATTACGCCGTATTTTGAAATTAGATTTAAAATTACATCCATATAAGATCCAGCTAGTGCAAGAACTAAACCATAATGATTTAAATTTGCGTAAGTCATATGCCGAAACAATGTTAACTTGTTTCAGTAATTTTCACAACATCTTATTTTCTGACGAAGCCCATTTCCATATAAATGGACATGTAAACAAACAGAATTGCAGGTATTGGAGCAGCGAAAATCCTAAAGCTAAACATGAGAGGCCACTTCACTCTCCTAAGGTAACTGTATGGGCTACAATTTCAGCAAAAGGAATCATCGGACCTTACTTTTTTGAAGATTCTCGAGGCAGTTCAGTTACTGTTAATTCTGCCGACTATGTGAAAATGTTACGGGAGTTCTTAGCACCGATGCTACTGGAATTTGCTGGCTATAATCGTAACACATGGTTTCAACAAGATGGAGCCACGTGTCACACATCAAACCAGTCCTTGCCGGTGGTCAAAGACATGTTTCCGGAAAAGCTGATATTCAGACGGGGTGACATCCCATGGCCACCCAGAAGTCCAGATCTATCCCCAGCAGACTTCTTTTTATGGGGTTATTAAAAGAGTCGTGTCTACATTGATAAAAAATCATCAAAGAGATGTCGGCGATCTCGCGGTCTCTTTGCAGAAGAGTATTCGAAAACTTCAGGACTCGCTTAGATGAGTGCATAAACCGAAACGTTGGTAATTTAGACGAAATAATTTTTAAAAAATAAATTACAACTAATTAGATTTCTCGTAAATAAATGATTTCTAAAATATGGTATTTTTTTTTATACGATTTTTTCAAATGTTAAGTAATTTATGGCCCACCCTGTATATAAAATTCCCGTGTCACAATGTTAGTTACCTTACTCCTCCGAAACGGCTCGACCGATTCTCATGAAATTTTGTGTGCATAATGGGTAGGTCTGAGAATATATATATATATAGTATATATATATATATATATATATATATATATATATATATATATATATATAGTATATATATATATATGTATATATATATATATATATATATATATATATATATATATATATATTCTGTCACATGTTTAATATAAAATAATTGAAACAAGTTTATTATGAAGCCCTAAGTCTTCATTTAACACCCTTTTACCGTGGTTCTGCTTAACCCCATCTGAAGGGCCAACAGTTTCTGCTTACGTTTGGGATTTCTTTGAATTCGCGCCTTCACAGCTTTTATCACTCCTGGAGTCCAACAGACCGAGGGTATATATATATATATGTATATATATATATATATATATATATATATGTGTGTATATATATATATATATATATATATATATATATATATATATATATAGCCGAGTTGTTATGGTCGGAATTTCGAGTCGAGAGACCTGAGTTCGATCCCCAGGTGGCAGTACCAATGAGTTTTTCAAAACTTATGTACGAATTTCATCGTTGGCTTGGACATAAAGGCGGCGACGGGCTCACCACCTGTCACGTTGTCCCGAAAATATCTTCGGTGGAAGGTGGGTCAAAGGGATTTAATTGTTTAGACTTAACCTCTGTCTACCCCTGCATTGGGAATTGCGTGAAGATTCTTATTTATTTATATATATCTAATATATATATATATATATATATATATATATATATATATATATATATATATATATATATATATATATATATATATATATATATATATATATATATATATATATATATATATATATATATATATATATATATATATATATATAAACACGCACATACTTATATACATATTTATCTACAAATTTGAACCATTACGACAGGGATCCATAAAGGAAGGGCCCTTTATGGATTGAGGTTTCTTTGTATAACAGCCTGTATACCCACACTTTTTATTAATATTTCTTTAGTATACCTTGGAATAAACGCTTTCAGTTTTACGGGCGTGGGGTAACATTTTTTAGCAGATTTATATCACTTTCACTAAAAGTGATCTAAAGCAAAAAAGACTTATTAGTCAGTGTGCATCGTACAACGTTTTCCTGGTCGCCTCGTGTTCGTAATATACGTCCAGATTCTAAATTTACGTTGCAGTAAGTGTTTCGCTCGATTCAGTGGGAAGCCGTGACGTTGGTAGTTAGGTGGTAGAGCCAACATCGGGCGCAGTCTATTATGATATTGTGCGTCGGGACGTCGGATAGCACGCCGGGGCCCGTGTGCCACCGTCTTTATAACCGCATCCGTCAGAATCATCGCGACCGCGGATTCCGTTGTTTATAGTGATAGTTGTGCAAACAGTAAAGCATTAGCCTGTCTATTTTATTATTGGGATTATTCATATAGTCTTATGTCTTTGCCCATCACATGGTTGCATTCAGGTAATTATTTGAATAATTACAAACAATGTGAATCATCAGTTGTTATAAAAAAACACACACAAAAAAAATACTTTAACATTTACATATACTTCATAAATATGTCCAATCGAATTCCATGTATGAGTAATATATATTTACAGGCTTTCATCTTTGAGGTCCAGGGTTCGATTCCCGGGCGGGTCAATTTAGAAAACATTTTTTCTACATTTTCTCGGGTCTGGGTGTTTGTGGTACCTTCGTTGTTTCCTAATTCCATAACAAAAGTGCTTTAGCTACTTACTTTTAAATTCTGATCTCAAAGTAACCAATGTGTGTTACGTTGTCACTATATATATAATAGTCCGATTAATGGTTATTTTTCTATATTTATAAAATACCAGTAAATAATAATAATACCAGTAAAAAATATTAATAACTAGCGACTTGACACGGCTTCGTAAGTGTGGTTACACTACTCGAGTGATTGTAATTGTCTAATTTGAACAAGATGCAGTGATTGATTGTGTATTGAATATAAAAAATATAAAAATACAACTATGTACAATAATAGTTAGAGTTACAACCTTTTGGACTTTTTGTAACTAAAGTTTATGTTCGACACGTGGCTATCCTTGTTTACAATACAATATATGTTTTACATCCATATATTTCTACTAGATAAACATTTATAAATACATATAAATGTCCATGACTTGAGTACAAACATTCATATTATATTCGAACATATTCGGACTTTTAGCTTCGAAGATAGGGTTCCAAGGGGACCAACTCGGCTATAGGGTCATATTTTTTTTTAGTTGTAATATTTTGCTTTGAATTCTGTATATATTTGTGTGTGTGCGTGTGTAATTGCAGTATTTTTACGTACTAATGCTCCACCGACCTTGAAAACCATAACACTTGCTTCGAATAACCGTGATAGGAACTAGATTTTTTGCAAGCGTGATGACCTTAGTATACGCTGCTTATTCGCTTTGTTTTTATTTTATTACGATCTCCTAAAATAAAGTTACAATATTATATAATACGGTCAAATTCACAAACAGTAAACAGCCCCTGACTTCGTTCGCGCTTTTAACCTCGTATCTCTCAATCTATTTCTAAAGATAAAATGCTTTCAGTATCTAAAAAGAATTTATTTTGAATATTGAGTGGCTTTATTCAATAATGAATGAATATGCCTCTGAATTTTGCTGTGTTTTTTAAAATTTAGAATGAGAAAAGAATCTGTAATGATTATCCTGTGTATTTTTATGTAATTAACTTTTTTGTTCTGAAATTCAAACAAACACAGTCCAAAAAAAAATAACAAAAACGTTTTTTATATTTACTAGAGGAAAACCCTAAATAATTTACATACAGCATCCTACCTACTTGTTTTTGATTATTTTAGTTGTATTATAAGTAATACCTGTATTATAATTGTAATAAGAAACCTTTGATAATGCCATAAAGGTATTTTAATATAAATAAATGTGGAATAACTAAAAGTGAATTTTAATGTGTTTAATGTGTTTTTCTATATTATATTATTCGCCTCTGAAACATAGCTTATTTTTTTTAAGTTATTCTCACATAACAGTAGCACTTACTGAAAAGAAAAATTCTTTAAATGTATATTGGTGAGACAACTTCGAAATATATTCGATTAATAAAAACAATATATTTATGAGGAAATTAAAGAAACATTTGCCACTTATATTCCGTATAGATGGCGTTATTCGCATCTATTAATTTTATTTGTAATTTTCAAAAAATTTTAAATTAATGTAGTGGGAGATATCAAAGATACAAATAGCATTTTAAAATAGTAGTAATTGCTCTAGTATTAAATAATTAGTAATTAGTCAAGTAATTATTTCATTCCATAGGAGTCTTAATTATTGCCGAGGACCTATTTTTATATATTAAACTGTGTAGTGTCGGCGTGAGAATAATACGGGGGGTATTATTCTCTCTTTCCGAGAATTGTAATCGGCGACTCAGTGAAACTCTTTGTAAATGGAAAGCTACCTGGGGATGACAGAATAGGACACCTATCTTGAAAAGTAATTTATAATTAAGCAGACCAGTGGGAAGCGCCTCGGGATGCGAGGTGTCCTGTTCAGCAAACGCCAGGCCGCCTGACTATTTTATCATTAACTGAGCTGAACTGAGACTCACGAAAAATAGCAAGAATTGGCAGAAAACGCGTGTCACCGAAACGCCTAGAAGCTTATTCGAGAGTCTTTAGGAGAACGAAAAAAGCAGATTTGAAGTATGGATAACCAATATACATCGACGCAATGTATATTGGTTTTGCCAAAGCGCATTAACTAAGATATTTGCAGTTTCTTTCACTTCTATGAGGGGAGGTCAAAAAGTTCGCGGAATGAGAGGGACAAATAAGAGAGGAGAAAATTGTTTGGAGTTTAATCTCAACTTCTTAAGATTAAACTCTAAACAATTTTTCCTCCTCAATATATTCTCCGTTAAACCTAATACATTTGAATCTCCTACCTAATAATTTGTTTATACCGTCAAAAATAAAATGTGATTGGTGTCAAAATAGAGAACTTGACTTGAGTTTTTCCTCGCAGCTTTTTCTTCATTTTTGGAAAAAAATATTAGGATTGTAGGATGAAAATATTAAGATTGAGGGAAGGACCCAAGTCTGGATTGTAGGGTGGGTGATTCAGTAATTCGATGCCGCAACGGTGAATGGCAGCCGTTGCAACATGGCACGTGTGAACAGATGCAAAAGGCGCACATTTTGACAGTTTATCTCTTCTTTTTTGTTGATGGTTTCTTTATAATAATAAATAAATAAATATCTTCACGCATTTCCCAATACAGTGGTAGACAGAGGTCAAGTCTAGACAATTAAGTCCCTTTGACCCACCTTCCACCGAAGATATTTTCGGGGACAACGTGACAGGTGGTGAGCCCGTCGCCGCCTTTATGTCCAAGCCAACGATGAAATTCGTACATAAGTTTTTGAAAAACTCATTGGTACTGCCACCTGGGGATCGAACTCGGGTCTCTCGACTCGAAATTCCGACCACCCAACAACTCGGCTGTCGTGACTTTACTTGGTTTCTTTCAATCTTTATAATAATGAATCGTAGTTCTGTCCCGTTATAGTAACACCACGTTCTTTATAATCGATCAGTAAAATTACTTCTGTATTCCAAAAGACCAGTTGCCTGGATCTTTCCGGCTGATTGTGCCACTTTGTTGGCGGAGGTGTGCCTTTTTTAAGCTACTGCATAGACTCTTACTTTGACTCAGGTTCATAGTGGTGAACCCCTGTTTCATCTCCAGTAACGATGCGGTCCGTAACTTCTTCCGTTCTATCTCCACAGAGCCGAAAACACTCGATAGGTGTCGTTTTCGTAGTGGCGTGAGCATTTTTGGAACCCATCTTGCATTGACCTTAGTCATCCCAATTTGATGATGTAGGATATTTAAAATAGTTGGGACACTCCAAAGATTGCAGCAAGTTGTTTCTTCTAAAGCCGGGCATCTTCCAATACAAGTTTTTTCTTTCGTCCGGAGCGGGGGTCGTCTTCAATGAACTCTCGTCCTTATTTGAAAAGACCATGCCACTTGGAAATCATGGTTTTACCAGGGGTAGAGTCCGCGTAAACCGCTAACATTTCTTGAAAGAGAGTCTGACCGATTTTCCTTGCTTGATAAGGAACTTAATAACGGCGCGGTATTAAATTTTCTCCATACTGGCTGACTTCTTCCCGATTCAGTTGTTTGCAGCCAATTACCCAGTTTACCCAATTAAGCTAAAACTTCGTATGTATACTCTTAATGATTGTTCCTATCTGGACGAGAATACTATCTACTACCAACCCCTTTATTCCGCGAACTTTTTGACCTCGCCTCGTATATCACATCACGCAATATATTCTTGATCTGTGAATAAGTCCCAAAAAATTTCTTCCTTTTGCGAGTGATGGTTAATATACATTATAATAAGTATTGCTTATGGGGCATTAAATAAGTACAATATTGCTAAGGTGCCTATATTTTTTTAACATGTAACGGAATAGTAATAAAGCGTAGGCAACAACAATAGAATTTAAATATACGCCCTTATCCTAATTAAGCTCTGGCATATACATATCTGGCATGTACTCCACAAACATATATACACACACTCACTCTCCCACATGCACACACACACACACACACTCGCGCTGCTTTTCTTTCGTGATTACTCCTCTGGTCAAAGGAACTAGAACTTCCTTTCAGAGAGGTACCAAAGCTCACCGCAGTCTCCTAACCTAAATTGGCTAAAGCGGGCCGAAGACGCTAACGCGCGGAGCGGACTACCTTTATACGTACATATGTGCGGGCTACGCAGAGCAATGCTTTGGCAACACGCCGCGCCGCGCCGCTCTATTTTTAACGAACCTTGAGATCAACCGCCCTTGCCGTCGTAATAGAAGTGACAATGTAAATCCGTCCCTTGTTAATACACTATAAACAAATATCTACTTTTTATATTACTTGTAGTAAAAAGCCTTTTCATTTTTAGGTATAACGTCATGTCTATTTTCACTTTGCACTTCCTACGATGAATTTTCTGAATGACCTCATCTTATTTTTGCCGTTTGAATGCTTCTTTTGAACAGTATGCGGCTGGTATAAAGGTAAATGTCATAACGTGACCCTAACCTCTTCGTTTATCTATTTTAGACTCACGAGTGCTGTGAATTCTCAGTCTCTTTGTTACCTTGCTATTTGTGAAATGTTAGTAGCTATCGAAAATAATCGTATATTTTCATTGTTTTATTCTGTGGGATAGCTACGCGATGTACCCACGATGGATTGTTGGACCTATATATGTATTCTAATTGTCTAGACCCTCTATCCACCCCAATATTGGGAATGGCGTAAAGATATTTTCTTCTTAATTCGTTAAATACAGAAATTACATGTTTCAAGATTTTCTATTGAAGAAAGAATATAACCAAGTTACAGCGGGTTTTCTCCCGGTAAAAGCTCTGAAATTTAATATGCCTTGGTTAAAGGAATTTTAATGGCGTTTTAATAAATCATTACTAAAAAATTCTGCGTTCAATTGTTCTATGAGCCTTAAGTATTGGATACACCTACTTAATTTATGGGAGTGTCTAATAAATGTGTCCACTATCCATCTAATAAAATGACGCTATGTGGGTTTTGCTATTACTCCAGGTTAAGGCAGCGGTAGGGACGCTGTTACCCATAGACAGGGTTTTTTTGCGTCAAACCAAATTTTCAAAGATTTCAAAATGTATGTGAAGTAAGGAAGAAGTATTGCTGTATGTTTTTACTAATTAACCCGTTTTATAAACCTATCTAACATCCTACAATAGGTTATGAAATAGTTACAAGGACTCTGAATTTATTACAAAGTGTCAAAATAAGTGTAAACAAGGTGTTTTTTTATATTTTGCTTAAGTTTGAAAAAAAAAATCTTCGATCATTTGTTGAAAATTACTAGTGATAGTTGAAAGATGTTTTGGAAAGCTGTAAAGAATTTTCATTTAAATAGAGCTTTAAGCTCCAAAAAATTCCTCATAATTTCTTGAAAAAATCGTTCTCTATTTATTATTATTAATATATTTACGTTCTTAAAGTCGCGATAGCCGATAGGTCGGAATTTCGAGTCACGAGATCCGAGTTCGATCCCCGTACCAATGGGTTCGAACACCAGGCTCGTACCAATGGGTTTTTCAAAAACTTATTACGAATTATATCGTTGGCTTGGACATAAAGACGGCGACGGGCTCACCTGTCCACCATCACCATCTGTCACGTTGTCCCGAAAATATTTTTGGTGGAAGGTGAGTCAAATGGACTTGTCTAGACTTATACCTCTGACAACCCCTGTATTGGAAATTGCGTGAAGATATTTATTTATTTATTTATTTAAGTTCTTGGTAAAAATTCAACCAGCCAAGAAACGTCTCTAAGTTTTCTTTATGTTTGAAAAGATTTATTTTTTACAGTTATATTTATCGCTATTTTGAGTACTATTTTGTCACTAGACAACACGTATTTAAAATAGCAGCTTTTCTGAAATTTTATGTATTTGAAGGTTATGCCAAAAATTTGAGACTGCGGTGTAAATCTTTTGGTAATATACCGGTAGAGAATACTTTAATTTGCATTATAAAGAATTTATTTAGACTCCTTTTTAAATAGTCGCTAATTTCCTTATATTTTTCGGACTATTTCTATATTACTACTTTCATTACTTTTACTATTAACTATTATTACTTTTTGCATAGTGGCATTGGCAATCAGTACATGATACCTCTGTACTCACTATTTAGAATTTTCGTGCTTTTCCTAAGTCGCATCTTGTGACACCATCGACATGAGAACGTCTCTGTTCCTCCGTTTATATCCAGAGCGTCGTACAAAGAAAATTTTAGTAATTTTCATAGAAACCCATCCAATCATAAATCACTTCTAGATTGTTTTTATATAGCTATTGAGTTTACAATTTTAAGTTGTCTGTTTCGATTTAAAAAGTATAAAGTGAAAAGTAAATTAATTTTAGATGTGTCCAAAAACATGTTCTGGAGCTTGAATTTTTATTGAAGAAAATATTCGAAATAACTACGAAAATAGATAGGAAAAAAATTATCAAATCATTATGGAACGAAGGAATTATTAATTTTTTTTTTTGAAGGAATTATTTCAAAGGAATTATTAATTTAAATATAGAATATATTCTATATTTAAATTAATAAATTCCTTTGAAAATTGATATACAATATGTTCACATATGTGTATGTAGGTAATACACTTTTTTTAATAAGAATTTATTGTATAGTCCTTTACGGTTTAATTTTGCTTTACGAAAACGTATTGTACTCGTAACATACGAACACGAGCGCAGTGCAACGTACGTGCTAATGGATATAAGTGCGGCTTAAATATACAACACAGCGCGCGCCTTGTCGATGGAAGCGTATTGTTAGGCCTCATAAAATAGCTGGGAATTCAATGAGTAATCGCGTCTGTATACATTTGAGACATATCCACGGTTACGGACCAGCCAGCGTGTCTCAAGACCGGTGTAAAGTCGGCTCCTTGCTACGTCGGTGAAAGGAACTAAAAACCACCGCCGCTGCCGCGCAAACAACAATTGCCGCAACTTTATTAAAAATGGCGACATTTATATATTGTACAGTATCATTATCTATCATTGTATATCTAAACAGTATATGAAGATATTCCTGCATAGGCAACTACTAGTAGTAGTAGTTGGTATTCATGTATACATTTGTGATCAAGCACTGAAAATTAAACTTTCATTATTCCCAAATATTACTCGCACGTCATTTCATTTTTGTATAGGACTATTTGCTGGTATGAGCTGTTATTTGGACATTTGCCCACTTAAATTAGTTTAATTTAAGTGAAACTAGGAACAGCGGACCTACACGCGTCCTTTTGTGTGTATTCTCAAAGAATTTATGAAACCTATTACGAGCCCGTCACGCCATTTCATCTAACTAGTTTTTTTTTTATTTAAAAAGTTATGCACTGCGGTGCAAGCACAGGTCCTCTTATATTAAAAAAAAAATTACAAATTCCATTTTCGATTATTTTATACATTTAAATCGAAGTGCACTTTTGACATGTCTTTTTTAAGGTAGCTATGGAATTATATCTGGCTTACTCGTCATGGACTATACGTAAAGATATTTATTTATATTATAGCTGTGGTTAATAGCCTTTTTGAGTGATATCATGTGAATTCATAATAAAGACTTGTAAAATTTCACTGCAGAACATAAGTTTTTCCCGTAAGTGAGTGAGGGTTTCTGATAATCGGCACGCTTGATAAAGAAACGTGCGAGCATTGGTAAATAAAACTCAATATATATATTTACTAAGTACTTTACTTCGTAACCTGACTTGCATGTCAAGAATTTGTATTGATTTTATCCACTTATAAATAGATAAATTTTATGAATGTCGATATGTAATACCTCATAATACCTCAGTAATGATTTAAAATATTTATAATTCATGTATATGTATGTATGTATGTGTATCTATGTATATGTTTATTATGTATATGTGTAGTTTTTTGTGTAATATATATTTAATAATATATATCTGTCTACCCCTGTATTGGGAATTGCGCGAAGATATTTATTTATTTATTTTAACGTTTTACTTTTTAATATTATCGTTTTATTTTAAACGAAGGTTCATATATACTCGATGGAATCTCACTATTGTAACAATTAGTCAAACATTTTTACTTTTAGATGGCGTTTTACAAAAGATCTTTACTACCCTGCAACGCAGATTATTACAGTGTACAAGTTGAGTCTAGGTTGTCTCAAAAAAATGATTGATGCGCGTTAACTTGCAAACTGGTTTTCACAACTCGATAGGATGCTTGTCAGTTGTTTTGTCTAGCAAACGCATTTATCATATTAGGATTCTGTAAAGTTGTACTTTATTTCGCTTTACAAACATGACACCGTGTACTCAGAAAATAAGACCATCACCGATTACCAATGGACTTTTTTTTTAGCAAAGATGCTCGTTCTGTGCTGACATAAAATAGTTTAGAAATGTTTTGTATAATCCAATATTGTTTGTTGCAGTCTCAATGAGTGCTACTTCGCAAACAAGGGCGCGGCGCTGGTGTTGGGCGGCGCGGAATTCGAGTGTGCAGAGCAGCGGCGTTCACCCGCACGCCCAATTCCACAGCCCGACATACATCATCACCTACGGGCTATGTTCTACCTTGTGCGCCCGGAGGAAACGCTTAAAATGGTAATAAAGAGAATGTTTGGTAGTTGGATTCAACTGTATGATTTACGTATGTATGTTGTATGATTTCATTCCCATTTCCATTGTAGATCCCGTTCGAATCCGAGACTTATTAGGTGTTATCATTAAGAGACTGGTTAATGAGCACTGTCATTATATATATACATACATATACATGTGCTTAACTATGTATTTATGGATTAATGTAATTAAAATTGATCGTGACATCTTAAATAAATAGAAGCACACAGAAGAAACAGAAAGAAATTTGGTGTTAAAATAAGTAGAGCCTTTGTTAATGTTTATCGTTTATATCATTGTATGTTTATAATTATATGTTTGCATAGACTCGTAATAAATATATATTGTTATATATTCAAGCATAATGTATAACGGGGTAGGCCAAAGTCAAGTGTCACTATCCTTACACAACTTTTTCGCCTCTTTCAAGTTTATCAGCTTCTTCAGACATGTATCCGTATTCTCTTGACCCTCTCCTCTTCGAGGAATTTGCTCATATGGTGTTCAAAAGTTAGTATCGGCCTATCTCGACCTGTCCTATTATTAATTTACGCGCAGTATATTTTCTTCGTCATTCGGTTCATTTATTCGGTTTACATGCACAAACCACACTCGCCCTTATTCAATTTAGTGATAAGATCATCTTTCAAACGTGCCAAATTGCGAATCTCTACGTTTCGTTTTCGGTCGGTCAAGGAGATGCCGCTCAACTTACGAAAAGATCGTATGTTGTGCGGAGTATTGCTTCAAGCAGTTTGCTTGTATGTTTTTTCTGGCAAACTCAGGTTTCACTGTCATTTAACAAAGTTTGTAGCAACACTGCTTCATTTATCGAAAGGCTGTGCATTTTTCACTACCCACTTTCTTTTGACTAAAGTAGACAGGGTGCCATTGACTCTGTTCCCGGCACCTACACGTGTGTCCACATTTATTTCGCATCTCCCATCTCGGCTAAGCGAGCATTCATTTATCGGAATACATGTTTAAATGTAATATTTGTATGTCTACTATTTTGAACTCTCTCTAGTAGTACCCAAAAATTCTTCAAAAATCCTAAATATTCCGAATCCTACAAATATTATTACATTACTACACAATTAGGATAAATATTATATATCTAGGATAAACATAGCAAACAAAAGCGACGTGTGCTATCACCTGATATATTATGCCTTGCATAGGTACCCTTTGCGTATTTTATTACGCGCAAGGCGGGAAATGGTAGCTGTTGCATTTTTTAATTCCAGATCCACACTGGAACAACTAGGTTAGACCCAAGAGGTGAGTTTGATTCTTACATTATGTAATTGGGGTTAAATAATGCCGGTGCTAGGCGGTGAAGTTGGAGAGCGCGCACGCGGGCCGCACGCGGTATCTGGTCGTGGTCTGCCGGACCGAGGAGGCGGCGCTGCTCGGCATCGACTGCAACGAGAGGATCACCGTGGGGCTTGTGCTGCGAGTGCTCGCCGACACTTCCATCAAGTTGGACGGAGACGGGTGAGAGAACGTATTGATTGTTTGGGCGTTGTTCAGATAGATTCGGAATGTGAGACAACAATCAGGCCACGACAGCAACGTTTTTTAAGCTGATCACCATTTATTACTCAAAGAGCAACGCGCAACTTCACTTAAGGTGACAAAGTTGGTTACACATTATTCTTTGTGATTTTGTTTAAGGAATGAATGCATGAAGTGTACTTTCACTTCCTATAGTCTTATATAGAATTAGGTGTGTGTCATTGCGTGTCATACTTTGGACGTAATTGGATCATATTTGTTTTCGCGAGACAACACTTACTAAAACTTTGTTTTTCTTGGGTATTTATTAATAGTAAAAAGGGGTTCGGAGTCATGAGACCCGGGTTCGATACCCAGGTTGCATGCTCGTACCAATGGTTTTTTTTTTCAAAAACTTAGTTCGAATTATATCGTTGGCTTGAATATTATGACGGCGACGGGTTCACAACCTGTCTCGTTTTCCCAAAAATGTCTTCGGTGGAAATTGGGTCGAAAGAACTTAATTATCTAGACCTCTGTCTACCCCTGTATTGGGAATGGCGTGAAGATATATTTTTTCTTTGAAATTAATAAGTAACAAGTTTACCTATGAAAATTATTTACTGCTTCTTAACTGACTTCCAAAAAAAGCAGAAGATCCTCAAGTCTTTTGAATGTTTTTTATGTTTACTACCTCATAGTTTTGTTATACTTTTGTTAACCGCTTTTGATTATGTTAACCGTTTGAAAGGGTATACTTTCGATAGAATCCCAAGGAAAACATTCCTAAAATTACTTAGGCGTTTAATAGTTTCTACTGCTTGTATTCCGACGGACAGTATTATCATCATCATCTCGACCAACGGCTTCATCTACCTCTAAGTACAAGTCTCTATAAGTTTGTGGCGCCAAAGTGTTATCTTCATTACCCAGTACGAGGCTTTCATACACAAAAGTGAAAAAAATAACCGCATTCAAAAGAACACACAAAAGCTAAAGCATTGTTACCTAAACTTGGTACTTATTCATTTAAATTAAATATTCTAATGAGCACTTCTTAGTAATGTGGTTGAAGGCAGAGCCGATATAACATTATGTCTTAACTCAAATAATTTATTCATCCATATAAGAAATATACAATTGAAATCATCGATTGTAATTTTTAATCTACCACCGTTTCGTAATGACATCCCTCTGATGGAGAATAATCAAGCGAAACATACGCCGCACGTATCCCTTTTTTAGTTACTAAAAAAAAGCAATTTTGAAAATAGAATCATTAAAAAGCATGGGTGAGATAAACTAGATACCGGAGATTATTATCATTAAAATATTGGTTTATAATATAGTAACCCTTTTAATATAGTGGCTTTAATAAATTTCTTGAACCTGTTAATAGTAGATGAATATAATTTTAATATCAAGTAATACAATACAATCAACGGCACTCATTTTAAGCATCGCACAAGGTAATATATAGTAATATGACGGGGAAAACAACATACAATCAAACTGAGAACTTCCTTCTTCTCTCAAAGTCTGATAGAAATAAAACTTTTGCTTTGATATGTTTGAGGATATGTAATAAAATAAAGGTCTCTGTATTTAAAAGACACGAGGTAAGAATAAAATCTGAAATATGGGTAAATAAGTAATATCTAGAACAGGTTAAAGGAATGATAATTTGGGCAGCGTATTTAGCCGTGACGGAAGATGTAATCTAGACATGAACAGGTGTGTAACTGCTGGTAACCATGTCTCCTGGACCTAAATACACTTGTCTGCGTAAGTGAACATGCAGGGCGATGTCAAAAATTAATGTCTTGATGTAATGGCACTAAAACAAAAACAAGTGTAGTATGTGAACAAAAACTTGCTTCGCATAAGTAGAGTTAGCGCGAGCAAATAAGTCGAAGAAAGGAACGTCAGTCTACGCAACCCTACGCATACAAGGAAAATAATGTTGTTGTTGTTTTTATTACTCGCTCGAGAGGCAAAGAAACTAAGCCATACAGCCTTAGGAAAATAATGAATCTGACAGCAATGAAAAAGATATGAAAGCACTAAAAAACTAAAGAAACAAAGTATGAAAATACTAGGCGATGTATCCTTCGTCGTCAAGTACGATGAATGAAAATGAACAAAAGTAATTTATATTATTCCTAGTTTTTATCGCTCTGTCAAAGTTATAATCATAATCATTATTAAATAAATAGAAAAATATAATACGATTATTTCGCAATCAATAAGAAAAAGTTGACGCGATACTTAAGTGATAAATCGGAACTTCGTTTCGCCGTAATTTTTTTACCCATATACATAGTTGATTGTTAAGAGTCCAAGCATTCATCAAAGTAACTTAAATTTTGTAAAAAATAACAAAATGGCGCAAATGCAGCCATGACTGTGGACAAATCTTTGATACCTTCTGAAGGAAGGCTGAAGGCGTTACGCCGTAACAAACAAACAAGCAGACATAATTAAATTCGCGTTTATATTATTAGGTATGATTGTTATTTTAATAATATCTTTACGTGTCTAAGTTTATACATTTATGTAGCAGACGATACAATAAATATAAATATTTACAATTTTTTTGAATATTCATATTTTTCATTGAACGCTAAATAAATAAATAAAATAAATATCTTCACGTAATTCCCAATGCAGGGGTAGACAGAAGTCTAGTCTAGACAAGTCCCTTTGACCTACCTTCCGCCAAAGATATTTTCGGGACATCTCACAGGTGGTGAGCCCGTCGCCGTCTTTATGTCCAAGCCATAGATATAATTTGTATATAAGTTTTTGAAAAGCCCATTGGTACGAGCCTGCCATCTGGGGATCGAACTCGGGTCTTTCGACTCGAAATTCGGACCACCCAACCACTCGGCTATCGTGTTTTTATTTAGCTTGATTTGATTGAACGCTAAAACGGCGAATTATTTTTATAATGTATTTACAGTGTAATGAAACAATAATTTCAAATAACGCGATCTGTAATAACCAATATGCTGAGCATAGTATATTTAAGTGTGAAATATAGCAGATCGCAAATTGTCCTAGATGGTATTTGGAATTCTATGCCTTTCCACTTAACACTACCGATCTCAATGCTGCGTTTGTACATGAATAGACACACTTTGTACCATTTGCCTTCACGTGTGATGCCGATATTATCATATCAGACAGCCCGACACTTGCCAACAATCACAAGCAGTTACCTAGCTCACCATATTCTCGGGTGAACTATGAACAATAACTAATTAAGGATTCATTGTCCACAGAGGGTTTAGCGTGTGTGTGTGCAATCAACAACATATATTCAAGCCTGTATCTGTTCAAGCGATGTGGTAAGTTAGCCTGTAGTTTAATATTTTGTTCATAAAACAGTTGATTTATTTATCGGTGTATGTTAAATACAACATTAGTTGAGTTTTTTATTTTATATATTTTTTTCCATAACATATGAATTTTTATATTATAAGATTTCGACTTGTTGCATTGAATAATTATGAATATTTTCATTTAGCGTATATTGAATATGGCTTTGCTTGATGTTTTATAGTAAGAGATTGATTGATGAAAAAGCATATTGGTTGTTAGAGTCAAACTACAAAGTGACATAAATATTATATCTTATTAAATAGAAGATACTTAACATATTTTACTATCTGCTAACGGCTTAAGAATATAGCCACCCGCTTTCTTCCCGTGGGTGCCGTAAGATACGAACGGAACCAGCGTTGACTATCGTTATGGCGACCGATAGAGTGCGCAATGGCCATCTCTTCAACTATCAGATCAAAACAATCGGACCGAAGATGGGCAGCAGCGTCTGAGATGCGAGTGGTCTGGTAATGTGATCGCCAATCCGCTTGCCAAGCGTGACGATTCAATCCGAATTGGGAATTCCTCCCTATGGGAGAGAGGCTTTTCCTGCAGTGGACTTTTACAGGCAGTTTATGTACATAATGAGCACATTAAGGCAGCATTGAGCGAGTTAAGGCACGTGTGTGCTGCAGGTCCGCGCTGCAGACGCTGCACCGCGCGAGCGGGCGCGCTCGCGAGCTGAACCACTTCGCGGGCGGCGCGTCGCACGGCTGGTGCGCCTACTACGAGGCGCGCGTGGACTCGGACCGCTCCTGCCTCAACGAGTGGCACGCCATGGACTGCCTCGAGTCACGCCGCCCGCCCTCGCCGGATTCGCTCCGGCACAAGTCAGTCTGCCTTCTCAATCTGACTGAAATTGATTCAATTTGACTGAATTCTTCAAATCTGACTGATTCTTATCCTTTGGATACAGCATTAGAAGAAATGATATTAACAAACATTCAACAAATACATACAAAAACATTCATAATGGAATTAATAAAAAATACTACGCATATTGCTCATACTAGTGAGTTATTTTAAACTTATCTACGATCTATATCGTTGGCCTGGACACTTGTTTAGAGTATAGGATAAATGTTAAAATGTAGATTACATATTGTGTTTAGTATCAATAATGTTTTAATATTCTGATATTTGAGGGGAGACTGTTTTGTGCCAACCGTCCATCGTTACCTACTATTTTCAGATGACAATACTATATCAGCTGAAAGATTGATTTACACCGAGCTTTTATATTATATAAGATTCTACTCACGATCTACTTCGCTTATTATGTTGAATTTCTTTAGGAAATTCCGAAAACGGGAAAATCAAAATAATTATTATACTTTGTTATTCAATATTCGCAAACATTCTACATACAAACGTTATAATATTGGTTGGAAAAACAGAAATGTTAAAAATGAACTTCACAGTTAATTATTACTATATATTTTTTAATATCTATCAAATTGGCTGCCGTTTACGCCAAATACAATTGCTGGTGCCGTTGATGAAATTGTTTTATCAAAATCGCGGACAATGTGCTGCGCGCGGGGGAACGGTTAGCAGTGTGTGATAAATTTGTATCCGCTAGTTCAGATACAATCAACCATCACCTGTAGTGCGTTAACAAAACGCAAAATCTGCCAAAAACATCTTGAACCTTTCGCCAAAACATGGCGAATTTTGCGTTGTAAACTGGTAGCAGTAGAAGAAATTCAATATGGGGTTTGGAGAAATTGGCAACTAGCCATGATTATCTTCAGTGATTAGGCCCATTTCTGGATTGACGGGGGAGTAAAATTGTCGAATTTGGGTCAATACCAATCCACATGAAATCCAAACACGTTCAATGCCTCCCGAACAAGTCACAGTTTTGTGTGGATTTTGGGCTGGCATTGACATTGATTCATATTTCTCTGGTGACGACACTGGCGAGGGCATTACCGTCAGCGGCGAGCGCAACTAGTCGATGACTACCAACTTCTTTTGGTGTGAATCAGATGATATGGACATCAAAGACACGTAGTTTCAACAGGACGGCGCTGCGTGCCACACGCAGTACTTGACACACGGGATGTACTGTACGAGCAATTTGCGGGCATGACCATCTTATGTGGAGATGACGTGAATTCGTCACCGAGACCGATTGATCCCGTTGGTCTCTTTGTAGGTTTTCTTAAATCGCAGGAATATGTGACAAAGCCAACATCCTAGCCATTGATCAATTGCAGTCAGATGTATGCGCCAGATTCATAGATAATTAGACGCGCCGGACTGTTAAACGATCTCACACACACACACACACACACTCACACTTTGTTTTATGTATTTAAATTTATATTCATTTAGTAATAATGAAATTCCTCTAACGGAAAAGAAACTGACGAAAGAAACTCCGTAGGTATTCTCTTTTTTGACCAATCTTACATATTGATATAATATGATATATAAATAAGATATGGTTTTTTTCTGGAAATGGCTCACGGCAGGCTCACTACCTTTCACATTTTCCCAAAAAATGTATTCAGTGGTAGGTGGTTCGAAAAGACAACTGGGGAACTGGAAAAGACATATAGGGGTAGACCTCTGTCTACCCCTGTATTAATAATGTAAAATATTTTTGCCTTTCTTTATATTTATCATTTAATAATTAACTGTTATTTGTACACATAACAACATGATAATGTTTTGCGAAATACATAACGGTCACAGTAAAATGTTTTTTGGGTTTGTTTAACAATGAGTTTATTCTGGCGGATACTCAACTGAGCTCCGGCCGAGAGATCGTTTTGCGTTACCTAGACCTCGTTCCTTAACCTTACAACAATCTAACATGATCATTATATGTACTTAAATTTTGTAACCGTGTAAAATGGAACAAATATTTTTATGCGTTTAAAGCTCATTAGCATTAAATTGCATCATTAGGTGATGCTTGAGGAATTTCAGCCACAAACTTTCGGTGTCATTGTTAAGGCCAACTAAAATATGTAGAATTATAAACTTTTATATAATATTCTTTGTGTGGGCTTTGTCTGAACGGATTTAATAGAATTTTATGATAAAAGAAAAGATTTGAAGGCTACGTTAAAGTAATAAGAAACGCAATTTATTTTAAGTCACATACATTACAATATTTAGAAAAAAAAATTGCATGGTGGAACATGATATACGTTTTCTTCTACGAAAACTAGTTTTCTTATAAAATCTTAGTTAGAAACACTAACTCTTCATTTACCATTTTTAGTCAATTCATTAGTTTTTTTTCCTTCATGCTGTTTTCCATATAAGGTTAGGCAGAGGTCTAGACAATGAAGTCCTTTCAACCCCCTTTTCACAGAAGCTTATGTAGTTATTATATGAACGATAATTAATAAATGTAATTTGATACTGAATAAAGTATTTTTGATAGAAAACTAATTCGTTTTCGTTGGTTAATCCGAGCTGAAATGGATATTAAATATATAAACTAAAGTTTTCTGCCACTTATATAATTCCAAAGCATCTTGATAGATTCGAATTCAAACTTTCTGTGAGGCATAGTAACACAATGAATAATATTAATTTTAAAACATACAATATATAAAATGTAATTGTAGCCTTTGGTAGTAATAACTAATATTTTATAGTTTCTTTTAATTTTTTACATTTTCCTGTGCGGCAAAAAAGGATTAATTTAATTTCATTAGCTTTATTTCTCTCGCATATACTCTACCCTTACCCGAGGTAATAGCTAATTACTTCCAATATTATTAATTTGACAAGATTTTTACTTCTATTAATGTTACCCGGATTATTTATTACATTTATAATAAAAAATCGTAATCTAAATATATTGTTTTACTCCATTGCAGGCCCAGAGAGAGAGACGAAACTGAGCGTGTGATTCGATGCACGCTGAAAGAGATCATGATGAGCGTGGATTTGGATGAAGTGACGAGCAAAGTGATCAGAGGGAGGCTGGAGGACGAACTCGACATGGACCTAGCCGAGTACAAATCGTTCATCGATCAAGAGATGCTAACGATACTGGGACAGATGGACGCACCGACGGAGATATTCGACCACGTGTATCTCGGCTCCGAGTGGAACGCCAGCAACCTTGAGGAATTGCAACGAAATGGGTGAGTTCCGCTCGGCTCTACAACGCTTTCATGGTCGCGCGATTTATCTGCTACATTCACCTCGGTATTTGGAAAATCCGAAAATGCGTAATTTATTTACCATGTATTACAAAAAACGTAAGAGTTTAAAAATCTATACATGTATAATAGTTTTTGATTAATCAAAGAAAACGCTTTTTCATTCATATAAATTTAAAAAAAACGGTTCACAATAGTAAAATAGTAAAAAAAAGACGTAGTTTAGAAAAAAAGACAATTTGTAATCTCTGCTCTCCTATGGGAAGACAGACCTATATTCGGAATTGGTCATCTCGTCGTCTGCCAGTAGCCATAACGCTATTCACATTGGATATGGGTGTTTCTCCGAGTTGACTCTGCTAGCATTTTCTTACGCATTACCAAATTGCTGCTTACATGTCAAGCTATTATTATTTTTCGTCTTTCAAAAGTCACGGTCACACTGTTAATTATAATTTAATTTATGTTTGGCAATGTTGTTCTTAAATCTTCAAGCATTCCCAATGTCCAAATAATTTTAGCAGAGCGTGACAGGTAGGAAGCCTGTCGACGTCTTAGTGTCCGTACCAACTTTCAACTCTTTGGTGTGAGCATTAGTTATGGGGATCGAATTCGGGTCACACAACCACTCTGCTATCTTAATCTCTTTTTATTTGACGATAATTACGTGATCGCTTTGAAAGGTTGGATCCAACATAACATACATAATGCCTGCACTAGAATTACGGTTACATACAATAAACATGTTTCATGTACGCCGCTTATGGGCGCACTCTTTAATTTTTTTCCCGTGGAAACCAAATAATAAAATAGCTATTTTCATCAAAAATTTCAATTGTTTAAATCTCTTTTTCAGGGTGAGGCATATATTGAATGTAACGAGAGAGATAGATAATTTTTTTCCCGGTATGTTCGATTACCTAAACATAAGAGTGTATGACGATGATAAGACTGACCTATTGAAACACTGGGATAACACGTTCAAGTATATTAATAAGGCAAGGAACGAAGGCTCCAAAGTGCTTGTGCATTGCAAAATGGGAATTAGCAGATCTGCTTCTGTTGTTATTGCTTACGCTATGAAAGCATTTAATTGGAACTTTGACAAAGCTTTAAAGCATGTAAAAGCAAAACGGAATTGTATCAAACCTAATACTAACTTTCTAAGTCAGTTAGAAACATACCAAGGTATACTAGATGCAATGAAAAATAAAGAGAAACTGCAAAGGTCTAAATCTGAGACTAATTTAAAGTCTCCTAAAAGTGACTCTAAAATAGAAAATAAGATAATGGATCCTGTGCCTTTAGTTTTAGCCTTAACTGGATCCTATTCGGGTCGACCTCGATCCTGGTCCCCCGATACTAAACTTGCTTCAGAGTTGTTGCCACAGACTTCGGTCTCACTTGAGAACTTGGCCTCGGAGACCCGTCACATGCTTATCCCGTCAGCCAACGGAAGTTACAGCGTTTCACCAAATCAAATTATAAGATTAAAAGAGGAAAAGGAAGAAGGAGGCCTTTCGGTAAAACATATCGTTAACGAAATAGAAAATGCCGCTTCCGGTGATCGTAAAGATATCACAAGGAGAAATCAAAAATTAAATTTTGGTAATAACTATGAGGTTCTGAGCAGCAGGTCGTCTGAAGCATCGGTTGGATTGCCAGCTCAAGTTGCTGATGTTAACTGCAAGCTGGCGTCGCCATTGCGAAATTTAGGTCACAAATATTCACACTCGGATGTGGAAGCCGATAAAATCCATACATGGGATCCCGGGGAAGCGCCATGGTTGAAAGGTGATGACGGTCAAAACATAAACAATAGTGAAAATAGTAACATAGTTATAAAAAGTGATAGTGGGATAGTAGACGTTAAAATAAAAACTAGTGACGCTTTCTTAAATTACATAGATCGTAATATTGAGTGTGACGATAGTAGGATAATCGAAGACGATGCCCCGCCGCCGAGTAGACAAAGTTCCTGGAGCTCGTTCGATAGCGCCGTCGTGCCGGACCTCTCGCGGCACTCGTCGTGGGGCTCGTACGACACCAGGTCGGGCCGGCCGCAGGTGGTGCCGCGCGACGAGTCCGCCAAGCGGCCGCGGGACAGGGGCGAGGAGCGCGGCGCGCCGCCCGAGCCCGCGCCCGCGCCGCCCAAGTCGGCGCCCGAGCTCGGCATCATCAGCGAGCACAGCGAGCGACGCGGCGTGCGCCCGCCCGCCGACATCGCCGCCAACGTACGCAAGTTCAACGAAACCTGTGCCATACTGCGGGAGCTGGCGAGCGCGGCGGCGCGCATGGAGCGCGCGCGCGACCGCGGCGCCTCAACGTGGGGCGGCCGCCTGTCCGCCTCCGCGCCCGCCGACACGTGGCTGCGCAGCGCGCCGCGCCGCCGCCGCCTGGCCGCCGCCTCGCACCCCGACCTGCCGCGCGCCGCGCCGCCGCCGCGCCGCCGCGCCGCCGCCGGCCTCGTCAGCAACCTCAAGAAGGAGTTCGAGGCGCGGCTCGAGGGCGAGCCGGCGCGGCGCGGCTCGGCGCGCGCCCGCGCCGGCGCCTCGCCGCCGCTGGCCGAGGACCTGTCGGTGAAGGTGCTGGTGGGGCGCTACGACCGGCCGGGGCGCGTGCGCAGCGAGTCCGGCGGCGAGGCGGCGCGCCGCCCGTCCGACACGCACTCCAAGAAGAGCCGGCTGGCGGAGGGCGGCGGGCGGGCGCTGCGCAACTCGTTCTGCGCGGGCGAGCGGCCGCCCCCCGCCGCCGCGCCCCCACCGCCGCGCCCCCCGCCGCCGCGCCCGCAGGCCCCGCGGCGCCGGTCGTGCTGTCGATCGCGCCAGCCGACTATCCCAACGTTGTGATGTCTGTGATGTCGAAAGCTCAAAACAAAAAACAATTGCAGCATGGGAAGACCCATCCGTTGACGAGGCTCAACTTGAACCGGTCGAGTAATAGATGTTCAAATCCTGTGTATAATACTATGTAGGAGTATTACGTTTTTATTTATTATGAATTCTTGCCAAACTCGATATTTTATCTTTGTAGAGTTTTATATACTATTTACAAAATGAAATCACAGTGTATTTGTCTAACACCTAAAATTGTATTATAACGGCTGTTTGTGCGTAGAAAAATGTTAAAAAAGAATAAATTCGATACAACTGATGTACAAGTTTTACGTATGAGTTTTTATTTATACTGTCTGATCCGATAAGATTGGTCTATAAAATAAATAGTAATTTGTTAGTAAAAAAAAATTGTAGAAATAAATTTATTTTTTAACCAAAATCAACAATCTGAAGTTTTTTCCCGCTTACAAATGCTACACGAGGAATATACTGTAATTCATTTATCTTTTTATAAGATTCTTGAATTACTTTCGGTTTTCTTCGTACTGTTCCATAGTCAAAAGCATATATGCCACCGGGATTGTTTCTAATGGAACACTCAGTCTGTGAAAAATAGAATAAAAAGAATGAAAGGGATCCATTTACAACACATACTCTACGTGGTTCGTTATTACGACCTGCTTGATTCTAAATAATAGCAAATTACAATTTTATACTAACATAAGGAACATATGCACATTGTCCAGTAATCTTGCAACTTTTCTCCAACCCTTTATCTTTTTTTAAACAACACGGGAGGATATCTTTTATGTTGTATTCTAGGACACAACCATAACAAATTAAAGATATAAGAGTACCGGCGACACATATATTTGCAGCTGTGATAATTTTCCGTTTCACTTTTAATATTAAGTAGATTTGCTGAATATTTGGAAACGGCCTATAGTAATTCAGCAAGAAAATGCAATAGATGGAGAATTACTTTTCTTAGACAGATATTATGAATAGACTATATTATACCCTTTTCACCTGCAGCTCTTCTGCTGTTGTAAATGTTCATGAGCGTCAGTATTCACTTACGCTTAGGATAACTTCTTGCTCATTCCCCTCACTTTCTTATTAGAAAAAAGTAAGTATATACGCTTGGAGAGCGAACACAGACTAAGCATAACAGCATAAACCAGAATCAGTTAAAAACCATAAAATTTTAAAAATTTGTTCCACTTGATCGAAGACTATTATAATTAACACTACATTATAACTGTAGTAATAGTTATAATAATTTCACGTTGTCCCTAATAAGCTTCGATGAAAGGTAGAAGGAAAAGACTTACTACTTAAATGTCTAGATCTCTGTCTGTCTCACTTCTGGGAAAAGTGTCTTCGTAGTATTGCCTAGGTTATTACTGTTACCCAAACTTATGTAAGCATTGGTTATTTGTTTGCCAAGGTATGTGCACTCTATATATGTCGGCGTATCAATTCCCTACTCTGAACTGAATATAACAGCCACGCAGGTATAAGCTGAGCGAGGTTGTCTCCACCTCTGTTTTCTTTAGGCGTTCAGGTTAAGATATTCTGCGTTTTCCTTCCGTCAGACATTATTATTGGCGCGGTGTTCTTTTATTTTCTTATATTATTTATAGCTTTTTGTATTTTTTTGTGAATGATTAAAAGCCAGAACAAAGTGGTCTATACCCCGGTAAAACTTTTTTATTATTTTTTCATTGTGGAAACCCGTCACATTCTGAAGTCGTCAGAGTTCGACTATGACATATAGTAAAAAAGAAATGTCACACATACTGGCTATACAAGAAACTCTAAAACAACTTATAAAAATGAAACTTTGATCGAAGAAGGATATGAGTAGAACACTTAGCTCAGAAATAATTTTAAGATCCACCTTTCCGTCTATATAATTTTTGTGCGTAGAAGTTTAAAAATTGATATTAATAACAATTGAACAGTTTCAATCTGTCTCAATTTTTTTTAAATTTGGATCCTTGAGTAAGTTGTGGGATAGTCGACGCGAGTGAAACTGCAGGCGGAAAGTGCTACATACATACAATTATAAAGAGACTATAAAATTAAATAATTTGTAAATTTTGTCATGTGGTATCAGCGTAAGAAAAACACATAATTTTTTTAAACTTAAGCCAACAGGTGAGAGAGCAGCAGCGTCTATGCGATGGACACACACAGATGACTGCATATTACAGGCTGCTAGTAAAAATTGAAAGTGGTTAAAAATATCAAAAATATTGCTTTTACTTATGTAGTAGCATTTACTAAGTATTTAATAATAAAAATAGCTTGATTTTTTCAAAGAAGCTACTTACAGTCTTCAGTTTAATATCCACAACACGTAGAATATTGCCATCAGAACCACCGCATACAATTAAATTGGTTTTTGGTACAAATTTTCCACAGTAAAGTTTTGATTGATGATTGTCAGGTACTATTTTATCAATCAGTGTGCACGTGCCGTAATCCCATATTTGAATGTTGTCGTTGTCTTGCCAGGCACAGGTGAGAACCTGAAATTAAAGGAGACAACGATTAGAAGATTATTTATTACGACGAGTAATAAATGATCTTTTTTTAACAAAAAAAAAGAATGTAGGTAATACATCATCATAACTGCGTATCAAAAGCACACTGCTGAACGTAGACCTCCCCCAAAAAATTTCACATAGAACGGTCCTGTGACATCTGCATACATCAACTACCCGCAACACTGCAGGTTCTCAACCGCAGGCAAACGTAGGCAAACGCACTTAATAAGAACCCAGCAAAAAATACTGCGATCTGTTTTTGAGAACGTGGTTGAAAAATTGTACAATTTGTGCTCATTTTCAGTACAAGGTAACACTAACCTGTTTTCCAGAGTTATCAAAATCTAGTCCTTCGCCACATAAGTGAACACCGAGAAAATACCGCGTCGCGAATGGCTGCCTTGCGTCCCAGCATATGACGATATCATCCCAACCTCCGGATACTAATTCATGGTTCGATCTTGGGTTAAATGCGCATGCCAAGATTCTTGATGAGTGACCATCTATTACATTTTTTTGCCCACTGCAAAAATTCTGTTTTAACAACAATTCATAAAAATATTTTATTGTAATGGTGTGAATATAAAGATCTAATTATTCAACGACAAATAATCTTGGGCAGAATATTTTTTGGTAAGCAATGTTTAAGGAAGGGGATAACAGCGTCCATAGTAATTCTTCACTTTTGAACGCATTGGTGATATTTAAAAGATTCACCTGGGATGAAAAGATCTTTCTTGAGTCTGTGTTTCTTCATCATACATGTTGAGTTTGGCGTCATCGCCATAAGTAATGAATTTGGAGTGCCGAGGATGATAGCACAAACCTAAAGTTTGTCGTTTTTCTCTAATGGTATATAAACATTGATTATAATTGTACTTCCAACATTTAATATAACCATTAGCATCTGAAATGACAGCTTTAAATAATTTGTGATATATTATAGTAAGGTTATAGCTGAAAAATAAAAATAAAGAAAAAACTATAAAAAATTCAAGTTTTTCTTTTTTGTATTCTTATCAGGACAAGAAATATTGAAAAGGTGTACGTTATTCACGTGTTTTTTATGGAAAAGGGAGGCAAACGAGCAGGTGGCTTACGTGATGATAAGTGATTACCGCCGCCCATGAACACTCGCACTACCAGGAGCATAGCAGATGCGTTGTCGACCATAGAGTGCCCCCCCCCCGTAATTGGGGGAGGGGGGTGTGTGGGCCTCCGGTTACCTGCACTCACCAGACGAAACGCAGAAGCCTGTTAGACTTCTACTTCACGCCGGTATTCTGTGAGGTCGTGGTACTGCCCCGGTCGAGCCGGCCCATTCATGCAACAACAAAAGCTGATGCGTGGCTCTACCACTGTTAAAAAAAATAAGCGTTTAACTGTTAAAAATAAGAAAAATAAACTATATGTATTCTATCTGCTCCTCTCGTTGGCTAAATACATTAGACGTAACAAAAAATATACCTTCACGCCATCCCCAATACTGGGGTAGAAAGAGGTCTAGAGAACTAAGTGCTACCACAGCAGTGCATTAAGTGTGCAGTGAATTAAGTGCGAGCCATCTTTCACAATTTTTCGTACATTTGTTTGAAAAATCTATTGGTACGAGCATGCGACCTGGGTAATCGAATTCGGGTCTCTTGACTCTAATTATACCTATAATCTAATTAACCTATAGATGTATGAAACGAAAAAACCACACTTAAATTATCACGTCTATTCTTGTATCGTATCTTTCTGGGTTTAAACAAGAATATTTGTATTCACTGCATAATCTTGTTAATATAAAATACATCGTCGTTTCGTTAAAAAAAAAAAACAAGAAAAAAAATCCGCCGGAAGAATTTTCTTAAGATTCCCCTCTATGTAATTCTTTAGAAAATTATATGCCTACAGTGGCTTTTACAGGCCGTGTTGTATACGTATATATTTCTTGTAATAATTTAATGAATATAAGAAAACCGCTTTACAAATTGTGGTATGTAATATATAATTCTTTGCAAATACTCATACATTCTAATGCAGTATGCTCCAACCTTTTTGGTGCCATGCTTCCCCTTATCCTTCAAAAATTCTTATTTCCCATAAGTAACACACAATCGTTAATATAAAAAATTTTAATTTTTATTCGGTTTCAATTTGGTAAGATTCTATCTCAAATACGCAATATATGCAGCTGATTTCTTTTTTACCAGTGAATCATTTACAGTACCAATTCCACATCCAGCTAAAAATGAAAATGATAACGGTAGCAACAGTTTTCTTGCACATTTGGTTGAATATGGGTACTTGATTTTTATTCCTTAACAAGCCTAATTAAGTGGAATTATCAAATTATAAAGTGAAGCAAAATTATACCTGATAATTATTGACGTTAATTATCTGGGAATTCGCTTTTTTCGTAAAATTTGGCTCTGAAATCTAACATTGCATTTAAATGGCCTAAAGCGATAAGGTTAAAATGTTGTTGAGTTCATTTTCGAATGCCCCCCGTAACAACCAAATTGCCACCCTGTGCGGTGTGGGCCCCAAGTTGGGAAACACTTACAAAAACATATAACCGAATTGAAAACCTCCTTTTTTTAAGTTGGAACACCTTTAAATAATACAAATACTTACACGATGCTAAGAGCGTATTGGTAACAGGGTGGGATTTGCTAACAGGACGATGTTTGATACCGGTCACCGGACCAGGGTACGTGCGACATTCGTCATCGACGAGAGTGTGTGTGCAGTTGCCGTTACTGCAATCAAATAATCTGATTGTGCCGTCCGAAAAACCAATTGCAATATTTTTAGCGTCCTCGGTATATTTGCAGCACATGATATCCTTGTTTGTGTTTCTGTAATATAACAATTTTGAATTGACCAATAAACCAAAATAGATTAATAAGACCTATACCTTCCTCAAAGGCCGGCAACGTATCTGCTATTCCTCTGATATTGCAGATGTTCATGGGCGGGGGTAATCACTTACCATCACGTGTGCCACCCGCTCGGTTGCCTTCCTATTCTATAAAAAAACTATGGAAATTTCAGTCTTGAGAATTGACTAATTAAATTAAGAATATTTTAAGCTTATTCGAGAAACATAAAAAAGGTGTGTTTTTTGAGTCCTAATGAATAGTTATTAGAGCGCTCAGTCTGCTGTACATACAGCATTTCATACCAGCCGGTTTCAACATATCAATACCAATTTACAAGATGCACATTCAGGCCCATATGGAAAAATATCTCGACTCTGGATTGAACCATCCCAGTACATGTATACCATTTACTTAAGGAAAGTTGACAGAAATTGCTTAGTTTAAAGAAAGTTGTCAGAAATTGCTTCGAACTGTCGTCGTCAAGTTTCCCATCGTGACAGAATATTTAATTTCATTATTAAAACCTCGATGATTGACTGGTGCGTTATTCAATTAACTATTTGCCTCTCACTACAACCTTGCGGAATCTGTGGTCGCCAGGGGTGTTTGCGATCTGTTACGACGTAGCTTAGGCTAAGCTTAGGGAACTTCAACAATAGGGGTTCTCCTTCCTTTAATACTGTAAGTATTCGTGGGCGTCGGTTATCACTTACCATTTGTTGTTATCACGTCAACCTAACCTTTGGTCCACCAGATCACCGATGATGAATAAAGGGTGATGAGAAATACTCGTTTTCTATATTCTTCTATGAAAAATGCACATACATAACAGAAAGAAGATTAACATCGCCTTGATAAACTTGACTTTGATCACTGTGGAAAGAGCGATGCTCAATGTTGGGTGTACTTGTATGCACCGTCACGATGTCTTTCTTTGGAACATTACGTCCTATTAGTGTGTTTGTAACTGCAAAACTCTTTCTAGCAGCTTTTAAACTAGTTGGGGCTACCGGACCGGCAAACGCTTTCCTTTGAGGCTCCATAATAGGTTAATAAAATTTAGAAATTTTGTCACGACATTTTGTGATTTGATTATTGATAAGCACAGATCATTTTTATTAAATATATCAAGTCTATTATTATCAAAGAGAATTTAAATAACATAATTCATCTGTGCCTGTATTACAAATAAATAATATCACATTTTCTTAAGAATAATACATTATATTACCTATGCCTTCGTGTTAGAATTTGTAGAGCTAAATAAGAAAGAAATATTTTTTGCCTATCTACTAGAGTAGTTAAATTAAGCATGAAAAAATATTACAATTAAAGGGATAAACTTTCGGAGGCATCTACATCTTAAGCATGTCTTTAATAATGTGACTTTACGGATAGAGATCGTTGCCATCTTAGTGTCCCTTGACTTGGGCACAAATATATACAGATAAATATTTATATAAACTTAGATAATCAACTGACACGGGCGGGATTCCGCGACCGCTGCCGTTCCATGGCAAGGCTCTTCGGCGGTAAAATCCATAGTGTGCTACACGCATCAGTTGTAAATTTAAATCTCTTTTACTGACGCCACTTAGAGTGTTGGCACCATCTGCTATGAGCTATTCTTACTTCTTACCCAATGTTGATATTTTTTACAATACGATAACGTCATTTACACCTTTATGGTGTAATTTTTATTGAATTTGCAAATTTTTAAAGTTCTCCATAATTTAATAACAAAAAGTCCAGATGACATGCAAGTTTAAAATTAAAACAAAAATTAATTACTCAAACGTTTTTCCCCTAGCGGGATTAAACCCGCGACCCTTCGTTTGACGACATTACAAACTAAGTCATCGTGTCATATGGATATTGATTTTCCATAAACTACTTAAACATTGGGCCGAAATTTTATACTTTTTATTAAATTTTCAGCTTACTATACAGTACAGTCACTACGTTATATAGCTTACCTACTTACATACGAGGCTATTCCGAAAGTATAAAAAAATATCTTCACGCCATTGACAATACAGGAGTAGACCGAGGTGGTTAGCCCATCACCGCCTTAATGTCCAAACCAACGATATGATTCGTACTTACGTTTTTGAAAAAAGCCATTGGTACGAGCCTGGGGATCAAACTCGGCTCTCTTGTCTCGAATTCCGACCACACAGCTACTCGGCTATCGTGACTTTTAAAAGTTAGTTTTAGCTGTATAAAAACTGTGAAAAGGTCTTCTACTTTGATCTGTCCGGGAATCGAACCCGGACCCTCAGAGCTGACGACCTCATGATAATCGACATGCACGCCACTCGTCCACGGAGGTCGTCGTATTATCGCTGTTAAAATTCATATGAGCTAAGTATATGAATTTTGGGTTAGTTACCATTGAGTTGGCGACAACGATATAGTGTGCGGAAAAAGTTGTTAGCCTCATAAAAATAGGGTCTTTAGGGGAACTGTTTTACTAGACCTCATTCGACATCTGTCGCAAAATGTTTTGCCTGAAAGTGGTTGGTGCCCTCTAAGATGGGTACATCTTATTAGTGATATACTTTAGTTATGCAATTAAAACCTTGGAAAGATGTTCACACTGAAATTAAATAATATTTATATCATTCGCTCAGACACAAAGTCCCAGTATTGTGTGACTTTAAAAGACGACGCTGGGTTGAGATATCTGATGAAAGTAATAATCAATCAGGTGGTATAAATAATATTTATTTGAAAACAACTGCCCAACACATCACTCCACACAATTTTTAATATGTTTAAATAGAATACCTATTAATATTATTTATAATTCATACATAAATCAATAGAAATGGCATTAGTAATAGATATCGTTCTGTATTACATGAAAACGACAAATTTTGTCATTGCACTGAAATTTTCCACCAATAATAAGAGAAGCATCTTTAAAAGTTTTAAGGTGCGAGAGGTCTTCTAAATTTGAATAAATTGAACTTAAAATTTAAAAGACACAAATATTGACTTACATACTTATTGTTTGTCGAAGTTTAGGGTAAGAACTAAGATGCATGTGATATTTCTTGTTTGTATCTTATTACTATAATGGTTTATCACAGCAATATTTATAAACAAACTGACAAAATTATTTGATATTTTAAGAATTAATAATATTTTTACAACCAAATACTAATGAACAAATGACGTTGTACGGATAGTAAAAGTTAGGCTATATTTTGCACAATTTTGGTGCCATTATCAAAAGGCGGAAATAAATATCTACCTACTGTGCGCAAAACTAATACAAATTATGTTTAAAACGTCAAATTTTATAGGCCTATGAAATTTTAATTTTTTTAGTAGGAAATTATGCTAAAATAGAACCAAAAATGAGTGTCACTATTAATTCCATAGAATCAGTTAAACAGTGATTTTTATTTGTTTAGTATATCTTAGCCTTAGGTTTGGAAATGCATCTGTAACCTTCAATTATAAATGTCTATATCTCCAGGATTGCTATTGCCAATACTTTGTAGCACATATAGTAGGCACTTTCGTATTCTTGATCTTATTGAAATTTTCATACTTAAGCGTTTCATGAAGTTAATTTGTTTAAAACTTTTTTATCAATTTAACAGTTTGTATTAAATTTTTATAATCATATCTTAGTTTGTATTCTTCTTGACCTCATAGAACAAGTATTTGATAATATACACTTAATTTGTTACTGTAGAAATTATTTTCCTTAAAATAGATATGGGCGTGAGGCCTTTGAAGCAGTGATATAATTTAGTCTCAAGTGCTAATTTAACATTCAAATAAAATAGTTTACATTAAAGAACAACAACTGAGTCAAATGACTAAGCATATTTACAACTTTTGATATCAATACTAACATTTAAATCTTATTGCCAAACCCAAACAAATCTGTAGGTAACTATAAAAGGATATAATGAAAAACGTACAATATAATGACTAAGCGCACACTCAAAGATATTTCTTTACATAGGTATGTGTTTCTCATATTATAATATTATTGTTGACAATGATGTTGAAATTGTTTTTATTGCACATTTTAGCAGATAGAGGTTTCCTCAATAACTATATATAGATGTGTTAAAATATATCTGATACAATAAATAACAAACATAATGTAATATTTCAAAATTTCAATCAAAATTGACATTTTGAGGTACTATAACATACACTTGTATATTACAATATTATGTAAACACACACTTAAGTTCATAATATAACAACATGCAGTTAGAACCCAATTGATGGCCCATAGAAAAATAAGTTAATAACACGAACAAAACCAAGCAAAAACTATGAAAAGCAAACATAGATAAAAATGACTTAATGTCAAAATAATAATAGATGGCTCTCAGAAATTCAGAATAGGTACCTGTTGCTTACTATTGGGCTCAAAACTTAGTTTAAAGATTAAAGTCAATAGTAACCACTACACATACACCATACACATTAGGGGCACTTGTTACATTACATGTTAATCTGGCCTACAATCACAATAATTTTTAACATATTACTTTTTAGAAATAGTAATTTTCTTTACTGAAATTACTTGAAACAACTTATCAAAGTGTAAGACTGCTAAAAATTTAACTATTTCAATTATTAATGAAGCCTGGTCTCTTGCACTCTTAAGAAAAGAAAAATATAATTTATTGTATTTTTTTTACATTTGGGACCTGGCTAAATGTAAACTGATTATTTATTTTTACATGTAACTTTTATCACAATACCATGTATATGTAAAAAGTTACCTCTACACTATTATACCATACATTTGTTATCAATTTTTACTTAACCACTCAGAAGAAATGAAATGTACATTACAGACTTCTACAAGCCTATGTCGGTTAAACTTTATTTGAAAATTATTTACAGTCTTGTCATTTGTACAACCACCTATAGCTTTGCCTTAAAATTTAAACACACTGTTTCTGTTTCAGCACCAGTGTGTTCTACCATTATCTAGGTACCCATTCAAAGAACAATTTTCTAGTCACAAAAATATCCTAGCCATTTATTTTGTCAAAAATAGATATATGCCCTCAATTTTATTCACATTCACTGAGGAAAAATACATAATAAATTTATAATAATCAACATTATTTGATAAACAATGATAACAATCAATAGATCTCTATGCTTTTTATACAAGTATGATTTTTTTAACAGTCTGTTGTAAAAACATATATACCTATTAATGTACAAAAGCACAATACACTTAATCTATAATAGGTACTTATAGTTTCTGTATGTAAAGTTGTAAGGTAAACTATATAAGAACACAAAACACTCAACTGCAACTTAGTACATATCTATGTATTATATATGCAAATATTTTAAACAATATCATTCTCAAGAAGCTACATAAAAAATTAGAATAACTTTTAAAAAGAATCAATTCAGAAATACTAAAATTAAACCTTAATTTAATGTACAGATAATGGTACAGATAGCACAAATATAATAACTTTGCCTCTCTAAAATTTGCAACAAATGACATCAATGCAAGTGAGTTAATGTTGGACTATCCTATGTTTGTGCAGCAGAATGTCTAAAGACCAGGAGCAGAGTGTATTACAATCTTAATATCAGTTATAATTGATAAAAGTTCACCTCTTACTCTAATATTAATGATAATAATAATTTTCATAAATAGTCCATTTATCTGATTATCATTCCTTTTACATAATAACACTTTACAGCCACATAGGTTCTCCTGTTTTTGAATTTGCAATAACTTGTACATAGTTATGGTTATTGTCAAAATGTAACATTTTGATATTTGTCATAGTTTTTCTGTAATCTAATTTGATTTAATAAGATATATTTTATATTTTCTGCATGGCAAAGCTATAATTTTTGTACTATGATGTTTAGATCTTCAGCAAATATATATTGAAAAACTGATAAAATCTTCATAAATATATTATTTCAATGTTATAGTTTAAAGTTAGTGGGTTAAACACAACATAATAAATCTGCATAAAAAGAAAGAAAGCGCAAAACAAGTACTTCAATAAATTGTCAATACAGATAACCTATCTATGGTTCCATGTTTTCCAATTCAATTTCTATTTATATCTTTATAACAATAAAGACTTCAATAACAACGAAACACAAGCAATTTCATAATAAATTAAATAACATCAGCAGCAACCTACAGATACACCAGTTTTCACCAACAGAACTACTCTTTTGAATTGTAGATGAAGAAAATAATAATTATTATCTAATTTTTGCTACAATCACAGAGATTATTGTGAGCTTATCAAATCAGACACTGGATCAAACAGAATGGCCTTGGGATTGGTGCCTTTGTCCCCACTGACTAGAAGGTCCCTGAGCAGAGTTACCTTGTTGCATCCATGACAGAAAATTAGGTGGTGCTGGTGGAGCGGAAGATGCGGGACCTGCAAAAGCACCTTGTTCTGAACCTCCTGATGGGATATTGTTGATGAGACCCCAGCCAGCTTGGTTCAAGGCAGCAGCAACAAGGGCCTGGTTAACAGGTAATCCTCCCATTCCTAATGGCATACTACCACCTTGAGCCTGTCCTCCACCACCTGCAACAGCATTTTGACCGTGTTGTCCAGACAAGCCTAAGGCTTGCATATTAACCATATCCATATTACGACTATTCCAAGAATTATTATTAGAGGCATTATGTGGATGACCTTCATCATAGTTTCGACTTGGTACATTTCGTTGGCTAGATCCACTTTTGTTTTGTTTTGGTGATGCATTTGACACATTAACAGAAACACCTTTTATGATGTGATCTTGACCACAAAGACTTTGTGCCACTTCTGGGTCTAAAAATGTTATAAAACTGAATGCTCTAAATGGCTTCGGTATAAAAACATCAGTAACCTCTCCAAATTGTGAGAAGTATTCTCTTAAGTCATTAGCTGTTAAGTCCTCCGTACAACGGCCCACAAACACTTTACATGGCATAGATGTTACTGATCCTTCTTTTGAATTTGGTATTCGTACATCACACCACCTTCCATCAATCATATGTCTCTGGGCTAACACTCGCATTTGAGAAGCATAAGAAGCAAATCGAATAAAAGCAAATCCTTTCGACATTCCAGTTTTAGGGTCACGCTTCAATTGAGCCATCAACACTTCTCCGAATTTTTCAAAATATTCCCTCACAGTTTGCTCTGTTGCCTTCCATGGCAATCCCAGAACTATTAAGTCTGAACACAGAGTATCATTTCGTTTATTCTTTAAAGCATCGGAAATTTCGACAGATTTTCGTTTATTTTCTTTTGGAAAACTACAAACATATAAGTGGTTACCCCATCCTTCAGGAGGAGAATAAAGCCTGCCATCTCGTAACCTAATACCTCGAATATTTTTTGTTTCGGGATGACGATATTTCAATCCACAACACCCAGGAAACTGTGCAGATACTGTTGTTAGCATCAATGTTCCATCTTCTTCGATAGGAAGTTCTATGGGTTCTTCATTTTCATCTTCGGCTACAGGTAAATATTCGAAGGACATTATTTTTTATTCATGAACGATGCTAGATAAAAATGAGAGAAATGTACACGGATATAACTTAAATAATGTACAACTTTTACTCCTTAAAAATAAAAAAATTGTTTAAACGTCAGCCACGGGTTAGGAACCCATTGCAACTTGCTAGTTGAAAACATAGTATGACGTAACAGTCTTGATCCTGTATTCAATTCTTTTACAATAATTTTAATTTTGATCAACCTTACATAAAATACAAAGTGGAAATGTAAACAGTTTTATCGAAAAGTTTTAAAAAAATAGGTATTAATACTGTTATGACTAAGGTTTTGTTTTAATATTTTATGTTTACTAAATCTTACTATGTACACTTGTATGTGTTTTATTTTCCAAAACATAAGTTATAAGAAGAAGTGAGTAAGTAGTAAATCTTCTAACATTGATCCCAAATAATATTCGACGAATATTTTGATGTGAAATTATTTAACTATATGTAATTTTTGTATAATCCTAAAGTTAATCGATATGATTTTTTAACAAATATATAAAAAAATTTTGCAGAACATGGTAATATTATTAGAATTATTGTTATTTTGTAACTGTCACGCAGTTAACCAATGACTCGTTCCTAAAGTAATTATAATAATTTAGACCGTAATTTTTTGTTAATAGAACATATTGAGGTTGAATATTGTACTACCAATCAAATATCAAATAATTTTAGTCGCCTTAAAATCATAGACAAAAATACTTTCTAAACTTGGCATATTTACTACAGGGTTGCCCAATAACATGTGATATTTCATGAATACGAATACAAAATGAAGATGGTGATGTAATTTTTTTACGTAATTATCACAGACTATTTTATCATATCAAATACTATAAATAGTCTGTAATTCTTATTTTTATTGTTTAACTATCGCATATGTCCACTAATCCTAATTTTATACTTTCACAAATAAAACTATTAAAAAAAATTACGGGTTCCGTTGTATTCGCAAGAAAACATAACTAAAATATTTGTTTATTTAAACAGTTTCCCTTAAATATAAGAAACCATAAAAGTTTGTATACACTTGTAAGTAAAATATTCGAAACTTAACTGAATATAATGTGGTAACAAAACATGATGTGCTGAGGTATTTAAATAATAAAAGTGACTGAGATAAGAAATTGCTTGATTTTGTAGATTGGCAATCTCAGATTATACATACTCTTTTGATGTCAACTCTGATCTGTTAGGTTTTATAATAAACCTAATAAAAATACTCCAGTCTTGACCTAAAGGTCTAGATACCAGGCCATAAACTCCAAAAAAAAAACAAACTGTTAGGTTCATAAATACATAAACATAATAATGTTTGTATTACTTTAAATTTGGTATGTCAGTTTTATTTGATCAGATTGAATTGTGTCATATTTGATTATTCTGTGAAAATTGTTTGTGAAAGTCTAAAATAAATTCAAAATGTTTAAATTAAAATAAATAGTTTTCTAATCAATCCTTAAGTGTCTCTTTTGTTTGAAATTGATCCCATTAGCCTCATCTACCATTCAAGAGATTGTCTTTCCATTCGTAAATATACTGTGTTTTAATGTACATGAGTCTTGTTACAGTAGTTAGATGAAGCGAACTTATGTATTACATTGTTCTTTTGTTTTCGTTGCGCAGGCAAGTCGTGGGTAAACCTTCTTCCTTCGACTATATGCTACATGACAAGTATGCATAAAATTAATTAAAATTTTAATAGTTTTTAAAAAGCGAATTTGAGTAAACTATTTGACAGTATTAGTAAATTAAACCAAGTTTACTGAAAGCTAATGTTGCCGAAATGCTTTGCGTTTGTTTCCTCTTTTTGATCTAACAGAAGTCACCGTGAGTTAGAACACCATATTATATCGATAAAACAAGGTACATAACCGTAAGTACAAACGTACATAGTAGCGAAATCGATAATCCCCATTCCACACATACAACTCAAAATGTCTATCTGTGTAATAGTAATAAATATAAATTATCTATGTAAGCTGAAATAAGCATGAAGGAAAATCTCTAAAGTTAGTAATTACTTACAATAATAATTACAAATCTAAGAATAAACTACATAAATAACCGACATAAAACGAATGCCTAACCTGTTCTACAATTTGCATTTGTATAATTTTTCCTTGATGCCAAAAGCCATTATTGAAGTCAATATCAGAAAATGATTTTTAAAATCGATATGAAAACTCAGTACTGAATATGCCAATATCAAAACTCAATATTGAGCTAATAAACAAAAATATCTGGGTGTTTGTTTGGATCTCAAAAATAGTTTATTACCTATTTATTGCACGCTTAATACCGCGAAAAGTTTTTTTGATCATAAACTGCCTCTATCACAACCTATTGATAATTATACGACAGCGGAGATAGATTTATTTAAAAAAAATCTATTAAAAAAGTTAACGTCTAGATGCTTTTTTACGAGGTGGTCACTATATCTCCCAAAAAAAATGGACGTAAAACGACCGTACATAGAACGTACAGTGTTTAGGAATATAAATTGATATGTAGAAGTTTTTTATGATAATTTATAACAAAAAATACGTTCCGTATATAAGTGTGTTTTATTTATATATTATTTTTACATTTAGTTTTACTGTTATTTATATCTTATTTTCTTATTATTTTTATATATATCATCACATATTTTTAAAATAGTAAGTAATGTTTTTCTATGTTTAACATCATTAGTGTACATTTGAACTTAATCAAATTCTATAGTATTTTTTCCATAGTTCGTTCTCAGTAATTTATTCACCAAGTTATCGGCTTAATTAGTTTCTTTAATTTTTTGAATATTATGTTTCTTAGTGAATATTATTTTTGTATGAATATCTGTATTAATTATTTTACGTATAAGTATACATATTTAATACTCGTAAGTTTTCATTCAGTATATTCATTTATTTAACAATTTATGATTATTTAAATATTTATACACACAATATAAATGAAAGAAGAAATATAATAAGAGGAAAAGTTTTTACAAAGGTACTGCTTATTTCTTAAGAAATTTCTTCCAGCAGACCTGACATTGGAGTATGGATAAATAAAAAGGTAGATTTCGCGCGTACAAATATAATACTAATATAGATAATACTTAGAAAAATATATACATACACATATATCCAAAAAATACATATAGAATATACTCAAACACCGAGCGAAGGAGAATTGCTCGCGGAGGTAAGGCGGAGGCTCCGAAAACGAATTGGGAGCCACTTAAGATCTTTGCGAATATGAGATACATGGTCATACTTACGGATACGGAAAATAAAACGAATGCAAAGATTTTGCAGGCGCTCAAGCTTATTCAGAAGCTCCTCTGTAGCATCCAAGTAGCAGGCATCAGCGCAATCAATGATGGGTTGGATTAACGTTTGGGCCAGAGTGATCTTAGTTCTTAAGGGCAAAAAACCTTGAAGGCACTTCATCGAATGGAAAGAAAAGTGAACCTTACCACTTACTTCATTAACATGGGCATGCCATGATAAGTTGGAATCGATAATAACCCCAAGATCCTTGACCGTTTCTGTATAAGATATGACATCGTTACCTAATGTTACTGATGCTATCACTGCGGAATCCAACATATTTCGCGCATGTCTGCTGCCTACAATTATAGCCTGAGATTTGCTAGCATTAATAACAAGCCCGAAGGATTTGGACCAATTGTATATCCGACTTAAATCATGATTTATTAGTGAAATGGCTAAATCAGATTCTGTAGGGAGGAAATGACGATAGAGCTGCTGGTCGTCTGCGTAAAGATGGAAGTTGGAAGAAATGACAGAAGTAACGGAATTAATAAAGACAGAAAAAAGAAGAGGAGAGAGAACGCCACCCTGAGGCACGCCAGTAGCCAGTTCGCATGAATCAGAAAAAGAATCGTCAATGCGAACACGCTGTGAGCGACCCCGAAGATATGAATCAAACCACTTAATAGCAGTGGATGAAATATTAATGGACTTAAGAGTCGCCAAGAGGATATCGAAATCTACGGAGGAAAATGCGTTACTAAAATCAAGCAACACCAGTACCGTCAATTGCTTATTTTCTGTTGCCCATTTAATGTCGTCCGTAATTTTTATAAGTGCTGTAGCTGTGCTGTGACCGGGCCGAAAACCAGATTGAAATAAGTTTAAAAGAGAGTTGGATATTAAAAGAGGATAACTGAGTATTGACTATGTGCTCAAGAACTTTGGAAAGAAAAGGCAGTAACGAAATGGGGTGAAAGTGGGAAAGCATAGTAGGGGAAATGTTTTTAGGGAGAGTTATGACGTGTGCTTGCTTCCACTTTGATGGATACGAGTAAGAAGTAAGTGAATAGTTAATAAGAAAAATATTTGTTCAGATCATTAACATCAAAATCACGACAAACTGCATTAGGAGACTTGCCGACGCCAACGGACCTTAAAAATCTCCACACATCAGTGGGGCTTCGATTTATAAGAGAATCATGGAAATAGCGTCTCTTTGCATCTCTACACAGACGATTGCAGCGGTTGCGCAGTACTTTGTACGAGGATAAATTGTAGTCAGAAGGACATCGGTTGTACCTTCGCTTCGCTTTGTCTCGGGGACCCATGAGATTCTTGATTTCAGCACTTAACCATGGTGCTGGATTTCGTTTAAACTTAACTCTTCGCATAGGGGCCTGCTTATCATATAGTTGTAATACTGTCGAAGTAAATTCACAAATCTTCTCATCGATATTAAAATCGTTATTTAATATGTGAGTCTATGGCAGTCTATGGCATTAGCATCATGCTGGAGCGCCTCCAAGTTAATGTCCTTATAACTACGAAGAAGAAGATATTGAGATTTGCGTTTGGGAGCCCGAATACGATAACATAGATAAATTAAGTCATGGTAGGGGAACGAGGCAGATATTTGGCCATGGGAGATTATGCTGGAGGGAGAGGAAACGATCATAAGATCTAAAAGCGAAGGAGAGCAATTTGGAAAATAATGGGTAGCAGAAAGGGGTAAAATCTGGAGATTGAAGGAACTTAAGAGAGATGTGAGTCTAGGGGTACGAAAGTCATTTTTCAGCAAGCACGTTTTAAAATCGCCCATCAAAATCACATGCTCATAAATGGGACAAAGATCGCTGAGAATTTTATCGAGATTATCAAAGTAATTTTTGGTAAGATTAGGACTGTAGAATACTGCCAGTAAGATTTTTGTACTATTTAAATTAAATTCAACAAAAAGATATTCTGCAGATCCCGAATATTCAGAAGGAGATGCGTTAACGACTTTACAAGGAATATCGGCACGCAGGTAGATGGCAACGCCACCACATCCCTTACCGATTCGGTCGTTATGGATAAGAATAAATCCTGGTAATGCATACTGAGAGGAAGGAATAGAGGGTTTGAGAAAAGACTCAGAAATGAGAAGCGCATCAATGTGGTCACCGCTAATGGATGCTAGAAGATCAGAGTAATGACGTGGAACACTTTGGACATTTATGTGTGCAACATTAAAGTTCAAAGGGTATATGGAACACAAGGAAGATAACTGTTCATGCAGTGTTAACAGTTCAGAAGAGTCGCTATCGGCACTGACAAAGCTACTATCAGCCGAAGAACATGAGCAAAAATTGTCACCGATATCAACAACATCATTCATAATTATATTTACTTAGTGGTACAAACAATAACTGACTTAGGTGAAGAAGTGTTTTCATCGTCAGGACTCGGAAACTGCGAAATAAGTTATTCCAGTTATGCCAGTGCCTTTCAAATTTTTTGTAGTCCCATAAGAGGTGAAGGTGCTCCTTGTGGAGAAATCTTATTAAAACAGGGCGAATCTTATTCCCCGATGAGCCTAGTCGGTGGCAAACATGTAAGTGTTCTAAAGATACATCCGATAGCTATAAATGATTGATAAATATTTTGTGCACCACATCCGGTAATTTTTCATTTTGTTTCTCAGGTACCCCAAGTAGAAGTAGCACTTTTCTTCTCATGGCCGTTTCATGTCTGTCTAGACCACGGGAGAGAAGCTCAATTTGTGATTTCATGGTAGACAATGTCTGCCACACAAAGGATTTAAATTCGAAAACCTCACGTGATAGTGTTGCGATGTTGGGTTGTATGGAGCTTGTACCGGCAGAAACCTTTTGCAGCTTTTCTTTATACTCATGCATTCGTGAACCAAATAATTTTTCAAGTTTTTCCAAATTGTTAATAAGTTGGGTATCCATGGTAAGTTTGAGAGAAATAATTTTAGAATGCAGAGAGGAAAATTAATGTACAGTGGTAGCAGGTGGGTTTTAGAAGCAAATTAATGCATATGTTTATATAAATTAAACTTAATTAATAAATTTAAATTATAAAAAAACGCAGAGCGTACTTTTTGCGTGTTCACGTTTCGTCTACCCACAAAGAAAAAAGAAAATGAATGAAGAAAGAAAAATTCATTGTTTTTTTCTTTATATAGTCTTTGCTTAGGTTTCCGAAAATTAAAGTTAAATAATTTTTTTAACTTATATTGTATTATTTGTATTTTTCTATATTGGTTTTATACGCTGTGCCCCAAATTGCTATCAGGTAGTCAATATGAGATTTAACTAAGGAATTATAGACTACGTATTTTACAGTTTTTGGTAAACATTTAGCAACGCCGCGAAAGGTCCCTCTGAGAGATACTAATTTTGTGCTAATTTTTTCTAGGTGAGGTTTCCAACTAAGACGATTGTCCATAATAAGCCCGAGGTATTTTTCTTCTGCTTTTCTTTGTATTATCTGACTATTTAACTGGAGGGAAATGTTATTGTTTATTTTTTTATTTGTTGCTGCAAATATGATATAGTTAGTTTTTGATGAGTTAATGGTTAGTAAATTTTATTGAAACCATTTACTTATTCCTCCTGAATATTTATAAGTTTAAGTCCTCCTGAATATTTATAATAACGTTTTCAATAGACCTACTGAAGTAAAAAGATTAGTGTCTTCAGCATAAAGGGTTATATTACCTTACAGTGTTATTTTGGGTAGATTATTAATATAAATCAAAAACATTAATGGACCAAGTATGGACCTTGTGGCACACCAAATGTTATAATCTTTGAAGTGCTACAATTGTTTCCCATTTTAACTATTTGCTGCCGATTTTGCAAATATGACCTTAAAATTTTTAGGGCATTTTACCTATGCCACATTCGTATACTTTTTTTATAAACGTTCATGACTAACTGTATCAAATGCCTATTTTAGGTCAATAAAGCTAAGTATTAAAATATGTGCATATTTCTACTACGTCAGTTACAAAGCTTGTTGGTGTTATTAATGTGGCAATCTGCTGAACATCGTTTCTTTTATTATTGCAAAGTTCCTTAAATAACATTTTCCGAGGTTTGTTTTGACAATATGTAAAGCATTTATATACGTTCCTTTTGTCAATACCTTCTATAATATCTTTATTAATCGAATCTTCTTTGGGTGGGTTTAGTAGTTTGGTCTTAGTAATTTTGCATTCTGTAATTGAGTCAATAATGAACTTTTCAACATTTTCATAAGAATAATCATCATTTATTGGTTTCCTTAAGCTAAGCGTTTTCAACTATGTTAAAAAAAATCTTCACGCAATTCCCAATACAGGAGTAGACAGAAATCTAGTCTAGATATTTAAAGCCCTTCGACCCACCTTCCACCGGAGATATTTTCGGGACAACGTGACAGGTGATGAGCCCGTCGCCGTCTTTATGTCCAAGCCAACGATATAATTTGTACATAGGTTTTTAGAAAAACCCATTGGTACGGCCACTTGAGGATCGAACTCGGGTATCTTGACTCGAAATTCCGACCACCCAACCACTCGGCTATCGTGACTTCTTACCGTTCTTCTTCAACTATGTTAAGAAGTTTTTTGTACATGCCATGTAAAAATGTTTCTTAATTGGTTCTGGAAAGTACTTTTTTATTTCTAAGTAGACTAGTTTGTGGACAAACAGCGCTGAATCAATAATAGCAATACGGTAGTTGTTTTCTTTTAGATTAGAACTTACGTAATCCAATGTTGTTTAGTTGAAGACGTTTCTCGGGTGCAGTGCTTTTGATCAATTTTATCTTCAGAATAACATCAACTAGTTACCTATTTCTTATAAAGCTCAGTAACCGTAGTTCAATAATAAAATGTTTTTTTATGCGCATGTATTTTATGACTTATTTTTTATTCAACTGATTTTATGACGTAAACACTTTTCAATTTTCCAATTGTTATGTTTTTCGCTGATGCTTTAGTGTGAAAAGTACTTGATACGGTTTTGTTTTGCAAAAAGTTTAAAATTGCAAATGTTTATCCTAAATATGTAACAATTTTAATCATGGTGATTAGTTTTATGGTGTCTAAAATAAATAAAATCTCGATTGATAATAAACGAGAACCCGGTTTTTCTTTGGTTTTTTAAAATAATGAACTAGTAACTAACCAATGCAGTGTTTTTGCCGTCAGATGCAGTACTACCCAGTTCATAGCAAACTTATTACTTAATAATTTTAATGCAACATTCCAATAAGCATTACTTACTGATATGGCTGAAATTGCCACCAAGTGTTAGTTTTTGAGGTTGTTTAAAAACAAAATTCTCTAGAAAATTCTAGTAACTTCAACCCTCAACGAAATTTTTATTAATCTTAACGAAAATTACCCACTGAACTATGACAAAATATAAAGAGATAGTCAAGTGAAGTGTGAAAGCCTTATGGCCTGGCGATAATAAAACTGTAATGTATTATATTTTAACTTATTCAATAGGAAAAAAGGATAGTTGTTTATTACTATAATCAAACACCTAACAAGGATGATATTTCAAGAAATAATTTAGGGTAAAAGTAGTAAGTGGTAACATTGGAAGTCCTATTCATTAATTATCTTTTAAAGTCACGATAGCCGAGTTGTTGGGTGGTCGGAATTTCGAGTCGAGAGACCCGAGTTCGATCCCCAGGTGGCAGTACCAATGAGTTTTTCAAAACCTTATGTACAAATTTCATCGTTGGCTTGGACATAAAGGCGGCGACGGGCTCACCACCTGTCACTTCTCGAAATTATCTTCGGTGGAAGGTGGGTCAAAGGGACTTAATTGTCTAGACTTGACCTCTGTCTACCCCTGTATTGGGAATTGCATTAAGATATATTATTATTTATTATTATATAAGGAGGGTCAAGAGTACATGGTTACCTAGACGTGCATGTATGAAGAAGATGATGAATCTGAAAGAAGCGAAAGAAATATGTAGGGATCGTGACACTTGGCGATCTGTTCTCTCTGGCTACCCCGTCAGGGATTGTGCGTGAAGATAAATAAAATTAATAATATATATTATTATATTAATTATCTTTGCTTTGCATAATCAACCCTCTTCTCTTGGCCTAAAGGTACCAGGCCATAATATCCAAAAAAAAACGTCTTCTCTCTGCTCTATCTAATTTATCTGTGGTATGGTTTTATCTGTAAACTATAATGTCACTTATAACACAATACATTGAATACAAACGTTATAAAAATTGATGCATTATATTGTTTTCATTGTATTATTTTTGTATTATAGGTCATTAAGATACATTTTTAAGGTGAAGAGTTTTATTTGTCATCTAACAACATATAATAACAGGCTTTTTAAACTTAACCAGATTATATTTCAGCTTATGTTTTCAACATAACCTTAACACTTGAAGTAGTTGAATGACTAGTTTTCTAATAAATTAATGTAACTTGTAGGACCAATCGTTTTTTTTTAAAGTAGCATGTTTTTATTATAAACTATTCGTTATAATTCGTGAAATTGCTATGGATGATGACTGTAAAGATTCCAGGAAAAGCAAACCTCAACAAAAAATTTACAAACCTGGTAGTGGACCTCTCAGAAGATCACGGTATGGCATGGACGGCAAAATGGATTCATATGAAATAGATAATAATAGCATGAAAAGTAAAGAACACAATCGTTATGGATCTCAGACTTCTATCAATGGAAATGATCTAAGATACAAAGAACATACTAACGCACGTCTTAAAAAGCCTGAACAACAATTATACGTCCCCCGATCTGGCGATGTCTTTAGCGAAGCGAAGTCGTTATTGAGGTGCGATAATTCTAGTCAGTACAATAGTAGAAAAATGTCCAACAAATCTGAAAACAAAACTGAAACACTTTCTAGAGGTGCCTCAGGAAGAGACAAATCTTTTGCAGATTTCAATCATAGAGACGGAAAAAGTAATGACTTAAACTATAATAAGCGGAACAGACAAGTTTCTGAATCTAGATCTATATCACCTACAAACTGTCCTCAAGAACAGATTGTAGTTGATAGAAATCGTGACAGTAGAAGCATGGAAACATGGGCTGGTCGACAAAAATGTGGAACAAGTGGGAAACCCCCCTCAGGACGTAGGAATTCTGCTGGCTATGCTACTGAAACATCTAGAGCCAAACATATCAATTTGGACAACATTCCTCCTAGATTTCGTAAGAAGTTTTTGGAACAATCTGGCCACCAAAACTATGACAGTGTAGACCATCTACATACAGATCAACATACTACTACTTCTCAGTCAAACTATAACTCTAATCAATATTATAGTACTAATACAAATTGGTCTCAAACTTTACCATCAAGGGGGAGAGGTAGATTAGGAGACAATGAACATTTTGATAGAGAAAAATTTATTAGTTCATATTATAAAAATTATGATGTACATAACTCAAGAAGATCTACTCCAAGCAGTTCTTATATGAATTTATACGACCCAATGGCAATGGATCAGAAAAATATTAATAATGAGAAGTCTGATGAATTAATTTGCACTGACAGCCAATTGTATGATAGTGGTAAGTTATTTACTAGATGCCTAATTTATTTAATTTAAAACAATATTGGATCAAAATCCTGCTGATGTGCAGCAGCTGTTAAGGTGTCTGGTACTATAATAGCCAATCTGCTTGCCAAATGTGGAGAGTTTTGCAAATCCTCCTTTCAGAAGTGGTCTTTTTTCTGCAGTCCATTTTCATACATAAAGAACAACAGTTGAACCAGTCAGGTTTTGGTTTTGCAATAAATCATAATGCATTTACAAGTGCTTGTGATGTTTTATGTTGTTTTGTGTGTGTTTAGTATTTTTAGTTAGCTCACACAACATTAATGGTTTTATCTGATTAAAAATAATTATTGCAATATGTTTGAATATATAATTGTTGACTGGTAAGATCACTGAAAATTGCTGGTATTAGTTACCACAAAGTGGTCCAAATTATATTTTTGGGCAATTTGGCAAGTGGTGTGCCTGACGCCGTCTTTATGTCCAAGTCAACAATGTAAATCAAGTATATGTTTTTGGAAACACCTATTGGTACAAGCATTGGGGATCAAAATTGGGTATCTTGACTTGAATTCTGGTCACCTAATCACTTGGCTACTTCTATTTATTTAGCTAGCTACCACAAATTCTATTTATTTAGTTAGAATAAATGATAGTTAGTAATTTTATGTGTTTGTTATTTCTTATAATTCAAAGATTTCTTCTAATTCATAAATCTTGTTTGTTGTTATTAATTAATTTACAGTAAGTAAAAATGGTATTAGTAATTCTCCCAATGAAGAGCATGACAAGTATCAAGATGTTGAATCTGATAATGTCAACCAAGACACAAATGAAGCAATTATAAATAATCCAACAAATCTTTCCGATATGTCAAATTTGGTAAGTAATTTTGATTATCTTAAATTATCTTCTAGTAATTATTCTAATTATATCATAGATGCATCAGTGACATGAAATGGTTCCCTCACTCAAATTATCTCTGGTAAACTCTCCTACAGTAAAAATAGTATCTTATGTAACTTTTTCCAAACCTTATTGAGTTTTTTCAGTTTATTTCCTGATAAAGTTTATGCTACTGAGGCATTTATGATGAAATTTTGGTAGTGGTTCGGGAATTGAACCCAGTTTTTTATATATGTTTCTGTAGAGTTTTCTGTAGATAGTACATAAAGACATACCTTTTATAATTTATTTTATTTTTTTGGGTAAATTTTTTTAATAAAATACCTTTTGTTTACTTATAGGACTGGACAGAAGAAGTAGAGAAAAATATAAAACTAGATGATATGTCAGATTTGTCCACAAGCTTTTCTCAAAATCTTAAAACTACTGTCACAGAAGAAGTTAGAATATCTGAACCTCGAGAGTCTAAAAGAAGTGGAAGGTCGCGACGTAGGGATAAAAGGTATGATAATTACTTATTTACAGGAACAAAATAACTAAATTTAATTCATAACACACTCTTGCAGTTGTAAGTTGTCAGAAACCTGATATTTTTTTTACTTACGCGGACGAAAAATTAGTAATAACTGTAAGTCATTTAGTCTTAAAATCATTCAGACAGCCATTGGCCTAAATCATTCAGACAACAATTAATGTTAAAGTTATATATTTTACGGTTATTATTTTATTGATATGATGCCACTTGTTACAATTGTGTCCTAAGTAGGCTTTGGTGAAAAGTGGATTGATAGGACTTCATTGTCTACCCTTTATGGGAAATTGTGAAAAGATAATAAAAAATCACGATAGCCGAGTGGTTGGGTGGTCGGAATTTCGAGTCAATAGACCCGAGTTCGATCCCCAGTTGGTAGGCTCGTACCAATGGGTTTTTCAAAAACTTATGTACGAATATCGTTGGCTTGGACATAAAGACGGCGACGGGCTCACCACCTGTCACGTTGTCCCGAAAATATCTTCGGTGGAAGGTGGGTCGAAGGGACTTGATTGTCTAGACTCGACCTCTGTCTACCCCTGTATTGGGAATTGCGTGAAGATATTTTATATATTTATTTTTTATAAAAAAAAAACATTTTTTGTATGTTCATGCATTTCCGGGTTGTCAGAAGGTCTATACAGTTTAGTCATTTCAACCCACACTTTACCGGGATTTATCTTCTAAGTATTCAATTCTAATTCAGTATTAAATTACTAGAAGTTCGAGTAGAGGCCAAAGAAACGCAGAGAAGAAAACAGAACGCACCAGAAAGGATAGTAATGTAAGCTTACAAAGTAAGCCTGAACGTAACAGAAGAGACAGCAATGTGAGCATACAACATGAATCAATGTCTAGCAATCTAAAGTACAGAGAAAGGGAACGAAGAGATAGTCACAAGAGTAATCGCTCCTCCACTATTGGTAATAGCAGAGATGACTTGGATAAGTGGAGGTCGTTACGATCATATAGCAGGGAAAGTTCGGAAAGGTGCATAGTGTAACAATGTTCTAAATATTTAATTACCAATTACTTTAAATATTATACATTTATCTGACTAACATATGTTTCAGAAGAATAGTGTCACAATGTAACAGTAGAGATAACTCTTCACAGCGTGCATTGAGTCCTAGAGATGCTGATGGATTTCGATTACCAAAACCTGCCACTTCATTGTCAAATAATCAGGTGTGTATATTTTGTATTTTTGCTATACATTTTTGGTCACATTACTTTTGTATTTAATTATACGAAAAGTGTGCAACAAGAAAATGTTATTATTACTGTGTATACACATCTGTATGATTTCTACTTAGCCTTAAAGCAATACCTAGCCTAATATCGTCTATCCTAGAGGCAATATATATAGACGATCCAATCAAATGCTGATGACGCTTGCCTTAAGATGTTTTGCTTACGTAAATATCAGTATACATTATAGTACCCGACTCGCGCCAACTCCAACTTAAAATACAAAATATATAACAAATATATGCTATAGCTATTCAAACCCAGTACTATATTGACGCGAGAGTGAATGAATTGTTTATTAATTAACTCACAAAAGGTATTAATTATAAACATACATAAAACGTCAAAAAAGAATCAAATGAAAGCCTCAATCACCTAACAAAACAACCAATAAAATCGATCACATGCATTTTGTATTTGCCGAATCAGTCTGAGAAATCATTTGAGAATACAAGGACCAGTACATATAGGCACTAAACTGATGTCAATTCTTTAATTTGGATAAAATAAGCGATTCCCTAAGACTTTCTCGCAAATTCACATCTAAGAACTTGTGTATATCATAGAGGACCCTTCAGCCTATAGAAACAGGGCTGTGCTAATTCCAACACATGACTATAAAAGTAAAGATGGTTGTCTATGTAAAATAGTAACTTTCGTGCTTCATACACTACCAAACCGTTTCTTTCAATGACCACTTTGGGTTTTCATTGAGTTATCTATTCCATTATAAGAACAAACCATTTTTATAAATCATCTTTTGTTAAAGGAATTAATATTTATCATATTTGATGTTAAAAAATTTACATTATGATCTTTTATGATCTTTGATTATGATCTTATAATAATAATAATGAATATCTTCACGCCATTTCCAATTTAGGGGTAGACAGAGGTGTAGACATTTAAGTCCTTTTCGACCCACCTTCCACTGAAGATATATTTTTTGGAACAACATGACAGGTGTTGAGCCCGTTGCTGTGTTTATGTCCAAGACAACGTAAGTCAAGATATAAGTCGTATACAAGCTTTTGAAAAAAACCCTTACGTATGACCCTATCACCTGGGGATCAAACTCGGGTCTCTTAACTCTAACTCCAATCACCCAACCACTCGTTACTACTCCCTCCTACTCGTATGACATTATGATATGTCGACATTATGATATTATACAGAAATTCATACAGATTTGACATATTTTTATGGCATCAGAGTCATGTTATAAAAATGTAATTTTAATACATATATTAAAATGTTTTACTTGCATTGTTTACATCTTTTCCAAATGTCACAGTAGTAAATAATAATGGAAATTAATTAATAAAATAAACTATTTCAAATATGAATAAATATCTTTCGTGAATGGGATTTTAATAATATTACGAGTTATTTGTGAATTGTTTCGTATTATACACGCACACCGAGAATCATATGCATGTAATTTGACATTGTCGACCATTGTGGACGAGTGGCGTACACACCGGTTTTCATGGTGACGGCAGCTCTGAGATCCCGTGTTCGATTCCCGGTCAGGTCCATATAGAAAATACTTATTCTACATTTTCTCGGGTTTCCGTGTTTGTGGTACCTTCGTTGATTGCGATTCCATAACATAAGTGGCTACAAAGCAATTTGTGTGATGTTGTCTCTATATATTTATGTCCCTATTTATATTTATTCTTAAATATGGAATTAACTATAAATTTATTGTGCGCTTGTTTTCTGGACTAGTTTGAACGACGACAATAACAACAGAAACGAAATGTTGAAAAAGGCTGAAATTTAAATTTACCACAAAATGTCCAGCACATTTAATTTATTCCAATCTGTACAGGACAACATCTGCCGCGACAGATAATATTATTTTTATTTTCCGTAACAGAAAAGTAATGGGGCATGGCCTAACGGACGAACCTCGAGCATGGAGAGGAGGAGGCAATCACCGGCACCCAGTAACGTCAGTGTCGGAAGCAGGGAGCCGGCGGGCGAGGCTGGCGCTGGTGGCGGCGGGGGAGGGGGCGGACGCCGGTCCAGGAAGCGCACCAGTCGCCGCAAGGGCAGAAACACGGAAAACATTCAACCGCCTACGCACCAACCGCCGGGCTCTACCCCCGCACCTACCAATATTAATTGGCGCGAGGAGATCTTGGAGTCGAAGAAACACCACAATTTAAATGACAGGTGTGGTTTTTTTTTTGGTAAATTATTAGCGATTAATTTAGTTGCCATAAATGTCTATTATTTTGTTTATTTACATGTATATTTGTGTAATGGATTGGAATGTTCGTACTTATGTTATGGATGGTATATTGCACTGTTGACTTGGAAATTGAGATGGCGATAGGTTAGGTAGTAGATAGCAAAGGTAGTTTGAAAGAACTGAATTGTCTAGACGACTGTCTACTCCAATTTTATTATGGTTTTGGTAAGAATATACTCAGTTCCTGTATGTGGACGTTAGTTAGTTATTAGTTATTAGTTAAGGACATTATTTAAATGTAATGATAACAGTAAATCAAGAATAAATGTAGTCGGTGTTTTTTTCCGTAGTTAGTGTCTTGTTTTATTTTCCGACGTTCCAAATGCTTTACGGCAATGGTCGAAAGAAGACATGAAATCAATGGTAGTTTTATTTCAAATGAGTAAGTATTCGTATAAATACAAGAATTAATTAACTTCATAGGTTATGAAGAATTCCACAAATATAAAAGAATTTGTTAATCAATGAAGGTTTCATCAAGAGCCTGCGTATCCAGGACAAACCTTATGTTTTTTTTTATATTGTATGATCGTAGCATACAATATAAAAAAACTGCACAAAATATTGCCGTCTTCTCTGCCCGTTGGTTCGTAACTGGCGACTGAGGGCAAGGCCTTGTAAATTGCATTGGGGACCGTGACAATTACGATATATGCAAAACAAAAATTATGAAGACCGGTGACCAGAGACCAGCGGGGACTAGCAGAGTTAAGTGTGCGTGGAGTCTGGTACTGCAATCTGCTTGCCACGCCTAGGGATTATGGCAAATCCATTCGATAGGGTTTTACGAGCCGTTAAGTCTGTATTTCTGTAAAGATACACACTTTTTGAATTATTATTCCGCCAATAGATCCATTTATGAATGGACACTGTAGGTAATTTAAGAAGAGTAACCTAATTTGAGATAAAAGAATTAATTTTATTCTCATGTATTGGCATTTTATTTATTTTATTTAACTTTGCTTTAGGCCTCCCGATACTACTAATCAACGAAATAGGCTGAATAGTGCCTTGTCAGATAAATCTGTGTCGGATACGACTACTGCTCATCCTGGACTAATTATTCTACCTCAAAATTCCAAGAGTAACCTTCAAAAAGATGGGTAAGTTATTATGATACAAGTAATAGACAATGTGAAAGACAATGTGCAACATTTTATCAATACTTGGTACAAATTTACTGGATACTATAAACTAAAAATGCTTTAATCTAACATACACGTCAATTATAGATGATTATAATTAACGGAAATAACAATATTGCTATTTGTATGTGAAAAAGAAAATTAAACAAAACCATAGATTCATCATATGTAAAGAACACAGAATTGTAATTAAGAATAACAATACTTAGGTACAACTTGCCTTTGAAAGTGAAACATTGCAGATATGAATTTTATTGTACCTATCGTAGCTGAAGTTAATTGTAGTCACTGCAAATTGTTCATATGGGAGTCACTGCAAATTGTTCATATGGGAGAATTATTAACGATGTTAGTTTTGCAAAGTGGAACATTCTGGAGTGTGGTATTCTTGGTGGAGCATGCAATTTAACGCACCCTATCAGCTTAGGGGAGTCCAAATGGTCATTGAATAGCTATTACTAATTGAATTGCGACGTTACGGAGAAAAATCGTACTTACTTAGACAGTTATACTTTATTTTGAAAATTTTGTTGACTACAGTATGTGAAGTTACTTAAATGATTTCTGTCTATTCTTACTAAACTTATGATTCTCACTAAACTTATGATAAGTTTAGTTTAGTTTAGATCTAGTTTATAACATCGGCTTTGTACTTATACTGCTTGCTATATTTATTAACAACCAATGTTTATTTCAGGCGATGCAGTAATGTTAATGACACACAAAAATTTTTATTTGATCATCAAAATCCATCAACACCAATTATAGTACAAACTAGCTCTTCTAAAGTAGATGTGCGAATGGAACAAGGTAATAAATTTTTTTTAGTATTATGTATAATACTTTAGAATACTCACTGCTATTTTTACTTGTACTCTAAGTACAGCTGTATTCGCATTATATTAATATCAAATCAAATCATTTATTCATCGACATAAGAATGTACATTCGTTTATCGATAGTCTTTTTTAATCTACCACCGTTTCGTATTGAGGTTCCTCTAACAGAGAAGAAACAGGCGAAAGAAATACCGTAGGTATCCTCTTTTTTGGTCAATATGTATCTTACAATGTAATGTATAATACAAATGTATGTGATATTTTCCAGAAATAGCTTGGGAGCGATCACCTCATTCCCATAACAAGTTTTAGTAACAGTTTCTGAATTTGTATTTAAGTTGTCCAATGATTTTACCAGGTTGTTTTTATAGGTTATTTTTAAGGTAGCGAGGTAACTATCTCGGATATTTTATTTCGTTTCTGAAAATTATTAATTAAAATTAAGCAGACCAGCAATGTCTAGCGATAGCAGATCGACCTTATAGAAATGCCTTTTATTGTAGTGTACTTTTATATTGTAGTGTATATTAAGAAGTTAAAATTCGGAATTGTGAAATGTAAAGGTGAGTTCAGGCGTACAAAACAAGAACTTTTAGAGTTAACATTTTTTTAATTAATTGACCTGTGGAGATTTAATTTAGCGCGAAGATCGATTATGTGTACGAGGCTTTAGCTAAGGGTTTTTCAAGACTTCTCCTTGAAAGAGAAGAAAAAAGAATGAAAGTTAATAATGCTATGAAGCTATTAGTTACAGTTAAAAGTGACGTCTATTTTAACATTTTTGCAATTACAGCCTTGGAAAGTTAAAATGGAGATGAAAGTTCATATACGAAAATGTCCATTTTTGAAGTTGTTATGGGCTTCACCTTATTTCTAATTCCTATTTACTGTAATCCTCGCTGGCAAAGCCGTAGGTGGAAAGCTAGTTACTTTTTATCTCATCTGCTATCTGTGTGGAGTAATATTTAATTATTCTTAGACTAGTATGTCTATAATCACATAACACGTATGTGTAACGTAACATAAAAACTGTAAAATGTTCAAATTGTATCGAGTGTCGTTTGTGTAATGTCGCAAGTTGTGTCCCCTTGTATTTTTTTGATACAGGTTTTATTTTTTTTTGGCAGGCCTGAAAGAAGCAACGTCTAGGAGTGGAGTGAGCTATGATGCGGGAGACGCGTCGCGGGCCGCGAAACACGTGGCTTTGCTGCAGAGGGTGGATCGAGCGGATGCCATATTACGCACGCACACGTTGCGCGGCCCACTCGCGCTCGCTTCTCACTGGGAGGATGTTATCGAGACTAGGTTTTTATATATTTATTTTTAAGTTTAATGACTGAATTGATTTGTTTTTGTGACAAAATGTCTGACAAAATCTTTTGCGACTGTAAATAATTAAAACTAAAATTAAATTACGGCGACGGGCTCACCACCTGTCACGTTGTCCCGAAAATATCTTCGGTGGAAGGTGGGTCGAAGGGACTTAACTGTCTAGACTAAACCTCTGTCTACCCCTGTATTGGGAGTTGCGAGAACATATTTATTTCATTTAAAATTATTTTAATTAATTAAAAATCATGACAGCTTCTATTGCAGCATAGTATTGGCGTAGGAATAGTGCCCCTATCTCCCTTGTGGAAGTCCTGTAATGGCCGTCCATATATAGCGAGATAAACATCTCATCAGATCGTCAGATACCAGACTAAAATAATATTGATGAGCTGAAGTCGCTTCTATGGTGTGAGGTGTCTGGTACCTGTGGTCGCCAATGCGCTTGCCTAGCATGTTATGTATGCAGTAGATTTTGGTAGGCCGTTAACTGAGATAGCATATTTATAAATTCTTGTTATTAAAGATCAAGTTATGTTAAAAGTTAAAAAAAATTAAGTGAACATTTGTGTTGCAGAAAATTCTTACAAAGTGCCCTTCAAAAGCTGTTAACGTCAGATTTAAAATACTGTCAGTCTGATAATATTGAACATCAGTTTTGGAAGATTTTATATTACAATTTTATTGAAATTTTAAGAAGAAGCATATCTCAAGTCCCTCCAGAAGTTAAACCGGATATAATTAAGTTGTTAAATACTATAATTGAAGAGGGTAATGTTTTCTTCGAGAATCTCGTGCAAATTTTAGAGAAAACATATAAATTTAATACAGACGATTACTTAAATGACAGTCACGTATTGCCTCCCAAGGGACTCGGATACGTCGGATTGGCATTGATCTCAGTACAGAAATTGTATGTTTTTTTGGGAGACTTAGCTAGGTATAAGGAACAAGTGAATGAAACGAATAATTTTGCCAAAAGTAAATTTTGGTACACGAAAGCTCAACAAATAAATCCAAAAAATGGAAGGCCATATAATCAGTTAGCTTTGTTGGCAATTTACGCTGTAAGTATAGAATTCAGCGTTTTAACTAACATCTACTTCAGATCATCTAAACTTGGTGATCCGAAGTAGATCAAAGTTTTAATGAATTATTTAACTTTTTTAGAGAAGAAAATTGGATGCTGTATACTATTATATGAGAAGTTTAATGTCATCGAATCCATTTCAATCGGCACGTGAAAGCTTGCTATCGTTATTTGACGAAAATAGGAAAAAGGTAAGGATAGTTGATAATAATTTAGCTAATAATGCTTGTTTTAAATTTCCGTGTAAATCTCTAACTAGGGAACTATACTTTTTTGTTCACATAAATCGACATATATCAGGAGTTCAGGAGACCAAAGAGTTATCACATAGTTTGAAAAAAAATATATTTTAATATTTCTTGAATATATTTTTTAGTTCTGTTATCCGAATTAATCGTCGGTAATGAATTATTTCTAATTTTAAAATTCAATTGAAGTTATTTAAAATTCAATTGAATCCGGAATCAATTGAAGCGGAAAAAATGGGTTAGAGTAGGGAGACCTGTCCCCTACTCTAACCCATCGAATTGTGCATATATTATTTTAAACTGTGCGTTTTAAGAAAATATATTTCCATTCTACGACGACGCGACGATCTACGGTCTTCTTGCTACTATGATAACAGAACTTTTACGAATAAACATAAGCTGTAGTTTGAAAAAAAAAAAAAAACTGTACAGTTTATTTTTTTTTTCCGTTTATTCTCCGTCAGAAAACCTCAATACGAAACGGTGGTAGTTTAAATAATGACGATCGATGGATGTAATGTATGTTACCTATATCGAAAAATAAATGATTTGATTTTGTGTTACATTTTTTTTCTAACGACAGTACGAGGCGGCGGAGAAAAAGCGGAGGGCGGCCGAATCGCTGAAGGCCGCGGAGGACGGTGAGCCGGGCGGCGGGGCGGGCGCGCACGGCTCGCGCCGCGAGGTGTGGCTGCGGCCCGGCGCGCGGCCCGGCGAGCAGCTCGGCGAGCGGCCCGGCGAGCGCTTCGACACCATGACTTCCGTCGAGGTCAGTGCGGTGGCTGCTCGCTGCTTGTCCCTTGTGTACCTATATGTAGTATACCGAATAAATTATTACTTTTACTACTAACCTACCTACTACCTTTCGACACAACGATGTCTGTTTAGGATGAATGAAAACACATTGCCACAGCCACTTTGCCAGGTGTCGCTTGCTTTATATTGTGTGCTGCCACGGCAACTAGTAGTGTAAATAAATATCTTCACGCCATTCCCAAAATAGGGGTGGACAGAGGTCTAAACCATTAAGTTTTTTCAAACTGAAAACTGAAGACATTTTTTGGGACAACGTCACACATGGTGAGCTAGTCGCCGTCTCATGTTCAAGGCAATGATATAAATGGAACATGTTTTTGAAAAAACCCACTGGTACGAGCCGATCATATTTACAACATATAAATAAACTTGTAGTACTTTGACAAATTTTGTTTATGTATCCCCAATGCTATATCTTAAACCTATTTCTCTTTGTGAGTGACTTGTGTTTTTGAGTTTGTAGAGTTTTGAAATGTAACCTAGATAATTGAAACCAACTAAACAGCTTATTGTAACAGTGTTTTTTTTTTGTTACAGTTAAATAAAAATTTTATAACAAGTTACCTACACGTACACGGAAAATTAATCACAAAAATAGGGTAAGTAGCATATTCAAATAGTAATAAGTGAGTTATTTTATATAAGTTATTTTATAAAAAAAAACGTTTTTTACAAAAAATGTAACCGCCTTCAAAAAGAACACAAAATAACTTTCTGAGCTGTACTTGTTACCTATTAATTTAATTGGAATATTTTAATAAGCACTAACTACTGACCTGTGCTTCAAACCGGCGTTAAGTGTTGATAAATTTTAATTATTTCTAACAATTATATTCGATGAAGATTGTTGTAATGCTGTGAAATCTATGTTAGAAAGCTTGGCAACAGAATCAAAATTATTAAACTTATAATTTAAATTTCACTAAAGTATAAAAAGTATTTAAAAAGCATTTCAGTTCCGTTTTCGACATTTTAACTTTTTGTATCCATTTATTTTGTTTGAAAGTTAAAACTTTTGTGGGACATTATTAATTAAATAATTAAACATATTAATCAAGGATGTGAAATCTACCAAAATGAATCAAATTACCTTTACTTATAATACATAGAGGTAGTTGCCTCGCTTGGCGAGCGTGTTGGCAACCGCAGTTTTTTTGCGACGACTTGCAAAATATTGCGGTAAGTCGATGGATGCAGGTGGCTGAGGACCGTTCAGTGTGGAAAGTTTTAGGGGAGGCCTATGTTCAGCAATGGACTGTTGATAGGCTGTAAAGAAGAAGAAGATAATAAATATACGATTTTAACTACTATAAATTATTATAAGTCACGATAGCCGAGTGGTTGGGTGGTCGGAATTTCGAGTCAAGGGACCCGAGTTCGATTCTCAAGTGGCCGTTTCTCAAGTGGGGTTTTTCTAAAAACCTATGTACGAATTATATCGTTGGCTTGGACATAAAGACGGCGACGTGCTCACCACCTGTCACGTCGTCCCGAAAATCACTTCCGTGGAAGGTGGGTCGGAGGGACTTGAATGTCTACACTAGACCTCTGTCCACCCCTGCATTGGGAATTGCGTGAAGATATATTTTTTTTAACCGCCGTAAACGCTGAATGTAACTTGCGGCGAGGGTCAGCGTGTCAGTGTAGGGGGTGCCGTGTGCCCGGCAGCATGGAGACGCTGCACGAGAGCGCGGCTCGCATGCTGCGCCAGTTCCGCTCGCTGCTGCACCGGCAGCCGCTGCCCACGCCGGCCGCGCGTCTGCTGCAGCTCACCGCGCTCAACATGTTCGCGGTCGAGACCAACGCCGCGCCGCGGGCGGCGAGCGGGCGCGCGAGCGGCACGCGCACGCGCACGCACCGCCCGAGCGGCTCGACGGACGGAATTCAAGTCAGTGGGCCGTTCCCTGATGGCAGGCTCGTACATGATAGGCTTTTGACGAAAACTTGTGTACGATTTATATAGTTCGTGTCCAACACTCATATGGTCACAAAAAATGTCTTGGGTGGAAAATGGGTCGAAAGAATTTATTGTCTAGACCTCTGTCTATCCCTGTATTGGGAAAGATGTGAAGATTTCTTTTTCGATCTGGTGGAAACGTGCTAGGATCGTGCTGTCATATTTCGTTGTGTAATCAATTATCATCACTCATTTCCCAATAGTGGTTAGTCTGAAATCCCTTCGATTCATATCTTAGCGGAGTTTTTAGTACGACGAGTACTTTTAGATTAAATGCTAGCGATGTCAAGTAACATTACTAGTGTTTCTGTAAACCAGTCAAACTAAACTGCGATACTGGATCTAGATAGTGGTTTATGAGAATAGACGAGTGGCGAGCCTGAACCTACGACGTTATGGTTCGCGGTGTGCCTATGTTAGTAAAATTGGAAAGGAAACATTTTACTCGTCTCTCTACTCTCTTTACGTCTCATTGCGTAAAATCCTGTGCACTAATAAATAATAAGGCATATAATATCCTCGTATTTTTATTTGAAATAGCAATGCAATGACATCGTCTACCAAAATAAAAATAAAAATTTGTTTTATCTTGTAAAATTATCAGTATTATCTTATTATATTGTAACAATTTATAGGATATTGTTGTTTTATTCTCTTGAACGATTATTAAAAAATGTATGCATGTATGCATGCAAAAGATACCAAAAAGGTTTTTATGTGAGGTACAAGATGAATTTAGACCTGGAAGAGGATGTAGGGGTAAGTATTTGCTTCCCAAAAATTCATGTCACAACTATTTGGCCACAGAAATTAATATATGTACCTTTCAACATAATCGGAGTTAGAAAATTGACTGACGGACTAACATGATCGTATTTTTTTTTAACGTACAAATCCCTAAAAAGTTACTATTTCTTCTTTTGTAAGTTTTGTAAAGGATGGTCCCCGTCGGGAATACACATTTCGTGCACATTATAGTTGTAAGTTGTAACGAAATTACTTTAATTTCATAGCGTGTCATGAACGAACACGGCAGTCGATTCTGTATAGCGCGTTAACTACTTGCGCTTCCCACGCCTCACCCGATACATTGTTCCTTGCGGTATAAGAAAGTACTGTAACCAAATCAATGCAGAGCAGATAACATTTACCTTTCTTGTTTAAAATAACTATCTCATTACAAATATGTCTAAGGTCAGTTATAGTTATTGTTACCTATTTATTTGGCCACATTCAAATCCTCCAGCTTTATATATCTGGTTATAAAGTGCGAGTAACAATTCCATAATTTTGTTTAAGGAAAACAATATTACAGATTTTATTAACCCTGTTGTGTTTTTAATTTTTGTTTGTTATAAGTCTGTATTACATAAACCACATTAATTCTAAGGATCATATTAAACTTGAACTTATCAGGAGTACAAGACGGCGAAGGTCAATACACCTACAAAAATATTTTATTTAAATATAAATACATACAATGCCCCGACACCAATAATAAGTAGCTAAAGCACAAATATTTTCCTTGTCATGATATTTTCCTTGCCATAGAGACAAAAAAGTCACGATAACCCAGTGGTTGGGTGGTCGGAATTTTGAGTCGAGAGACCCGAGTTCGATCCCCAGGTGACAGGCTCGTACCATTGGGTTTTTCAAAAACTTATGTCTTTATGTCCTTGGCTTGGACATAAAGACGGCGACGTCACGTTGTCCCGAAAATATCTTCGTTTGAATGTGGGTCGAAAGGAGAGAGAGTGTCTACCCCTGTATTGGGAATTGCGTGAAGATATTTATATTTATTTACATTTATTTTATGCTCCGTAATCTATTCTATAAATGGTGTATTATGTTTGTTTGTAGAATATCAGTGACATATCGACATTTTTATCACTAATGAGCTAAATAAGTAAGAAAAATGTGCAGTTTTACAGGATGACAACGTGATAAGAAATTTAAAATTTGTACATACACGTTTATGATTCGATACGAGGGTATTTAAAACCTTCCCTATTATTTATTATAGTCTATCTGTATTTAAAATCTTCTCGTTCTATAGAATCACTGAGAACAGTAGTGGGCTTACTTTCCTTAGAGCCCTTTTGATAGTCAAATATTCAATTACTTGCTTTCCGGAATTACGGAGCATTGGAGTCACTTCGGTTGAACTACCTAACCGACGTTTCTGGTCTTTGTTACAGTATAGGGAATCCACCAGGTACAAAGCTTCCTAATGCCTAAATTTTCTTGTAATATACTTAGTTTTTGACACCTATCAATGCCTAAACTTGTTGTTGCATGTGACGGTATGTCACTTTCTTATCTTCTTCTATCATGGGTCGCACAGCACTGATGAATTAGTAAAAATCTGCGTGAACCTCCCTCACGCAGATTTTTTCTAATATTGCTATGCCTACTCGTTTTATCTATTGAAAACAATGAGGCGATATAATGCTTCATTATTAAATGCCAATCGAAGTTAACGAATCCGAGTAATAACTCATTGGCCGAAAATTTTTTCACCTTAAATTTATTTTAAGCTGTGACTAGACTTGGAATTGCTGCCAATTTACAAAAACAAATGAATGCAATATATCATTTGAGGTTACCAAAGATTTCTATAATAGAAGTTTTGAAGAAGCAATGTTTTTAATTGGCGTAGTTCTAGAGTTCTTCCGTCTAGTCGAAATATACGTATAAACGTCTCTTATACGGGCAAAATAGGGTGAAGTGAAAACGCAACTTTTTATGTAATTTATCACCCTTGCCTTAAAACATTCGGTATATTTAAGGTATAGCAAGGTGTGATGTATGATATCATGATATGATATTGTGGTTTCCGATTAATTGATACTCAATTTCGTAAGGTTTGTATTTTTATCTTCACGTAATTTCCCATATTAATGTAGGCAGAGGTCTAGACAATGAAGTACTTATGACTTTTCTCTTAAACTTATTTGGGTATTGTGACAGGTGGTGAGCCATTCGTCGATTAATATTGATGTTTTATAAAAAAAAAAGCGCTGTAAGTTGGAAGTTCGTTGACTTTTTGTTTAACTGATTTTATCCTCACTTATATTCTAAATTCGGATTACTAACAGGTTTGGTTGTAAATTTTCTACTTAAGGTTATAAATATTAATTCATTAAACTCATTAGTAAATCATGCCGCTTTTGCTGCGAGACAACAGTGAACAAATGCGATTTGGTTTCGAGAGTGGGTCAAAATAGCTTTTTGATTTTTCAATCTTCTGTGCCACGAATTGACATTGTTTAGCCATAAATTTAAAACATTCGAATTTTACTGGGCTCTGCCTCTTTCACATGCGTATAAAAAAGCGAGTGAATAAAACAAACCTCTTCTAAATTCGATTTCAAAGAAAACACGTTCGGAAACGCATAATACCCTAAAATTCAAAGATATTTGGAATAAAGAAATAACGTTTTTTAAATGTTATTGTTTATATGTTAAATTTATTATTGGACTTTAATAAAATAAGTCTAATTAATAGCATAAAATTGATATTTATCCAATGTTTATTTCGAATTTCGTCAATTAGAGACGCGGTATCAAAACTCATGATTCTAACTTTGAGTCACTCGCTAGGCTCGTGAATCAACCACGAAATCCTTCGCTTGCCCGGGCCTCAAATTCGTGCTGAGTTTTTGATTTGAAATTAATTAATTTTTTTATTATTATGTCCCGAAAATATCTTCGGTGGAAGGTGGGTCGAAGGAAATTAAATGTCTAGACTAGACCTCTGTATACCCGTGTATTGGGAATTGCGTGAAGATATTTTTTTTATTAATTTGATTCGAAACAAAAAACAATTTGGCTCTCTTGTTACACAAATAACTTTTTAAAAATAACACAACGTAAAAAGTACAGCATAACATGACAAGTAGCGACAGGCTCATCACTTGTCAAGTTAATAAAATAACTGCCCATTCGTGCGACATGTTGTTTGTCCTCTAAACCATAGGAAAAGTAGTAGGTATTATAGTCGTATCGTAGTTGATACTAAGTTGTTAAAATAAAAATAAATATAAATATCTTCACGCAATTCCCAATACAGGGGTAGACAGAGGTCAAGTCTAGACAATTAAGTCCCTTTGACCCACCTTCCACCGAAGATATTTTCGGGACAACGTGACAGGTGGTGGGCCTGTCGCCGTCTTTATGTCCAAGCCAACGATGAAATTCGTACATAAGTTTTTGAAAAACTCATTGGTACTGCCACCTGGGGATCGAACTCGTGTCTCTCGACTCGAAATTCCGACCACCTAACAACTCGGCTATCGTGACTTAGTTGTTGTTTACTAAGTTGTTGTTTATCGAATACAGAAATTTATTGTATTATTTATGACTATGTAGTCATAAAATGTCTTACAATAATTATTATTGTGTATGTTTTCACGTTCATTTACCGTATTTCAAATTTTCTAACGTGTTAATAACGGATCCCTCAATTTTCTCAAATGTCTTATACTTTTGCTGTCTTTCTGAATTTATTTTTATTACTCGTATCCGGTCTTTCGTTGCTTAACAGCCTATTATATTGCCTTAAGTATGATTTAGTATTGTGCAATGGGAATTCCGTAAGATAATTTAATTTTAGGTGAGTTCGAAATGATAACTGTCGTTTATCCATGTTTTATTGTATTTCTTTTGTAGCATGGAATCTATGTTGTAAAAGTGATTTTAAGTCTGATTAGTTACTCTATCAGACATTGGTTACTAAATATATTAGTTACTATAAATAATAGTTATTATTTTGGATTATAAGAATATTTTTTGATTCCAATGATCATATATTCATGGATAACGGTAATAGGTTCATAATTAACAGCGATTATTTTTGAAAAGATATTTAATATGACAAGAAATTTTAATATTATATTATGTATCAGTTTTCTGCCCTATATATATTAATCATGATATTTTGATATCTACCGTGCCTGGATACTACACCCACGTAGTAGTAGTAGTGTATGTAGTAGTAGTAGTATTTAAGCTACTCGATTATAAATTTACGGAGGGCGATGCGCTGTAACTGTACGTTTGTACGTATTTGCCCTCAGATTTTATACATACTTTGGCCTTTTATGCAGCCTAGGCCACCGGCTATGGGTCTCTACCGTAAGGGTGGATTTGCCGTAATCGTCACGCTTGGCAAGAACCTTAGCCATTACATCACTGACACCTTACACCTTAGACGTGCTGCGTGCAAAATAAGGTTTTTGTTTTCTGAGACTTTTCTTATTCCTCTTACACTAATTATACACATGATAAATATGTATATACATATACAGATGTAAACATGACATATTGAAAAGTCTCGATAGCCGAGTGGTTGGGTGGTTGGAATTTCGAGTCAAGAGACCCGAGTTCGATCCCAGGTGGTAGGCTCGTACCAATGGGTTTTTCAAAAACCTATGTACGAATTATATCCTTGACTTGGACATGAAGACGGCGACGGGCTCACCACCTGTCACGTTGTCCCGAAAATATCTTCGGTGGAAGGGGCGTCGAAGGGACTTAATTGTTTAGACTAGACCTCTGACTACCCCTGTATTAGGAATTGCGTGACGATATTTATTATAATTTATTTGTATAAAATTATAAATCGAGCTTCCAACTTATCGCAAATTAATCAATTCAAGTCACAAGCAGTAGCTAAAAGGATATGTTTATCGTCCGAATTTGCCGTGAATTGTTATGTTTACGATGAAACAATGTTCATTAATTAATTTCAACCTAAATTACTAATTGCCAGTATCCAACAACTGTATAACTTGAAAATTGTTGTAGTCTTATTAGTTCCCTGTGTTGATGTGCAAACGCTGTATTAATTAGAATGCCTCAAAGTATAAAATTAATTATAGGAATAATCAGCAGGCATCAGAAATACTTAATTGCTTATCATAAAAGATGCCATCATTATTGCAAGGCGGATCGTGTCTATGAAGGTAATGATAGCCCTTTGGACTGGAAAATTTCTTTTTAGAATGAATTATTAGCTGCAATTTTATATAATTATCAGTTATCGAGCGATTTCTTTTGGGTTTATTTTAGACGATAACGATTACAAGAGTATTTTTTATAGGCGATTCACACTTACAATTATTTTTAACGATAACAATGATTGTGATACATACAATACGGTTAAACTGTTAGTAGCCGGTGTATTCACCTTTCGAGTTACGAATCGTTGTTTCGACTGTACTTGTAATAATCTTTGTTATAAATATTGTACAATACTACACGTAAACTTTATCACGTACTACTCGTACACTTAAGGCTTTGTCTGCACTTTAACACTTACCGATTTCCAACGATTTTTCCAAATAAGTGTATTATACGATGAATCTGAATCTCGGGTTTATAAAATATAAAAATCTGTGCAAATGCTTCTACGTGAGTGAATAATAATAAAAACCTTTTATAATATGAAATTTTATCATTATACATATAAATAAAGTTGGAGTGTCTGCTTGTTATATTAAAATAACAATTTTTTAATACATGTATATGAAAATATACGGTACATACACCAAAATATTTTTTTACAATTTTTGTCTGTCTGTCTGTTTGTTCTGGCTTATCTCTGAAATGACTGAACCAATTTCAATGGGATATTAACTGACAGACAGCTGATGTTATAAGGAGCAACTTAGACTACTTTTATATTAGAAAATAATTAGAGTTCCGCGTTAAGTTTTAAACTGCAGGCAAAGCCGCGAGTGATAGCTAGTTTATAATATGAAATTAAATCATATAATTATTTATTATTCTTTATTTTATCTTACAATAACTTCACCCTTTGTTGAAGTAATAAAATTAGGGCAACCGTAGGGATTTATAGATTCCGCTCGCAACTTATATCTATATTTATATACTTGCAAGCAAAAGTTATTCCATGTATTAAAAAAGTATGGCAGTACCAATCAGTTTTTCAAAAACTTATGTACGAATTTCATCGTTGACTTGGACATAAAGGCGGCGACGGGCTCACCACCTGTCACGTTGTACCGAAAATATCTTCGGTGGAAGGTGGGTCAAAGGGACTTAATTGTCTAGACTTGACCTCTGTCTACCCCTGTATTGGGAATTGCGTGAAGATATTTTATATTTATTTATTTAAAAAAGTATTCCCTATATCCGAGTTCCCAGGGGGTTCGATCTACCTACGTTCTCTCTTTTTTATTATTCTGTCGAGGACGTCATCGTCTACCTGTCGCCATTACGTTATTTAAGGTCCTAGTCGCATCTTTCGTCGTCCACGGTAAGAAAAGTGATGGCAAGTTCCTACCATAACCCCACTTGCTAAATAATTTTATTTATTTATTTTACATTTTTTATATGTTAATGAATGTTATATAACTCGATGTTTTCTGTTAGCGTTGTTACTCTGAATAGTAAGGGCCTGGAAGAATATAAATTTTAAGTACACACGTATTTTGAGGCATCATGATTTTTTTTTATCAATGTCTTAACTTACCTCTCTGCCGAATTTGTTGTATAGATTCGATTTTAGTTAGCGGACTTTACGTTGCTCTTTCATGTCTAAGTGCTAATTGTTCCTATTTTAGTAAGAAAAAAATATAATATATCAAATTAACTGATTTTTTTTTCTTACGTATTTCGCACCGCTAACGCGCCTATTGCAAAAATAGGCTTCCTACCTAATAATTGATTATACGTGTAATTGATTTTACAAAATTAGCGCATAAAGCGAACTTGTAAACGTGGCTGTTTCCTGCGGCCCCGTCCGGGAGCAGTAAAGGTTTGTAATTACAAATTACAAGTTATCGGAGGTTGATGCACCGCGCGGCGCCCGCGTCCGCCCGCCGCCGTTGCACGTCTGACGGAGACAGGTTCAACAAACTTACTCCACGGAACGGTGACGCCGTTTTTACGCGATTACACATAATGATATTTTGTATTTATTATAAGAAAGAAATTATGCCGCGCGAGACTCTTTAATTACGAGGTGTGTTGGCAATCGGTTCCTTTTTAAACACCTACATCACAAAAATTAAAATATAATGCATATGTGTAACATAATCACAAGTAAGATAATGATAACTGTAGTAGGCATCTCTATTTATAATATTCAATAGCATAAAATAAAATTAATAAAAAAATCAAATCAGTGCTTAACGCAATTACGCTTATAATATGAAATGGCTAATAATACGGTATATTAGTAATCTGCCCGCGCCATCTCGGTAATATGTGAGCGTGAGAATATATAGTACAGTGAGAATAAAGATAGTGGGTGTTAGGTTCTTGCAGGTGCAATCCGTGTGCGATATTTTTAGCCGGCTCTATTTATACCGGACCGGCTCCACGAGCCCGCGGCGCTGTCGGTCATCATCTCGTCGACTACGACATCTAGATTCCTTACTTCATAATGAGGCATTATAATTTTAACAGCTTCTTACACAATAATATCACGAATGTAGACATTTCATGTGTGTAATCGATATTTAATAGATCATTTTAAAATAAAATTTTGTCGAAGTCGAGCCGAGAGAGATGCTTTAGGTTTGTTTAAGTAGTTATATGTACTGTGGGTTGTATTATACGCCTAAATGATTTGCTTTTTTTTCAATATTCATCCTTTCCGAATTTATAAAGAAGAGAGAACTAACCTAACGTGGTAATTGTGCTATATTAATTGACATTTTGTTAGTAGATTGTTTTAGCAATTAACAATAAAATTTTCCTGAACGATAGTTATTGGATATTTCTTTAAAATCATAAATGCATCGTTAGCATAGTCCTTTTAAAAGACTCCTGAGAAAAACATCAACCGAACAGGTTAGGAATACCTTGGAGAATTAAAATTAAAAGTCTTCCACATCGTGATTATTTTGGCTTTCTATAACTTTGAAAATCTAAATAAAAGATTTGTAAATAAGGATTTGCTATACTGATGTTTTTTTTATCTTCACTCATGTCTGGGGTAGCCAGAGGTCTAGCTGCTCTAGACAATTTAGTCCTTCCTACCCACATTTCACCGAAACTTATTCGGTCAACATGACAGGTGGTGTGCTTGTCGCCGTCACTGCGTCCAAGCCAACGATATGAATCGTACATAAGTGTTGAAAAAAAGATCATTGCTACGAGCCTAGCTCCTGAGGATTCTTGACACGAGTCCTGATAACTCTCTATTGTGGCTAAGCTATGGGGAATGGACTAATATTTTTAAAAACAATCATAACTAGTTGTAATTTATTAAAATTTAGGAAAGTAAATTAATTATCATGCTGTCATGGGACGGGTCCATTAATGTACTGGTTTCATACTTACCATATTCGAAGCAATGGATAGAAAAAAAATTGGTAGACGTAACAACACCTAGCTTAGAATAGCTGTAAAGAATAGATAAAACATTTTTACCGCTTCCTTACGACGTATCATTTCCTTAAAAGATTTTAAGACAGGTTTAGTAATGTGTCCGATTTATAAAGAATTGAGTACAAATGCACAAAAATTCAATAATGTAGTTGAAAACACAACATTTCTTAAAAATATAGATTATACGTATTTTTAGAGAAAATTATCTAATGCAATAAAATATTCTGATTCCAAAGAAGGATGTTCTTATTGATGGGAGGATCTGACTTGATATATACACTTAATATTGAAACTTTTGTATTCAACTGTCTTAAGTTAATTATGTCGTATGATTTTAGCGTAAGAATATATTACCCCCTTTCTTCCCGTAGGTGTTGTAAGACTAATGGGAGGTTCGCTAATGACTAATGGCTAGATAACCATCTTGAACTATACCAGAACAAAATTCAGTAGACTAGGACGGAAGCAACGCCTATGATAATAAATTATTAACTTTCATAAATTATTCGAGTGTATAAATTAGTCGAGTGGTTGGGTGGTCGAAATTTCGAGTCGAGAGACCCGAGTTCGATCCTCAGGTGGCAGGCTCGTACCAATGGGTTTTTTCATAAACCTATGTACGAATTATGTCGTTGGCTTGGACATAAAGACGGTACGGGCTCAACACCTGTCACGTTGTCCCGAAAATATCTTCGGTTCAAGGTGGGTCGAAGGGACTTAATTGTCTAGACTAGACCTCTGTCTACCCCTGTATTGGGAATTGCGTGAAGATTTATTTATTATTTTATCAATTACGCAGAAAGCGCCTTCAATTACTATCTTAAGCCATGGATTGAAATCAATTTTTCTTTGTAATCTGTAATCCGTTGCTGTCTGTGTTATAATACTGTCTCTCTGTAGACTAATAATTAGCTTTTTTTATTTATTTCAAAGGTCGCGAGCCTGACGTTTAAAATTGTAGCGAGTAGTAATAACTTAAATTTAAGAGGTTTTGAATAGTCACGATTGTTGTCTCTTGGAGGAACTTCATCTTTAAACTTTTACTTATTTAAGGTATTTTAATTTAAATAAATGTGGAATAAGTAGTAGTGGATTTTAATGTGTTTAAGAGGTTTTGTTTTGTCAACGGCAATTCCTTTTATTTATATCACTCATTGTTAATTAGTTTTCGCTTGTGACTTCGTTAGCGTATCTTGAAGTTTTCGCGGTGTTTTTTAATTCTCAAATAAAAGTAGTGTATATTCGTTTCTGGTCAATACAACAAATCAAAATCCTTTAATGAATGTACTGTTTTTGATTATGAATTTAAGGGTTGGGTTGTAAAGTTATAAACTAGCTTTTAAATCTGTTCAGCCGGTTTTTGCGTAATCGAGTAGCGAACATCAAAACATGTAATTACATGAATGATGTGCGGTAAAAATAATTACATATATTGACGATTATATTGAAATAAATAATTAAATATATAAGACCCGAGTTCGATCCCCAGTTGGTAGGCTCGTACCAATGGGTTTTTCAAAAACTTATGTACGAATATCGTTGGCTTGGACATAAAGACGGCGACGGGCTCACCACCTGTCACGTTGTCCCGAAAATATCTTCGGTGGAAGGTGGGTCGAAGGGACTTAATTGTCTAGACTCGACCTCTGTCTAGCCCTGTATTGGGAATTGCGTGAAGATATTTTTTTTTAATAAATTGACTATTGTTAACAGGAAACAGCGATAATGGAGAGCGGTCAGCGTGGTTGGAATGTGCGTTGGGTGTGTCCTTGCTCATGTTTGGCGCACTTTTGGAGCGTTGTTGCGCACTGTTACCTGAACCGTCTCACACGCAGCAACACGCCGACGCACTTCTGCTACTACCAGCTATAAAGGTGATTTTACAGTCTCACTCACTGACTTTCCCATGTTGTTATAAAGATACAATATGGCATTCGAACCTTAATTGCAGAGCTCTGTCGCCCTTATTGACGAGATTCATTACGACAATCTCGACAGTATAAGTGATGGAATGCGCTATCCATCGACATATTAGTTGGTTCAAGCTTTTTTCATGCAAACTAATTTCATTAATCAAAACTGGGTTTCATTCAGTTTTGATTAATCACAAATTAGTTTGCACAAAAAAAGCTGGTGATCAACCCGTTATTTTTGTTTTAGTCATCTGTACCAACACATGAACTGTTTGAACAGAAATCCACTCTCTTGGCGTCAAGGCGCACGTTGTCTCCGGCTCTCACTAGTCGCAGTTGATTAACAATGACATGTGAGGATGGAGCTCTTCGTTATTTTACACCAGTGTTCTGTATATTTGGTTTATCGACCGAAAACCGATTGGGGATAACTAAAACTGACCGATACTGACAAAAAATGAGTTGCTGCTGAGAGGAGATGCTGTTTGGTTGGCACTATATCGGCATCCTCATAATAGTGCATAACTTTGCATCATTCATCTGTGGTATATGACTCGCATTTGCTAACAGGTAACTCAGGTAAAATTTCGTCTGTCAGCAACACTTGTCTATCCGGTATCAGCGCATCCTTGTCTTATCGCATAGTAACAAGAACTTTATTATAAACCATTATTGTTACAGGTGTGGTCTGACTGGATGTTATGTCATAGTGGTGTATGGAACCCACCACCGTCGTTGAACAATTTCGGAATTGAGTGAGTATCATCACGTTTTGTCTATTTCTTCATTGATTATGGTACATTGTCATTAGTTCTAGCCAGCTTTGATAACATTTTATTTCAGTCCACTGGATAAATGCAAAAAACCGGTACATTATGTTTCTTGGAACTTTTTTTCGTATCAAAAATAAGCTTGCAGTGCTGATATTTTCGCACTTCTTAGTCACAGGTTTGCCATTCTTAGTCACTAGCCGGCGATGTTCACTAAATTTGAACTTCTCTTAGGATTTAGTCGGCCGGTAGAACATCGCACTTCGGCTTACTAAAAATATCGATATACTTAACTTTTTTACTGCATAGGTAATGTATCCATCAATTATAATGACGTTAAAATATCCTAACACATTTTTTGTACAGGAGTGAAAATGATCCTTGGGATTGGCTTGCGAAGCTCATGAATATTCTAGAAGATCTCGATGACAAGTCCATAGAATTGGAAACTGAAATGAAAGAAGGTACGTTGGATATTTAAAAAAGAAACAATTGGAAATAGGAACTTTTTATTTAATTTTAGTTATTTCTTTTTCATCAATTTGGTTGATATTTCGAGAACAGCAGCCGCTGTTAATTCACTTTGTGGCCTCTAATGTATGGTGTCAACAATAAATAAGCAACTGTAGAGGGTCGCGGCGCAGGGTCGTCGGCGGTGCGGCTGGCGGAGGACTCGTCGCTGGCGGGCTTCACGCCGCTAATGTACATGGAGCCGGCAGTGGCGTGGCTGCGCGCCGGCCGCGCGGCGCCGCACCACGCCGCCGAGCACGCGCTGCGCACCAGGAAACTGCTGTTCTTCGGCACCGAGTGAGTGCTGATAGAAGATCGGGAGAGGACACATCCACCGTATATCTGGACTAGAATTTCGATGTGTTTGTGTATTTTTGACAGTGGTAGAGCCACGCATCGGCTTTGATTGTTGCACGAAATGGCCGGCTCGACCGGGGAAGTGCCACGACCTCACGGAATACCGGCGTGAAGTAAAAGTCTAATAAACTTGTGCGTTTCGTCTGGTGAGTGCGGGTAACCGGAGGCCCCCCTCACCCAATTCTGGGGGGGAGACTCTAAGGCCGGCAACGCATCTGCTCGTTTGCCTCCCTTTTCTATAAAAAATAATTATGATATGAAATCTAGGCTAATAATAAAATTTGAAGTTTTTTGGGTTTCTATACATTCAACTTCTTACAATACTGGCTTTTACCGGCGACTTCGGTCGCGTTGATGACTTTAAATTGCTGTCAAATAATAAGATTAGGAAGTTATTTACATTAGAAACAAAATAAAATGTTAAGTGTCAAAGGGATCTCTATAGTAACCTATTTAATAAAAGTAATTTAAAATTTACTAACAAATAGGAAAATTGTAGCGCAAATAAAATAATAATTTTTATATGCAAATTTTTTATATTTTGGCTTACATTTTTTGTAATTTTTCTAGAGATCTCTATTAAAAATACAGTCTGTGTTAATGCAGATTTCTTTTGGTTAAAGAATTAGGACAATCGGTTAAGGCGTCACGTTCGCATCTGTAAAATATCGATGATTTACATTACACTTTTAAACATTTTTGTTTGTTTATCTGTATCTGTATTTGATATGATTTTGTAAACAAACATGGAGTACTACTCGAAGTTAGTTTTTATTTGTCACTTGACTTAGTAATCGATACCACGTGGCAACTATTAAACTATTATTATTTAGAATTATTTTAATAAGAAAAATAACATAATCTGCTTCGTATAAAATTTTTAAGAATGTATAATAATTGTTTTAGATATCTAGTGGGCGTCGAGCCGCCGGTATTGAAGCTGGAGTATCCCGCGGGGGCTTCACCTCGCTATGTCAGTGCGGTACAGAGAACACAATCGCCTTATCCACCTTTGCAGCAATTGGTGAGCTTACTGTATACTCTAACTGCTATTCAGTATTCAAGATATAGGAAAATTACAATGTTCTAAGTATTCGCTACGAAATTGCTTAGTTACTAAATATATTAGTACTATAATAAAAGTTTGCGTATTTATTTTATTAGATATATTTATAATAGCTGCTTACATTACTGAGGAAAGTCTTATGTTTAAATAATGGATAATATGGGCATCGTACTTTTATTCCTTGAAGTACGAATTGGGAATTAGAGGACCTGTCCAGAAATGGTGTAAAAATTATCTGGAAAATAGACGTTTTAAAGTTAAGATCGCTGAAAATTGGAGTTATGAAAAGACTGTAACTGAAGGAACTGCACAGGGATCAGTACTCGGACCTTTACACTACTTAACATATGTTAATAATTTAATAAATTTAATTGACAGCTGTGAAATTTATCAGTTTGCCGACGATACGTGCCTAGTAGCGGCTGATGCCGATCTTGGAGTCGCATTTATACGTTTGCAAAAAGATTTTACATCTCTTATTAAGTGGTCTCACGATGTTGGTTTAGTTTTAAACGATAAAAAAACTAAAATAATGTATATCAGCTCTTCTCATAACCGTGCTAAAACAGTGCCTAATCTCATAGCACACTCACACTCATGCTTACATTCATGTCAAATAAAATCTATGTGCTATTGTCCGTCAATAGTTTATTCGGACAACCATAGGTACCTAGGTCTCATAATTGATAGCCGACTAAATTGGAAAAAGCATATAAGTAACGTCTGTGACCGGCTAAAAACAATTCTGACAAAATTTGTACTAATTAAAAACAAAATTGACTTTCCTATTAAATTATTATTATATAAAGCTTTAGTTGAATCAATAACTTCGTACGGTTTGAGTAGCTATGGATTCACATACAAAACATACATAGACAAAATTTTTCAACTTCAATTAAGGTTTCTAAAGATAATCGTCCCTCCTAAAGTAAAAAGTAAATATAAAAATAACTACCATATGTTGTTCGCGTATTGTAAAATAATCCCAATCCATGACAAAATCAAATATGTGCTCTTAAAAGAACAGTTTTTTAACAAAGACCTGCAAACTCTAACATCACATAGCAAAGGTACTCGCGCTATCTCTAATAAAAAATAATATGTGCCTGTGTATAATAAGAATAACTATGGAAAGCGCACACTCGAATTTATGATTTCAAAATTAATAAACGAATTACCACCCGCATTACGTTACGAAATAAACCCAAACAACATCAAATCTAAATTAACTAACTACTACTTAGCTTTGCCACATGATAATTATATGAAATAATTGATAATAATGTTGACACACCCTTAGGACACTCGAACGCATTTGTTTCTTTTTCTTTTTTTATGTGCTCGTCATTGTTATAACGACAAAAACATTCGCACCTAATCTACCCTCACTAAAAATTCCTATATCATGTTCGTAATTATTAATGTAAACTATCTGGTTTATCATAAGTAAACTGCTAAATAATGTTATCTGTATGGACGAACTCCATTGTACAAAAAAAACACATGGTTTTATAGTACAGTGTATTGTTGTTTTCATTTGTAATTTGTTTTTTTTTTCTGAATATAAATAAAATAAAAAAAAAAAGAAAAAAAATGCTTTACACACTCCCCGTTTCCTAACCGGGAGGTCACCGTAACGAGTCGTGTCGGATTCGGATCTCAGAAGGAAGAAGAAGAAGAAGGAAGGAGAAACATACCGAGTAAAAACCACCCACAAGATACTGTTGGCCTACAGGCCTTTACAGTACAATCGAAAGAGAGTCGTGACTGCGTGTCTGTCTACGAACTATGTGTGTAGTGTACCCATTGTTTGTGTCAATGTTGATAGCTTATTTTTATATTATTTTTATATAGGCCGAAGATTCCAATGACGAAGACAGTGTTTGCGAAGCAAATAGCGGGCCCACTAGTCTATGTGAAAGCGTGGACGAGCTGCCCGAAGGGGCGGACGAAGCCACAAGGATACTGTTGAAGCGAAAAGAACTATTAGAATCCCGAAAAGCAACTTTGGAGCGTCGACGACAACGAATGCAGGTCAGTTTTTTTTCCTCATTTTAGTAACATGGATGTTGATAAAAGTATAAGTGAGGTAAAATTTAAGAGATTGTGGTGAAATACTCTACTCTGTCATCACGAGACCTGTTATTTTTCTCTATTATTCTCTGTCGCATATTGTTTTGAAGGTTATCGAGAACACTATTTGAAGTACAAAATAAATATAATAAATAACCAAAAATTCTATAAATTTGGTCTTGATAGGGGGCAGTCTACCTTAGTGCGGTTTTTAAGGAATTTTTTACACATAACAACCTTGTAGAATTAGCTGTCCTTAAGGCCGACAATGCACGTAGTCGTACGGGTCGGTAGAAAAGCCACTTTCTACACTTTTTCGGATCTCGGTGATTATGGTATCCTAGTTGTTTTCGTTTCCACAACACATGTGCTACTTTAGAATCAAATCAAAATCTTCTTCTTTACCGCCTATCAAGAGTCCATTGTTAAACATAGGTTTCCCCCAGAATTCGCCACAAAGAATGGTCCTCAGACACCTGCATCCATCGACTCCCCCGCAAAGTTTTGCAGGTGTGACGACCTGTGTCCATCTTGTGTGGGTAGTCATACACTGCGTTTGGGACAATCCCTATCTATGTCTTTATTTATTGTGTGGACATCAAGTAAATCAGTGTGTAATGAAAGTGTACGACAGATTCGTTGATTGTTTTGTGGCTATCGTTGGCGTCAGGAGATGGTGGGCGGCGGGGGCGGTGGCGGGGCGGTGGCGGTGCGGCCGCGCTGGCTGGTGCCCGACACCAACTGCTTCATCGACCACCTGCCGCTGCTGCAGGCCATCGCCGCCGCGCCCGCGGAGCCCTACGTGCTCGCCGTGCCGCTAGTCGGTGAGCCATTGGAGCATTCAGCACATTGGATTTATAGAAGCGCTAATAGCCTAATGTTTTAGCAAACTGCGAAACAACGCAGGTTTTGATCAGCCATTCGACTTTTGACGTTATCCATTCTAAAACAAACATTGCAGCTTAGTTCGAGTGGTTCACGGGTATACTAGTAACGTTTCTCATAGCGAGTATTCTTTTAGAAAATAAAGTCATTTGGCTGTATCAATTATAATCCTGTATTGTGTTTATCATTTACTGCTCTCTTTTTAAAGGACTATAAAGAAGTTGTATTTAAGATTTGAGTATCGCAATGCTACGTGGTAGTCGGGTTCGCGTCAATCACTACCATTACTTCTACCGCTATTTTTTATTAAAGATCCCCTGTCTTTATAGAAAATGTTTATAATTTAATAATATTGATAACATTTTATCGACCGGGGGTTATGGCGTAAGAATTAACCATTTCTTCCGTGGACCTTGAAAATGCTACCGATCAAATTAAACAGACCAGTGACGGGTAGCAGCGTCTTTGATGCAATGTTCTTGCCAAGTGTGGCGATTGCGGCCAATCCTTGGCATATATCCCGCAGTGGACTTTTGAGATATTTTATCGATAAAATCACAACACTAGTCTATGTCAACATTTTCGAAGATTCTTCGGGGAATACTTTTCGAGCCCAAAATCGAGACCTCTCGACCTTTGTCTCTGGTACCGACCCTACAGCTCAGTGGGTAGTGACCTTACCTCCGAAGCCTAAGGCTCGCGGTGCTGTCTGCCCCCGACTGTCGAGACTGTCGGATGTGCGCGTGAGGTGTGTGTGTGTGTGCGTGCGTGCGTGCAGTGGTGACCCGACTGTCGAGACTGTCGGACGTGCGCGTGAGGTATGTGTGTGTGTGTGTGTGTGCGTGTGTGTGTGTGTGTGTGTGTGTGTGTGCGTGTGTGTGTGTGTGTGTGTGTGTGTGTGTGTGTGCGTGCGTGCGCGTGCGTGCGTGCGTGCGTGCGTGCGTGCGTGCGTGCATGCGTGCGTGCGTGCGTGCGTGCGTGCGTGCGTGCGTGCGTGCTGTGGTGACCCGACTGTCGGACGTGCGCGTGAGGTGCGGACGTGTGCGTGAGGTGTGTGTGTGTGTGTGCGTGCGTGCGTGCGTGCAATGGTGACCCGACTGTCGAGACTGTCGGACGTGCGCGTGAGGTGTGTGTGTGTACACACACTGAGTGAGCCCGTCACACACGTGCGTGCGTGCGTGCGTGCAGTGGTGACCTGACTGTCGATACTGTCGGACGTGCGCGTGAGGTGTGTGTGTGTACGTGTGCGTGCGTGCGTGCGTGCGTGTGTGCGTGCAGTGGTGACCCGACTGTCGAGACTGTCGGACGTGAGCGTGAGGTGTGTGTGCGTGCAGTGGTGACTCGACTGTCGATACTGTCGGACGTGCGCGTGAGGTGTGTATGTGTGAGTGCGTGCGTGCGTGCGTGCGTGCGTGCGTGCGTGCGTGCGTGCGTGCGTGCGTGCGTGCGTGTGTGCGTGCAGTTGTGACCCGACTGTTGAGACTGTCGGACGTGAGCGTGAGGTGTGTGTGCGTGCGTGTAGTGGTGACCCGACTGTCGAGACTGTCGGACGTGCGTGTGAGTTGTGTGTGTGTGCGTGCACGCAGTGGTGACGGAGCTGGAGGGGCTGCGGCGGTGCGCGCGCGTGGGCGGCGCGGCGGGCGCGGCGCGCGCGTGGCTGGCGGGCGCGCCGGCGCGCGTGCGACTGGCCACCGCGCGCGGCTCGCTGCTCGCCTCGCGCGCCTTCACCGCCGAGCGCGACGCGCCGCGCACCACCAACGACGACCGCGTGCTCGCCACCGCCCTCAACCTGCACGCCAATCTCGACGCGGAAGCGCGTGCGTATAACCGCCGACACTGACATTCACATCTAAAATACCATAACAACGCTCATACGGCTAATTTTTTTTGGACCTCATTTTAAAAAAATGGTTTTTGGAAAAATTTAGATAAACAAAATAAATATCTTCACGCAATTCCCGATACAGGTGTAGACAGAGGTCTATTCTAGACAATTAAGTCCCTTTAACCCACCTTCCGCCGAAATTTTTTCGGGACGTGACAGGCGGTGAGCCCGTCGCCGTCTTCCAACGATATTATTCGTACATAAGTTTTTGAAACACCCCATTTGTACGAACCTGCCATCTGTGGATCGAACTCAGGTCTCTTGACTCGAAATTCCGAACGCCCAACCACTCGGCTATCGTGACTATTTATTCAAAATAATAATTAAATTCAAAATAAATAAAAATACATAAGCATTGTGTACAAATGTATTGTTCGATTCTCATCGTAAACGACTAATTATAATTCAAAAAGATAAAATAAAATTTCAAAAGCTACGCCCTAAGCTCAGGTCAAGCCAACGATATAAATCGTACGTAAAATAAAAAAAAAACCATTGGTGTGAATCTTCCACCTGGGGATCGAACTTCGGGTTTCGTGACTCGAGTCGGCTGTCGTGGCTATCTTAGTTTTGCTGGCACTGAAAAACCCTAGTCACTTATTATTATATGAATTTTAGCTAATGCCTTGATTAGCATAAACATGGTTCTTGTGTCAACAGTACACAAGAACCATGTTTATGAACCATGGTTGTGCTTATATTTTTATAACGAACATAACCTAGTAGACGGTATAATTTATATAATCATTGCCATATTCTGCCGTCTTAGTAAAATAAATAAATAAATAAATATCTTCACGCAATTCCCAATACAGAGGTAGACAGAGGTCTATTCTAGACAATTAAGTTCCTTTAACCCACCTTCCGCCGAAATTTTTTCGGGACAACGTGACAGGCGGTGAGCCCGTCGCCGTCTTCCAACGATATTATTCGTACATAAGTTTTTGAAACACCCCATTTGTACGAACCTGCCATCTGTGGATCGAACTCAGGTCTCTTGACTCGAAATTCCGAACGCCCAACCACTCGGCTATCGTGACTATTTATTCAAAATAATAATTAAATTCAAAATAAATAAAAATACATAAGCATTGTGTTCAAATGTATTGTTCGATTCTCATCGTAAACGACTAATTATAATTCAAAAAGATAAAATAAAATTTCAAAAGCTACGCCCTAAGCTCAGGTCAAGCCAACGATATAAATCGTACGTAAAATAAAAAAAAAACCATTGGTGTGAATCTTCCACCTGGGGATCGAACTTCGGGTTTCGTGACTCGAGTCGGCTGTCGTGGCTATCTTAGTTTTGCTGGCACTGAAAAACCCTAGTCACTTATTATTATATGAATTTTAGCTAATGCCTTGATTAGCATAAACATGGTTCTTGTGTCAACAGTACACAAGAACCATGTTTATGAACCATGGTTGTGCTTATATTTTTATAACGAACATAACCTAGTAGACGGTATAATTTATATAATCATTGCCATATTCTGCCGTCTTAGTAAAATAAATAAATAAATATCTTCACGCAATTCCCAATACAGAGGTAGACAGAGGTCTAGTCTAGACAATTAAGTTCCTTCGACCCACTTTCCACCGAAGATATTTTCGGGACAACGTGACAGGTGGTGAGCCCGTCGCCGTCTTTATGTCCAAGCCAACGATCGTACTCAAGTTTTGAAATACTCGTTGGTACTGCCAACTCGGGTCTCTCGACTCGAAATTCCGACCCGCCCAGCCACTCGGCTATCGTGACTTTCCGTTTTAGTGATGTTGATCATTCAGATACGAAGGAGGAAAGCGGCGAGTCGTCTCGGGGCGTGGTGCGAGCGCGCGAAGTGGTCCTGCTGACGGACGATCGGAATCTGCGCGTGAAGGCTCTCGCGGCCGACCTGCCCGCCCGCGACCTGCCCTCCTTCGTGCAGTGGGCGGGACTTAGTGCTGAGGACACGGCCGCCCCTGTGAGCAAAGCCTAGTTGATTGCCTACCCTGGTCACTCACAGGGTCGGGCAGAGATTATAGATGCCCGTTTCATTAAGTGCAGCAGTGCAGTGCATATTGACACTCCCTTTCTTCCCGTAGGTGTCGTAAGTGGTGACTAAGGGAAACAGCCTTGAACATCGTTATTTAAACCGATAGATAGCGAGGTAACCATCTCTAAAAACTAGCAAACCAAAATAATCAGACCGAAAATGGGCAGCAGCCTCTAAAGTGTGAGGAGTCTGATACTGCGTGCGCCAATCAACTTGCCAAGCGTGGCGATTATGGCAAATCCTCCTGTACAAGAGAGTATGTCCTGCAGTGGACTTTAATGAGCCGTTGTATGTACATGTCAATTAACTTTCAAAAACTTTCTTTCGTCGAATTCTTTTCTGAGGGTTCGTTTTGGTAACTCGCTCTCTAAATATAGAGCGGCAATAGCCTAATGGTTTAGAGTGCGGACTGCGAAACATGACGTCGCAGGTTCGGGCACCGCCATTCGGCTATTGACGTAAACCAACTCCAGGCACAAGCATTGCAGCTTAATTTGATTGGTTAACAGGAATACTAGTAATGTTATTCGGCATTGCTGGTAATCTTTTTTTTTAAAAAAGTTAAAAAAAATACATGGAGTAATTTTGTCTTTGTGACATATCATTAAATTCGTCCCCACTAAAGCTTTAACTGTTGAAATAGGACATTTTTAATTGATATTTAATTATTTTACACCATTTGTTACAGAATCCTCAGGCGAGTGCAGGGAGTAGCTCTACAAGTGGACATAATTGACTAGTATCCCCATCAACTTAGGGATACGCTGATTTAAGGCGAGTCGAGTTGTCGCCACATATGACAAATCGTAATCATAAAAATAACGTTTAGACGAAATGCTTGCGGCCGCCATAACTGCCAGGTGTAAGCAGCTTAGTGTAGGAATTGAATAGATAAGTAAAGTTAATACACCAATAGAATGAACTAACAATAAAGTACATTTTGTTACGAGCTTTAGGAATCCACCACTGTGTTCCTGGGCTGAACGTTTCATTGTTGTTTTTCCATTTACATTTTTAATGTGTTAGTTGATAAATTTATCGTTGCTTATCTATTTTTACTTTACATTTTTCTTTGTATTATACTAAGTATATTTTTATTATTATTAGTTGATTAATGCTAATGAAATAGTCTTTATTTTATATGCTTAGGCTAATTTCAAATTCGGTCTCGCTTATATCGATATCACGTGCATGCCTGATTTTTCTAAGCGCCGCTCTTCGATTCATCGAATTCTCAAACTAATCAATAACGTTTTGTCTAGATGTGACGTTTTTAACTTTTATTTTTACTTATGTTTCGTTTTTAAGAAATGTACCTGTGTAATTTCAGCGATATTTTATATTTTCATGAATTCTTTATAAATGACTGCAGTGTTAATGTAGATGAATTTTATAGTGTTAAGAGTTTAATTAAATAAAAAAAATATTCCATCACGATTTATTAACACCTATTATACATAGTTTTTTGTTAAACTGTACTAAAGATTTTACAGAATTTTCTGCAATATACAAACAATCATTTTATCTTTAAATATTCCAATGAAAAATGTCTATTCTTATATACATTTGTTTTACTCAAGACGGTTCATGGTAAACTGGAACATGTTTTTTTATAGCTAGGAAAGTGTTGTATAAAAAATAATAATAAATGATGACTACCTAATGTAGAGTTTTAAAATATTATTGTACAAGGATTATTATTTTGGAAATAAATTTGACGCCGTTAGTTTTGTCATGATCATGATGTTTTAATAAACATGAATTACTTCTGAGTATTTTTTTTTTACTTCTTGTGCCCCGATATTAAATATTTTAAATGTAAACGGAGTTTTATTTTACAATCTATTAAAAGATGGTTTTTTTTTGTATAATCTATAAACTACTTTATAGATATAGATGAAGTCACGATAGCCGAGTGGTTGGGTGGTCGGAATTTCGAGTCAAGAGACCCGAGTTCGATCCTCAAGTGGCCGTACCAATGGGTTTTTTCTAAAAATCTATGTACAAATTATATCGTTGGCTTGAACATAAAGGCGGCGACGGGCTCACCATCTGTCACGTTGTCCCGAAAATATCTTCGGTGGAAGGTGGGTCGAAGGGACTTAAATGTCTAGACTAGACCTCTGTCTACCCCTGTATTGCGTGAAGATATTTTTTTTTTACTTTATAGATTTCATTTCATTCTACCACATTTTTTATATACCTATACATATACCTATATATGTTTGAATTGTTGATGTATTGTATCATTAGTCCTTTTATCATCCAGAGTGATAGTCACCAGAGGTTTTTGAAAACATTGTGACAGCATAATTACAGGTTATAGTTCATTTTACCTACTAAAGACGAACTAAACATTTGTTTTTTTTTATTTGTTATGATTTTAATCAATAGATAGCAAAGACTAAAATTAAACAATGCTGTTTCTGCTACGAAGTAGATTTATTGCTACGTTATAAGTAACCACTATAGCCGAATGGCTGGGCGATCATGATTAGGAGTCAGGAGACCCGAGTTCGATCCCCAGGTGGCAGGCTCGTACCAATGGGTTTTTTCAATAACTTAAGTACGATTTATATCGTTGGCTTGGACATTAAGCTGACGACGGACTTGCTACTTGTCACGTTGTCCCAAAAAAATATTTCCGTGGAAGGTGGGTCGAAAGGACTTAATTATCAAGACCTCTGTCTACCCTTGTATTGGGAATGGCGTGATTATATTTTAATATATATTTTATATATATATAAAAATAAGGACTTAATTGTCTAATTCTCTCTCTACTCCATTATTAGGATTTGCATGAATTTTTCTTGTTTTTTTTTTTTTTTTAGATTTTGTCGCTCCCTTGTTGAGAGCCGTTTTCGAAGGTCCCTCTCTGTCATATTTATATCACAACGGCTATTCATTAGAGTAAAATCGCTCCACCGTAGACCACATCTATGCCTTCATGCTCGTTGGTGGTGAAGAAGTTTACCCATTTTTAAATAGAAAAAAACAAAGGTCAAAAATACTTAGTTTCCACAGTTTTAATTATGCTTGTTCCGAATTTTTGTTTACATTCTAATTGAAAATAAATATAAATTGTGCAGCGGCACGTGCGTGGTATATATCATAAAATAAGCTAGCTCGATGCGTCTATAGCGAGATGCCCACGGTAAATAAGAATAACGGTTCTTTTACAACCTCCACACCAGTGCGCGCAAGCCTCGCCTCGGAACATTGCCAATTCCTATTGCTCAAGTCTACCATCGGAATTTCTCACTCATAGGACCATAAATAAGTTTACTATTCATTACCTTTTATAGAAACTTATCTTGCACCTATAACTTTCTTACAAATAATAGATCTTCTAAAATTTATTTTGTAATAAATAAGGGTGTAATACCCGTAACTTTAAAATCAAAGTAAAATGTTTACAACTTAACATGTAGAAGACAATACTTACATCTGTTGTCTTACATAACAAATAACTGCTAAGTCAATATATAACAGTATGTCAAAAAGTTTTAAAAATCAACTGTATTCAATTCCTACTTTTCCACGATTTACTCAATAAAACTTTACAGTGCTTCAACCGCAGAAGTTTCAACAAAGTATATAATCATTAGAATCTGTTCCCTGTTACTGAAGATAAAAGATAAGTATGACACATATTTAAAAATTATACATGCAAATTGAAAAGTTTTGTTTTCGTATATATAAAGTTGGTTGGAAATAGTCTTCAATAATATATAAATATTTAGGCAATATGTACGTATGGTAAAAAATTTACATTTGAATAGGTGAGATTACATTTGAAGGGGTAAATTCATCCATTATAAAAAAAAAACTTATGAAATAGATACCAAAAGGCGGTCTTATAACTAAAGAGCTAATGTTTTATTTGATCAATGCTGGTAAACTAAACGGAGGGCTAATAATATTATGTACCATTAAAAATTTAATGATAATTAGATTATCATAAAATACCTGCTTAAATTTTGTAATAAAAAAAAATGTTTATATAAGTTAACAGCTACATTTGTGCTTAAAGCTTAACCACTTACGAAATTTCGATTATTAATTAGTCAGTTTGCATGCGCCTCTTCGTCATACTTACTGCTGATTAAGAATCTACATATTCCATTCCCCAGACCGCAGACAAAATTTAATAACTAAAAGATGAATTTGTATGGTTCTCGTCCATTTATTTTTATCCAGTACTCATCCAGTACATTACAGTAGTAAGTCACGGTAGCCAAATGGTTGGGTGGTCGGAATTTCGAATCAAGAGACCCGAGTTCAATCCCCAGGTGGTAGGCTCGTACCAATGGGTTTTTCAAAAACGCATGTACGAATTACATCGTTGGTTTGGATATAAAGACGGCAACGGGTTCACCACTTGTCACGTTGTTCCGAAAATATCTTCGGTGAAAGGTGGGTCAAAGGGTCTTTATTGTCTAGACAAGACCTTTGTCTACCCCTGTATTGGGAATTGCTTGAAGATATTTATTTATTTTATTGTTCGTTTATGTATTCGTTTTTGGGATGCAGTATTTCCACGGAGGTCGTGGGTTAGAATCCGCGCCTCCAGGCTCAAATGTATTATATTATTATTAGATATATTCAGTAACTTCTGAATATATACACATAGGTCTGCCATTGATCGTTACTTCAAATTTAACGCGTAAAAACGCGCATCTGATAAGAATACATCCGATAGAATAGTCAGTTAGTGTCGTAGTTTAAATTTTTAACATATTTTAATTTAAATGTATGGCCTTTTGCCGAAATCTGAACGTCAAATCAGTTTATAGATATCATAGTAATTTTAACCGTCTTGTATGAATAATTTATATGAATTTACATGGTGGTCCGTGCTGATCTTATGTTTTACAGCTCCTCCAATTATAAATAACTGTTATACAGTGGAACTTTTTTCCTTGATTAAACTCAACGTAGTTAAATTTGAAGACGAATTTATTAATTAATATTTATTTATTTATATATTTATTTACAAAAATTTATCCAGGAAATTTATCCTTTCTAGCCGTCTAACCGTCTTCAGAGGGGGAGAAGAATAGCGAAATATTTATCTGTCATTCTATTTCTAGTTCTGCTGTGGACTATTTGTAATTTACAGGTTGTTATAGAAAATCCCTATATGATCAATTCTGGCCATTATTATTATAAAATATTATACGATGTAGGGTAAATAACCCTGAATGGGAGGCATAATATGCTATTATTCAAATTACAGAAAATATTACCATAGCAGGAACACATTGTTATACAATCATTGTGTCAAGTTGAACTCTCAATTTTTTGTACCGTAAGTTGGAGTACAATGGTTACAACGTTGTAATATACCTCGTAATTGATTGCATTTTTCCCTACAATCGAAGTAATGATCTAATTATAATTTGAAATGACGTTCCTACGATTTACTTTTATAGTTTACTTCATTATCATCTTAACTCCCTGTTAAAGTTTGCTGTAGGACATAGGAGATAAGAGCTCGTAAGCGCAAGTTTGTTAAGCAGTATTGCGATCGTTGTAGCAGACACCTTACATCATAAACGTTACTGCCGGTTCATTTAATTTGGGCAGGTATCGCTATCGCCAATCTGTAATCGGTAGAGATAGTTATTTTAAGGCTTTTCCCTTGGTCGCCTATTAATTACGCACATTATTGGTAGCATATATTAACGCTGACACGTCAATAACAGTTTGTAACGCGTTTAACGGTTTACTATATATAAAAGAAGGTAGTAGGTAGGCTTTTTTTATACTAGTTTTATTGTCTATATATTTATGCGAATGCAGCGAATTTATATTGGGAAAATATTAAATATATCTTAATTAAAAACAACACTCGCAATTATATTGTTGTAATTATATTGTTTACAATTATACCTCAAGAATTACACTTGAAGTATATTTCTCTATTAAGGTATTGCGAGCGTTTTCCCAGACGTCAAAGAAATCTGCTAAATGCGTGATAGCGTGTAGTAGATATTTTTTTCTATTTCGAACGTGGTCCAAGTTTGTCTATTCACAATGGAATAACGTGAAGGACGACATATACACAAAGACACTCCTCTCTAAAAAAGAATATTCTAGTCTAGTTCTAATATACTGATCAAAGCAACTGCGGAGCGTAAAGATAGCCTCAACATCGTACCCCACCGGATTCCAAGACTTTTTGTTTTTTAATCATTAATACTTAAAAAAAGTATGTATGATTAAGTCTATTATGTGTCTTTTTTAAACCTATTAGGTACATTGTAGTAATATAATTTTAATTAATATTCCTAGAATTAAGTTTTTGTAACTACACGCGATTTACAAAACCGGGAAAACAAAGGTCTCAACAAAGAAATTTAGACCCACATTCCACCGAAGCCTATTTGGAACAAAGTTGCAGGTGGCAAAATTATCTCCTTCTTAATGTCCAAGTCGGTATAATATACTTATATTAATACATAGGTATGTATATATTCATTAACAAATATACATATTTACATACAGTCGCCCCGTGATCACGGATGCTGTCGATGTTATTATTAACATTAATAGTATATGTCGGCGTAGGGTAGTCCACGTGAGGCAACTCATTGTTAAATCCGTCTTGAGCTATATCAGAAAACTGATCTAAATGGGTGGAAACGTAGTAAATTCGATACAGCCAGTTGACCGTTCACACTGCCGTCCGTTTTGTAAGTGCCCGAGAATATTCTGAAGACACTTTATATCAGAAGTCAAATGACATTGACAACACATAGTAGTCAAATCCGCTCTGTCACTTCCTGTATCGATTACTCTCAAGCGCACCACTTGACGTTTCCGAAGACTTTTATTAGATGGCGTTGTAACCAAAATTGTTGCCTTATCTTGATTCTGCTACATACAAACTCTTTAAAACATAAATTAATTCTACAAATTCATTGTCATAAACAATGGAAATTTTACTACATTTCACTATACACACTTGAGAAATTAGTGGACGCGGGTAATTTTTATTTTTCTGCATACTATGTACTTGTGTTATACACATCTTTCTAGGTGATATTGTATTATTTTGTTGTGTTTATAAAATACTATCCAAGTGTAATTTGCTTATTGCCAAGTAGGTAGTATGAAAATAATAAAGCCAATCATCATATCTTACACACGCGACAATATTAATAAGGATATAAGTCCTTATTTAATAGTGTTGTATGCAGTTAATTGAGATAAAAATGTTTTTAGATGGGTCATCACCAGTCTGTGTGGGAAAAAATGTTACACTAAGTGCATCATTAAGTCGTGCTACATAATTTTAATCAGAAACAAACAAAATAACTTGCTACTGATGACACCACATGGACGTGTTTAAGATGATTCAGAAAAATCTTTGTTTATTATATACAGTGTTTTTTTTTTACGTAAAAGCCTACTTTGCTTGTAATGACTGGCTTCGAAAGCTGTCTTTGGTAGATCACACGTAGTATAGGGTTAAGGCGTCCTGTCTGATTTACTAAAACCTCACAATCCCTTTGATTATTAATGTTAAACGTCTTTAGAATCTCACCGAAACATGCAGGTTGCTGGAGACGTTATGAAACCATGACGTAAAGATTTATGTCACCTTAGCATAAATATTACATCACATTGGGACTGGGCAGTTGGCGATAAAGATCCAGAAAGGACACGCGTAGATGATCACAATCAAGTCTTTTGCTCTTTTTCACTCGTTGTAGCTCACAATTGGAGTGGATTAAATCAAAAAACATAGCATTTTGAACCGTAGTTATAAGTAAAATATATTGTAAAATAAATTATAAGCATATAAGACGTAAAAAATATGGTAAGCATATAAATAAATAAATATCTTCACGCAATTCCCAATACAGGGGTAGACAGAGGTCAAGTCTAGACAATTAAGTCCCTTTGACCCACCTTCCACCGAAGATATTTTCGGGACAACGTGACAGGTGGTGAGCCCGTCGCCGCCTTTACGTCCACGCCAACGATGAAATTCGTACATAAGTTTTTGAAAAACTCATTGGTACTGCCACCTGGGGATCGAACTCGGGTCTCTCGACTCGAAATTCCGACCACCCAACAACTCTGCTATCGTGACTTTTATATTATATTGCGACTTTTATATTATAGCATATAAGACGTAATATATGGCTGTATGTGTATATATATCATGCTTATCGCTGAAAAGAGGAGTCTTGAGTTACTGGTAACCCGAAGTCAGGTGTCGAACGAGCGAGACTGTTTCGGTTGAGTTGCAAACCTGCTTCGCTGCAATAATCATCATTGACTGCTGTCTATGCCGTATCTGATATATAGATAGTCTTCGAATTTTTTAACCTGATAGTCAATAAAAATATTTTTTTCTCCATTATACGCATATCTAAGAAGCATAAGTACCTTTTTCTGGCCTCAAGTTAATATAGCTCTAAGCTTCCCTCACAGGCTGTGCAGTCGCTATGCGTCTATCTTAACGCAATTGATTTCTAAGTAGTTGTTTAACCCATACAATTAAAACATACCGTTTTCAAAATCTTTTTAAAAAAGTTCAAATGTTATTTATTCTTTCTCTCCTAGGTAGAGTCGCCTGGGTCTAAATCTTCCTCGCGACTCTTGTAAATAAATAAAAACTCTGTTGTAAATTAGCAGTACAACTACTGTTTTGGCCTGCCTAATTTAGTATTGGTAATTGCAGGCTATGAGATATTCCAGTACCAGTGAGGTAGGTACAGTAATCACCTCATGGTAAGCATGAGGCGGAATGTCATCGTTTATTGCACTAAAGACATTAAAAGAAGATAAGCTGAGGAATCATTTAAAACGAATATTATAAAGGTTTAATATAGAGCTAACGTTAATTTATCACTGCATTTGCGATAAGAATACAAATGTACTCTCAGTAAAATACGAGTTTTTATGGTAGAAGAATTTATGATTCAATTGAATTTATAGATTACTTAATATATGTGTTTTCGACATGTCATTTATTGCGTAAAGAAATATAATAGTATGATAACAATTTATACAGAGATGACTACTAAAGAATGGATTACACTGGATGGAATGCGCTATTACAAAGCGTAAACAAAAATTACCATCTGAACTTAATTTTACAGAAGTTACTCTTTATATCATCAGCTTTCCGTAGAATAATGGAAATCAATACAGTGGCTATGAAGATTTAAAACTGTTTGTTATGAATACCGTATTTATATTTTCACGGACTTAAAGGACATAATTATCTCCTTTCGACCATCCTTTCACCGAAGCTTATTTGGGTTTTCTATATGGATATAGTATTTAGTAAAAAATGTTTATTTGAAGTTACAAAAAATCACAAAAATTTCTCGGTCTATTTTCAAACTTTTCTTTCTATTTCTACAAATAGATATAAAAAAAATAAAAATGTTAACTAAAAATGTCTGAAAAACTCATTTAAAATTATTAAAATAATACTAATAATAAATAATATTAGCATCAATACACAATAATCGTGCGATCACGACGCATCTCATATAATTCGACTAAAGGGATATCAGAATAATATAGAAATTAATGTAATAAAATAGACCTCTATATACAGTAGATAAGCATCAAGACTATACCAGATAGTGTGTTACTAGACTAGACTAGAGGCATTATAAGCGTATATTACTTACGGTTACGTTTACGTTACGTTTACGTTTTAGGCAAATTATAACCGTTAGAAAGGCTTTTGCGTATAAATGATATTGTAATAGTAGCAATAAGCTAAAATTTTGTTAAAGTCCATTAACATTTAGTATACACTCGTCATTATTAATCTTTCATACAACGTAGCTGTTGTTTTTAGTAATGGCTTTCTCACATGATATACTGCAATCTCTTAAATTTTAAACGATTATTTTTAATTCTTGTACTTAATTTGTTGATAAACAAAAGGTGAAGGTAATACCGTTTTAATATAAATGTTCCACTAGGTGGTTGTTTAAAATGTACTGGTAGAACATAGCCGGATGGTCTACCTTCGATTGGTGGCAAATGAATAATGGCGCTTTATCCACTATGTACTTTAAAACTAAGATCACTGTCGTGTCTTTCATATGTATATTTAGGATAAGGTATATTTCAAGAAATTAATCACTACAATAACTGGAGTCTTTTTAATGAATAATGATTAATATAATCTATCTACTCTTATATGTATAAAGGTGAAAGAACACTGACTGATTAATCACGAAATGTTATTTACTATTCTTTATTACATAATTTGTAGAGATATTAGTAGACTGAGAGTCCTAGGTCGGTCTTAAGTAGGATAAGCAAGGAGTATCCGTCCTTGTATGTCTATTGTTCGAGAGCCCTGCCATTTTGAAAAAAAAATCCCTTTTGTATTATGTTAATCCTTTGTTTTTTTTATACAATTACACACAAAGACCTAGCCTAGCTACTAACGGATTTTGTACTCCGGCGATTAACAAGATGCTTCATGAATCGTGATATTGCTATAAAGCACGATTTCAACACAGTGGCTCACCTGATGTTACAAGGAACAGGAAGACAAATTAAAATTAACTAATTTAGACACATTGGTAGCATCTGTGATTACCCTTCCGCATAAAGAGGTTTATCGTGATAAATTTACGCAATTTGTGTTTTCATTAGATCTCACCCTAAAAAGTAATTTCTAAAAATAATTTGTTGGATTTATTTTAACTAAAATGGGACTACAATATTTTATTTACAGAAACAAAATTATGTTAATATTTACAATACTTATTTACTAAAAACTGTTATAATCTCATCGTGGCATGGTACTAAGAACCCTGGCTGCATTTCCTGGCTGAAAATCAAGACAATTGATGATAGAAGAGCGTATGCTAGAAGCCACTGCACGCCTTAATGAGTTTACATTCCAAATTTGATAACCGATCAAAATATGAATTATTTTTAAAAATGTATCGACAATTTCACGTGGCGGCAATAGAACGCCATCTATTATCACCAAGTGAAATTTGGTCACCAGTGTAATGGAATTTGGAAATCGTACACATTCATATAGGATTCCTATTCCTTCAGATTCAGCCGACACTTTTTTGGCATAAAGTACGTTTGACATAAGTCCCGTCGTCGACGTCGCTACCTTGTGGCAGTATGGTTGACAAATCGATGCTCCTAATTAGATTCTTACATCTACATGTTAGCTTTCCCTGACAAGAAACACCTAGAAAGCGGCCGCGGCCTTTTACACAGTGAAAATAGTTTATTAAGCCTATTCTTTTAATCAAATATATTTTATGTATAAATCAGATCACTGTATTGAGGTTTCTTTTAGGGACACAAATTAGAACACAACACACATTTTGTTTTAATTTGTGCTTTTCTAGTGATACTTTTACATTTAGAGGATAATAATTTGATGAATAATTTTATTATAATGATAGTGAAGGGGCAAAGGGACAGTGACTTGCAGAACTAACAATTACTAGGGAAGAAGGCAGGCGCGGTGAAGGAAGATCCTGCACACGATAGAGCTACTACAGCATATGTGAGCCTCGCACTGGACTTTTGACAGTCTGTAATGATTATTATGACAACTTAGATAATACATTTGTATCTATTTACTTCCTTGCTTTCACAGACACAAAAACACAGTTAATATTAGTCTATATCTCACAGTTATATATACAATAACAAGCCTAGATTTGCGTCAACGGTGCGAAAGCGTGCAAAATTGTTGTGGATACTTGACGCGGCCCTTAGATAAGCTCATTCTACAAATGGCCACTAGAGCACGTCACGGTCGCATATGTTTTGAAAATAAAAAGGACAATTTACGTACGGCCTAAGCATATGTTGTTAAACGTTAAGCCTACATACCTACACAGTTAACTGAAGCAACGTATCCTATATGAATGTGTACGATTTCCAAATTCCATTACACTGGTGACCAAATTTCACTTGGTGATAATAGATGGCGTTCTATTGCCGCCACGTGAAATTGTCGATACATTTTTAAAAATAATTCATATTTTGATCGGTTATCAAATTTGGAATGTAAAGGTAAAAAAATTCAAATTTGGAATGTAAACTCATTAAGGCGTGCAGTGGCTTCTAGCATACGCTCTTCTATCATCAATTGTCTTGATTTTCAGCCAGGAAATGGGTATGAAAATGAAATGAAAATGGAAATGGGGGATTAAATTCAGTAATTATAAATTTGTAATTTTATTTCTAATTTTGACAACAATGTATTAAATAAGAAAATTGATAACGAGCGATTTTCTATTTTTTATTAAGTTGCTACATCCGTATCAGAGTCAGGTTATTGTTTGAAACTAAACGTGCGGTAACGAATCACTTAATAATATCGGCGCAACAGGCTAATCATTTTAATCTGTTACCTTTTTTGCAGATCATAAAATTTTATTATTATTATGCTTACATATCTCACGGAAAATAAAATAATATATTTTATTTTCCGTTACATGTAAATCATTTTTTAAATTTATATAAAAAAAGCAATAAACGTAGTTTGTCGTTCAGTACAAAAGAAAATTAAAATTCGCCTGACAGCCCCTTTCTTTCCATGGTAAAACTTAAACTTTGTTCTTAATTTATATTTATCTATAACTAATAATTAGGAAGAGCAAAATTCTATATCTATTCTAGTAAATGTTTAGTTAGAAATATTTTTAGCATAGATTGCATATAAAATTAGTAGCAGTAAATCACAAGATTTGGCGATCATTCAGAACGCCCAGTTCAGGTAACAGCTCCTGTACTGCAGTCAATATTATCTCTATAATTTATCAAATTGCATTGAATGGCCGATGACTTGATAGTCCACACATCACGGTTATGATAGAAATACGCGATGACGTCGCAGTACGATAGTTTTTCCAAATTTAAAAAGTCGGCTAGATTCGTGTACGTAGTTGACTTTGCCTCCATAAATATTCTTTCGTTTTAAGAGCTTTTTGGAGTATTTTGGAAGGAAGGCAAAAGACCCGTCTGACAGCTTTATTTTAGTTTAGCTTTAGGTGGGCGGGGGACGCTACTTGCCACGATATATTAGCGGACTCTAAATCAGGTGAGTGACTTGAAGTAAAAAAGTCGCTTAAAGGTAATTGACTTAAAAAATGCGTTAGCACCTCTAAAGCAACGAAACCCAAAATTCCCGAGAAATATCATTACCTCAAAGTTTCCAAAGACCGCCCCTGGACAACCAAAGCACGCTACGCAGTGTTCTAGTCCGGGACGGGTTTACGGTTTAGTATGTACCATAAAAAAGTCAACTAAGTACACGAATCTAGCCGACTTTTTAAATTTGGAAAAACTATCGTACTGCGACGTCATCGCGTATTTCTATCATAACCGTGATGTGTGGACTATCAAGTAATCGGCCATTCAATGCAATTTGATAAATTATAGAGATAATATTGACTGCAGTACAGGAGCTGTTACCTGAACTGGGCGTTCTGAATGATCGCACAATCTTGTGATTTACTGCTACTAATTTTATATGCAATCTATGCTAAAAATATTTCTAACTAAACATTTACTAGAATAGATATAGAATTTTGCTCTTCCTAATTATTAGTTATAGATAAATATAAATTAAGAACAAAGTTTAAGTTTTACCATGGAAAGAATGAAAAGCTGTCAGGCGAATTTTAATTTTCTTTTGTACTGAACGACAAACTACGTTTATTGCTTTTTTATATAAATTTAAAAAATGATTTACATGTAACGGAAAATAAAATATATTATTTTATTTTCCGTGAGATATGTAAGCATAATAATAATAAAATTTTATGATCTGCAAAAAAGGTAACAGATTAAAATGATTAGCCTGTTGCGCCGATATTATTAAGTGATTCGTTACCGCACGTTTAGTTTCAAAGAATAACCTGACTCTGATACGGATGTAGCAACTTAATAAAAAATAGAAAATCGCTCGTTATCAATTTTCTTATTTAATACATTGTTGTCAAAATTAGAAATAAAATTACAAATTTATAATTACTGAATTTAATCCCCCATTATATTCATCCCTACTAATATTATAAATGTGAATGTAAGTTTGTTTGTTACGCTTTCACGCGAAAACTACTCAGCGATCATCATGAAACTTTGTACACATATTTTTGGAGGTATTAGAAGTAAAATAGGGTACTTTTTATTAAAAGAAAATTATGAAAAATAAAAAAAATGTCAAAAATATTTGCAGATGTTATAAGTAGTAACTTTAGCTACTTTTTTAGAATTTACCATTTTAGTAAAATAATTAGGATGCCGCGATAAGTGTTATACCGCATGTTATAACGCATTTGTAAAATTTTATGGATAAAAAACTTTACAATAATAGGATACAAACATATATCACTGAAGTAGGTTTGCTGATGGATGACGAAATTGCTAAACGTAGAATAAATAGACACAATTTTTATAATTTTCTTAGATGATATCGATTAATTCCAATTGATGACGATGACATCATAGGATGTTTCGTGCAGATATCATTTTTATAAGGTTGTTGCGGCTATTGTATGATGGTATGACTTGCTGCGTTACAATTAATAGTAACTAATCATTTAATAACAGTTCATAATTTTTCCAGTCCCTTCCATAAAGCAATACTGTGTCTTAGCACCGACCCTTTTTCTATAATATTTCGGCGTCGTGCTTCGCGAGGTTCTTCAAAACTTTTCTGAATATGTATTAGCGTTCGTACGATTCGACTTAGACTTAATTTATTTATGCTTTAATGTATTACCAAAGTCTTCTTAACAAAAGTAGTAGATGTCCGCCGATGACTTATCTTTAGTAGTTAATACGTAGGATTCTTCAGGAGCAGGATTGATAATGCAGCTAAGAATTTGTCCTTAAAATTAACAACCGAAAAACAGAGGTCATAGTCATAAGTACTTCTGAAAATTTATGGTTTAGAGTATGCATCGGTGGACATGTTTTAAGACAGGTGGATAAATTTTAAGTACCTCGGAAGCATAATAACATCCACGAGTGACCTTGATGCTTAAATAAATTGCAGAACGCTGCCGCTGTTGCTTATGGTAAATTGCGATCTAAGGTTTCCCATTCACGTGATCTAAAACTGTACACTAAATTCGAACCTGATTCCTCGAACACATGGTTCTCGTTCCATAAACCATTTAAGCACTCGATTTTTTGAACTTAAAATCCTTCCCAGACATCCTATGGTCAGACCACATCAGGAATACAAAATTTCTGAGCCGGGAATAAAATTTAACACTATCTGATCCGGCGACAGTTGTGTTGGCGTGGAGTCCCGGAGCAGTAGAGAGGGGAAACGCATCCTTTTGCAGAACTGCAGTTTGATAAAAGCAAACGCGGTGACTAATATTTGCGATTATAAAGATGTCTTGAAAAGACATAGAAACTATATGGAGAAAAGCCCTATCAGTGGTAGACGAAGAACGCGCAACACCCTAAGTGGAAGCGTCTCATCCATCGACCGGTTAATTTGTTAAATAGTTTATTTATATATTTCATTTAATTGTAAATAAGACGTTCGTAGTTTATTTCCACTTAGGACAACCTAACGAAAATAAATGTCCTATTACAAATAATAAAATTGGTATTATTACAAACGATTTACTTCACAAGCCATGTTAAAATATATATATATATATATATATATATATATATATATATATATATATATATATATATATATATATATATATATATATATATATATATATATATATATATATATATATATATATATATATATATATATATATATATATATATATATATTCACGCCATTCACAATAATGGGATAAATAGAGGCCTAAACAATTTAGTACTTTCGACCCTCTTCTCACTGAAGACATTTTTGAGACAATGTGACAGGTGGTGCGCCAACGATATAAATCATACCTAGGGAATTGATCTCGGCCTTTGTCTAGAATTCCACCCCAGAAGAACACCCAACCACTTTGCTATCGTGACTATTTCAATAGTTGTTCGTTAACCACTCGTGCCATATGAATAAAACTTGTATAAAGGTTTCGATTCTGAAATTGCGAGACTAGTCTTGGTCTCGCACTTTTAGAGCCGAGTGTTTATCATCACAACTAGTCAATGACTCATTATTTAAGAATTTCTATAACTTTTTATCGTAAGGATATAATTGAAGGCGTGTAATTAACCTGGACAAGCTGTACGATGTTCGATATAAGATCTTCAAGACGTCATCTTGTTGACATCATCTAGGCATATTATTATTATACTTTAAAGATCCGGGTGTAGTCTGCACTTCGCTGATCTTCCAATAGAGATGAGGCATTCTTAAATAAAACGAACGGTTAGGAAGCTTAATCGTGAGCCGCCTCCATTAAATTAAATTTTGGCAGAGTAGGTGTTATTTTTTTATCTTTACGCATTATTCTGTACTGGGTTACTCACAGGTCTAGACAAATTAGTTTTTTAACCTACATTTGACAATCCTATAGCCTAGTTGGTTGTGACGCTGCCTTGGCAGGTAAGGGTTGACGGTTAAATCCCGCTCGGTGCAAGCATTTGTGTGAAGAATATGAATGTTTGTACTCGAGTCATACATATTAATATGTATACATGAATATTTATCTATGTAAATAAATATTTATGCAAGTATGTTGTAGTGTCAGTTTGGACTTTAAGAAGGCGAAACGCTCGCCACTTGTCACGGTATTCCAAATAAATAGCTTCGGTGAAACGTATGTTTTTTATATTCAGAACTTATATTTTTTTTTAAATCCCACATTTCACCGGACTATATTTAGTACAACATGACAGACCAGCCTGTCGCCGTTACAATCCTAACTAGAGACGAAATATACTTTTGGTTTGAAAAATCATCTTATCACTAAAATTGATGTGGACATGCTTCTATGGCACTGCTACAATACATATTTTTATATACTCATAATTATATGTGTATAATGTATAACGTGGATCTCTCTTACTAGTTTCAACTACAAAGACTCAAAAATGATCAGAATTCGACGACTGAGCATAAGACTGTGTGGTCTTTGTGTTCCCATGTAGGATGTATGTAGTAGGTACATCCCACACTTGCGGCAAAAATAAAGATAGCGCCGGAGTTTGAGCTTTACTATTGAAAACAAACAGAAGATGCAAACATCACTATTTTATATATAATATATTTTTTAATTTATTAACAATTTAGACTTCGAACAATAGATACTTAAATGTTTAGCTAATTTCAATCAGATTTAGCTGAATATTTGTCTCGTATTTTTCAAAATGGTCATTATTCTGTCATCTGTCATTTTTTAGTCGCCTCTTTCGACACCCACGGGGAGAGCGGGCTTTATTCTTACACCGATACCACACGGGAAAACATCATCCTCAAATCGAATTAAATATGAGAATAAATTTAAGTACAGAGCTAAACAACGTAAAAGTAATAACACAGAGGGTGTGTCTCTTCCCGTTGGAGCCGTAAGAGACGACTGAGGGAAATGCCTCGTAAATAGCAAAACCCATCGATAGATGGCGATCTCGAGAAACAACAGATCAAAATAAAGCAGTCCCCTTAATGGGCACCAGTGTCTACGGTGCTAGGTGAGGCAAGTTACTGCGATAGTCAATCCACTTTACCATACCTAACGATTATAGCCAACCTCTTAAATGGAGATGGCTATGTCCTGCAGTGGACTTTTACAGTCCACTATATAGATGTGTTCTAATATATAAAACGTATTTACGGTTTGGTATTTAAAATGATATATCAAATATTTTATCATATCTGCTTGAATTATAATTAATGATAAACCCGCGTATAATACACGATTTCGAAAATAAATTAGGTACCAATTATATTATTGCGCAGTTAAGCATTTGAATCGAAGTTCATGAAGAAACCACAAATTACATTCAGAAACATGAGACGTTGAAATTTGATGATTTCGTTTGAATTAATATTTTTATGCCAATGTATAAATTTTTTACAAGGCAATCGATGAGTCGTGCTTCGAACGGGGCGGGTTAGCTCATCCGGCAGGCATTTGGGTGGTTTTTATGAACCGTGCCGCTAGAGGAAGGCCTCAGCGAACACGATTTTATACAAATGACGACATGCGATATGAGCTTACTTCAAACGTGTGCTTTTCACTCATGTCTCTTAATCGTCAATGGCATGTTTACAAGCAGTACCGAGGTCACGCGCCCTTGACACAAACACATATTTCAATGCATCAATTATTTGACCATATTAGTCGTGAAGTAAGTTTTTTTACACCTTCAATTATTGAAAGAGAAACAACATTAAAAAAAATACTTAAGTGCCAATTAGTATTTGTATTTGTTGCGGTGTTAACTTTGGTGTTAACTTTGGAGACTACGATTGGAGTGTCGCGTATTTATAGCTTCCATTGAGTTCGGTCTTTGTCTCGGTATTATTCATTCATAATACTGATTGACGACACGAATGACGAATGCAAAATTATGCGCTCTTTGTATTAGACTTCAACGCTTCAAAAAATTCCTAATGGTGCGAAAATTAATACAATGACCTTTTTTATACGAATAATGTTTTCTTCCCCTAATAAAGATTGATATCCTTATTCGTAAATTTTGTATTACCATTATTGCGGATAATTTTACTATGTATGCCAGATTCTTCTCCTTCGAATATTATACGTTATTAAGTAATAATTATATATACAATGTTGTCTTCGGAATATCTTAACATTTAAGGGATTAAAGACTTTGCTGCTTCGTGCTTTGGCATATTTCTCACAGCAGTTATCCACCGCTCATTTACAACTTTCATTATAAAGTAAGCTGAGGGCTCTTAACTGCCACCCGCTGAGATTGCTTTTCGTGGTCAGGGTCTATTAATAGTTATTTATAGGCAAAACTGAAAGAATTGCGAAACAAAAGCATGCGGCTTGCTGGACGTCAGTGTAAAATATGTGTCATTTGGTACGCCGTCGCTATCCTGATAATTGAATGCACTCCGTCTTGCTTTTTGAAGTAATAGACTAGCACAAGTGGTAGTCCCGCGGTAATATACTCTATACACAAATATATACAATATTTCAAATGTTCTAAGTAGTTTTTTTAGTTGTGTGTGTGTTTTTTTATTACTTTAGTAACTAAAAATAGCATATTAACTTAAAAAATAATCGTACATCCTTACTCATCGTGCATGCCACGAAGTCCAAGAACACTGGCTGCATTTCCACATGAAATGATGATGAGTTAACTTTAGTTAACCGTTGAGCGAGAAAAGAACCAGTCCTTTTGTAACCAGCTGCTACGGCCAGTCGCAATTACAATACAATTCCTTTAGAAGAGGACCACACAGACCGACCGTTTATTAATATTAAAAACTTAATTTGGAAATTTATGCTCCATATCATTTATCAGTTGTCATTTTATCGAACATGTCATTCTACAGAATGACTGCATTCGTTATTTTTAGTTAATCCCTTCAAATAGAATAAAACTAATAAATGTGATTAATTCTATTTAGCAGAAGGAATGTTTATAGCAAATGTTTATAAAATGTTCAAGGAAATGCATTGCATACATCAGTTAAATTAAACTTTTATATAAGTAACCGACTGTTATAGACCTTTTTATAGTATTGTTGTATTGTATTTATACGAACACTTTATATCATCTGAAAAACTTATTTATCTGTGTTTCTCCTAGTAAGACGTGAGTGCCTCACCAAGTCCTCGGGCTAGTATTCCTCGGGGCCGTTGATTATAATGTGACCTACGTTATGCATTCATCATTTTCTACTCTAAACAAGACAATGTCAAATGAAATTTGTGTTTACTACCAACCATTGTTTGTAATAGGTGTATTTTAATATTATTTTTACAAATCGTACAAACCTGGAATTTGCTCACGATATAGTAATTTATTACACATGACATATCAAATAGTTTTAGATCAATATTAGTTTTTACTACATATCTCATATGTCATTACATTAATTTTGATAGGAGCCGGATGTTCAACACTAAACTAAACAGATAATATAGTATTTTTAGTAATTACCTTTTAGGTCGTCGGTATCTGAAATGATTTTGGCGAAACCCTAATTTGATGTCAGTTTTTAGTATAAATGCTATTTAGGGTGTAATAAATTACTACAATTTACCAATACTAAGAATCTAAATTATTTCGTATTTTATTAACAAAAAAATATTTCGTATTTTATTTTTGTTAAGCTCAATATTGTGTTTGTTTATTCATGTCTAAACTCAATATAAGTGCAAGTTTTAACCACCAAATGTTTTCAAAATTTGTATTAATTGACATTACAATTATATTCAGTGAAGATAGCTGTAATATCAGCACCGCCTTCAACCAAATAAGTAAGTTGCAATACCGCTAACAAAGCGTTTGCTAGAATATTCCATTTAAATGAACAAGAAATAAATTTACCTAAGAAAGTTATTCTTACTTTTTTATGTTCTTTTCGAAGGAAATTTATTTCTAATGTTGTTTGAATTTTTTAAAACGTATTACCATAGCAGGGATTAGCGTAGCAAAATATAAGCATGAGTACGCACTGAATGTGATACTATTTTGAGGGCACAAACTTAGGGAAGCCCTGTGTGCTTTATATTTTATTACTTATGACCTAGCAATAGGTGAAACCTGATGGACTTGACTTGATAAATAAATAAATAATTATCTTTACGCAATTCCCAATACAGGGGTAGACAGAGGTCTAGTCTAGACAATTAAGTCCCTTCGACCCACCTTGATGTTGTATATGATGATTTTTAACTCATAAACACAAAAAAAAAGAAAAAAAATATCATCACGCAATTCCCAACACAGGGATAGACAGAGGTCTAGGCAGAGGTCAGAGAAGATATTTTCGGGACAACGTGACAGGTGGTGAGCCCGTCGCCGTCTTTATGTCCAAGCCATCGATACAATTCGTACGTAAATTTTTGAAAAACCCATTGGTACAAGCCTGCCACCTGGATCGAACTCGGGTCTCTCGACTCGTAATTCCGACCACCCAACAACACGGCTATCGTGACTTCTCATAAACACAAACTAAACAATTCCATTAAAAAATGTGAAATACTCAAAATGCTTATAATATTTAATTATAGTCCTGATGTTCGACAATGGAAACCAGTTAGAAGTACATTCTCTCAAACATAAACAATTTTACTACTAGACAGAGGTCTAGTCTAGACAATTAAGTCCCTTCGACCCACCTTCCACCGAAGATATTTTCGGGACAACGTGACAGGTGGTGAGCCCGTCGCCGTCTTGATGTCCACGCCAACGATATTATTCATACATAATATTTTCATTTATACATAATGCCACTTGGGGATCGAACTCGGGTCTCTCAATTCGAAATTCCGACCACCCAACCACTCGGCTATCGTGACTTAAGAAATGTTGATTTTTTTTATTATAAAAAGCATTTATGGACAGTTTCGAGCTATATCATAAAATTTTTTGGTTAAAATTGCGGATTCCTTACGAAATTTGATTCCAAGTCAACAATATAAATTGGACATACGTTTTGAAAAAACTAATTAGCGCCTACCTCTTGTCGATTGAATTTGGGTCTCTCGACTCGAATTCCGATCATCCAACCATTCGGCTATCATGACTTTTTTCAGTATGTGACTTCATTTTATTTGAATGCCTATATTAATTTGTCAACAGATATCGTCATTGTGTTTGCCGAGTATTGTTCTTTAAGTCGAGATTACTTTTTATATAGTGAACCTTTTTTTCGAAATTTAAGATGATGGACAGTACTGCTTCCAGAGGATTTTTATTCCGAAGCCAAACTAAGATAGTTTTCGCTTAATGCTTTGACGTGAGAACAAGTTAATGAACGCAAAGAACTAGAGTTTGGTGACGTATACACAACCTGCATCGTTTTAATGGTATTAACATTACACAATTAAGACAAAAAAATAAGACTTCACTTGATAGTGCCTAAAAATAAATTTAAAGAGGCTATCTATGGACAGGCGACATTTGTTTTAAATTCAATTTTTTTTCTTAAAATTATTTAATTAACTATACTATATATAATAAGGTATTACCGAAGTTATTTCATCATAATCATATATTTATATAAACAGTTTGTAGTATTTTACGGATATCATCAATTCAGTTCATTGAATATATCCGTTAATACAAAGAAAGCTAGGTCGTAATTTTAGTAATAGGTAAAAGCTTATTATTTATTCAGTCCCCTAGATGTAAAAGTTTTTCCACTTAGTTGAGTTCGTACCATAAATATTTTTTTATATAAAAGTAATTACAAATACATATAGTTTTATTGTTTGATAATTGTCTAAAAGTTTTAAATACTCATATACCTGTATGATTGGCCGTACATGGCCAAATTTATGAATGATAATATACACATAAAGAGGTATTTTAAATTTTTTTACCATTTACGAAATTTGCCATCATTGTCTACAACCTAATCTAACCTGTAAAGATGGCATTTTATAAACTGTTCTTATAGTGCATTTGCAACGAAATGCGTGTCTGAGGTCCAGTGATAGCATGTAGGCCGCCCAAGATACCCTTGAACCTAAATGGCAACTGGCGGCCGCGTTGTCAATGACCCCGTGCGAGCGGTTGCACTGCTCCTCGCCTCACTGCCTCCACTGTATACGCTCATTCGCTAATTGTTATGTAACAGAGGAGACATTGCTTAACGCATGCATTCTACTTTAAGGTCACCTACTACTAATTAACCTTTGAATATACTAAAGGTCGCCTTTTACGTAATCGAATAATGTGGGGCTTAAATCGCGGAACAGTCTGCATAATTTGGTCTCAATTGGCAATGAACCTATTTTGCGGCCTTAAATCGCAATAGTCAATGGATAATTCAAGATACGGTAGTGCTGTGACCCGTTGGCTTGTTGTGACCAAAAGTCAACTATGTACGGGCAATATTAGGGTGCAGAAAACAGGTTCTGTGAGCGCTAAAACAGCTTCCTGGCAACTCAGGAAGGTGGAGTCACTGAACTGCACGATGACTGGTGTTTAGTACTTTTATGATAAAATTATCATTTGCTTCCTGCTCGCGAGTGTGAGTTTTTTCTGTTGATTAAATAGCTTAGATTTTTCTTTGCGTAATTAACAAAAAAAAAGGATCATTTGGTTTTATGAATGATCTAATGTACATCTATGTAAGATGGAAGGTCTTTATAAGAATCTAATTTAATATTAATATAATTTATTTATTTATGTATAAGTCAATTTTGCAAATATAATAAATCGTAATCCATCCTATTATCAAAAGTACCTTATTCACAAGTATGTATTTACTTTAAATCGTATAAACATATACTGTACTCGTAGATACTTTCATCGGTTGCGTGTTTTTAATAAGGCATACATTGTCGAACTCGTGAATCAGCACAAAGCGGCAACGGCGGCGGGTCGTCGATAACAAAACACGAGGCCCAGTAAACCATTCGGTTCCTCTTGATACCAGCGGACATCTAAATCTTGTTAAAATATTTCCCCTCTGGTTCAGGTTTGCAGTGGGTAAGAGTAAGCGCAAGCGCTGCGGGCACTTGTGCTAGAATTTTGATTGGTATTTTTTGTCAGTTTCTCGGTCACAATAAGATGACAGCGACAACAAGAGGAGTGCGAAATAGGCGACGTAACTGAAAGTACATATCAAGGTTAGTCGCTGGCGTCGCTCCGAAACTCGGCTAATAGTAACAGTACACCTACGAACGACGCAAAAACTCAGCACCCGGGCCGACGACGAAGACGCTGTCACTTTTGAGCTCCGCCATTCAAATTAATTACATCAAACTTGTGAATGGACGATCGAACAGATGACATGTTCCGACACTTTCAATAATTGAAACTTAATTAGATATACGATTGTCGTTTTTTGAGACACGTTCGCAAATTCACTATGTAATGTATAACACAGGTGTTTCTAAATTTCTATTCGCTATAGTAAGAAGAGAGAGTTTACCGACAGCAATGACGGTCGGTTTGTCTGATCGTTCAGCGTTCTACGCATTTTGCTGAAAACCAATTAGCGAGTTGTGAAATTAACTTATTATTTAGTTTCCGAGGCTCCATCGGGATCGAGAGCTTTATTCGATGAGTGCTCGCGAGGCCACTTTCTCGACCTCAATCTTGACCGTGAGTCGGAAGGCGCCGAGTTCTCATATTCGACAAACCAATGTATCTATGTCGATTGCTTGTAGGCGGCCTTGAACGGCAACCATTAATTTGTGTGCAGAGCCGCAAGCGGGATCCCGTTACGGCGTGTGTCTGAATCTCGTGCCCTCTCGCCGATATCAGCGGCTAGATAATCTAGTTAACTAACGTATGGGATATTCGTTAGGCGTATCCTCGCCAACCTCGTTTCAGAACTGCTTATAGTCGCATGTCGATCTTGATAAGTATAAGATCCGGCTCTACAAGACCGTAAATATTAAAAAAAAAGAACAAACGGATAATGCTGTACACTATAAAACGGTCTACATCGAGACCATAATGTGTTTGTAAGTCATCATAATACTCGTTGCATCGGGGCGACTTATCGTTCCAAAGGCGACGGCTTATAAAACGTAGTCAAGCAGGCTTTACAGCCTATGAATTTATTGGATATAATAGAATTTTTTATGACATAACGGCACACTGCGCACAATTTACGGATACAAATGCAATTTATTGATGCCACAATTCCAGAGCTTTAAGTATTCTGAAGACCCATAGTCTGAAGGTTCGATGAACCATGTTCAATTTCTTAAATGTTGCGTTGAGATTTCATCAAAAATTTATTAAGATAGTCGATCGTGTCGATTATATCGGTAACTTTGAAATAAATTATGAGCGGTAAAATTCTTTTGGTTTTGTTTTACTATAAATTTGATAAATGGACATTTCCTTTTTTGGATATTTATCTTTTGAATATATTTCACATATAAAAGAACGATACAATGATCCGACGTCTAATACAGTTTATATTTAATAATTTAACCGTTATGAAGATGGTAGTGTAGCGCCAATCGTATAAGAGTAGATAAAAATAAGATATTACATTATCATATATGCTTTACGAGTCATAAAAGAGAAAGTGTTATTTTATTTTTATGTCATAAAGGTATTTTTGGTTAATTTTATTCTTTGAAACGTTAATAAGAACATCTTTATACAAAATTTGGCTTAAATTTTAAATAAAAATTTAGCTCCTGTGTGTTTGTGCTGTAAGACATAAAAAGTACACTAAAGATTAACTTAAAGTCTTCTCTTCACTGCCACTCCACTTCAGGGCATTTCTATAGCCGAGTGGTTGGGTGGTCGGAATTTCGAGTCGAGAGACCCGAGTTCGATCCCCAGGTGTCAGGGTCGTACCAAAAGGTTTTTCAAAAACTTGTGTACGAATTACATCGTCGGCTTGGACATAAAGGCGGCGACGGGCTCACCATCTGTCACGTTGTCCCGAAAATATCTTCGGTGGAAGATGGGTCCAAGGGACTTAATTGTCTAGACTAAACCTCTGTCTACCCCTGTATTGGGAATTTCGTGAAGATATTTTTTTTATTTTTTTTTATAACATATTATAATAATTTATTGATGTTGGAATATGAACATAAACGATAAATGTTTTATTTGGTTTGATATATAACAGATTGTATGTTAATTTTAGATTTGTGTAGGTACTTGTACTTCATATACGTAACTTAGCTATCCTAAATCTCTGGTTTAAGAGATTCCTCGGTAAGAGGTTAAATTTGTGAAAAAAAGGAGTAAACAGTTTTCTTTTCACGCATTAATGTATCATTTCACAGATCATTTAAGCAAATAGACAGGCTAAATGTTGTGTCTAATTTAAGGAAATTATTATTAAATTCATTTCATTTACATATTCCTCTTACACTACAATTACATCTTAAATTATAGTAAAAATAAATTAATACTATATATTTAAATAATAATACTTAGAATACTTAGGTAAGAGTAGGTCTCTGAAAACAAAAAGAATGAACCTGTAAGCTTTCTAACTTTTTTTTTGTTGTGAAAATTGTTTTATTTTCGATATTTTTATTTGCCTTTTGTACTGTGAATTACTACGAAAGCAATACTCAAAGCAGATAATTTTAAGTAAATGTAGTGAATAGTACAAGTAAGTGAAGTGCGAAGCGTCCCGCGACGCCTCGCCGACGCTGCCGCCGGTGTGATCAGAATTTGTTTACGCTGCCTGGGAATAGTTCGCAAAGATTGTGTTCTCGTTTGGCCAGGTAAAACCTTAGCGCTTTACGCGGAACGCCTCGCAAATACAAATACAGCTGTGAATTTTAAAAACTTGAAAGCAATTTGCATATTTAAAAATAATATTATTCCGCTACTATTTATAAAAGAGGAGCAACGGAACTTTCCAAATATGCGTTGTCCGTAGGAGCTGTGGGAAAAGTATGCAATATACTGTTATATTAACGAAGATATCAGTGGTATTAGATATTATTATGGATGTTACGTGGTGCATGTAATGTCATGAGCGGTTGGTGGAGCCGTCGGTCAGAAGGTTAGCGACGAGCTCTCGTCCGGACGGTGAGGACGCGGGTCGGATTGGACGGTGTCTTGCGACGTGACCGCGCGCAGCTACTGCGCCCGACGTGAGACCATTGTTGACGCTAATAGATAATTAGTTGGGTGCCGTTATTCCTCCAACGATCGCAGATCGATCGCTTATGTTGGTACACATCGTCGGATTGCCGTTGCACTCCGCACGGAAAATGCTTTATACAGATGTCAGAAGTAGGCCACGTGATAAAGACGCTTCGTTTTCATTTTGGCTTATTACTTATTACTTTTTTCAGTTATCTTTATAAGACTATATTGAAACTTATTTAAAACTTGTAGAAGTAATGAAGTAGTAAATGTTTTGTAAGGGAATTAATAAATGATTACACTTGTAATTATTAAATCCTTTATTTATTCTGAATATCATTTAAAGGCCCTTATATTCTTTTACTGGAATTTATTACGTAATTGTACAGCGTAATGAAAATTACCGTATTTTTTTTAAAAAAATTGTAGTGTGTAAAATAATACGATGCGGCAATGACTAAATCCTAATGAGCTGTTTCTGACTTAGAAAGATTGCTGTGAATCATCGGCGTCTCAGTTACACTATTCTTCCTATGGCTATCATAAGAGGCGATTAAAGGAAAAGCTTAGAAAATATCATGAGCTCTCGATGGACGACGGCATTATAACTATCTCAAACAATTTTAGCAATTACAGCGTACCGATAAGGGCGGCAGCGTGTAAGGTGTTTGGTACTACGATTGACAATCCGCTTGTGATTTTGGTGATCCCTCTCATATAGACGAAACGAAAGTCCTTTAGTGGATTTAACAGGCCTCTTTGTATTTGTGTATGTTATTTTTAATATGTTGTTATTTAAAATTATAAGAATATTATAAAGAATGTTGTTGTAAGTTTTATTCTTAACCTTTTTATTGCGGATCGCAAAAAGGAAGTATTTTTTGTTACCTTAAATATGGTATACGTTCGACTCAACAACTATAATTTACTGAATGTATTCCTCGACAGCTCAATTGGTTTCCCAAATCACTAAATTAATAAGTATACGGTGAATAAATAAGGGGCTATTGCAAACATTTTGATCCACGATGCAGTATATAGTAGATATAGTATAGCAATAGAAATTAATAATAAAATTTTCAAAATATGGCAACAGTGGGCATATAGATTTAATATGCTTTCTCAAGCTTAACTAATAGAAAATTAAAAACTGGGTATAATAATAGTCACGAAAGCCGAGTGGTGGGTGGTCGGAATTTCGAGTCAAGAGACCCTAGTTCGATCCCCAGTTGACAGGCTCGTACCAATGGATTTTTCAAAAACTTATGTCCCCAATTAGAAAATTATAGCAGCTGCCTGTTCGCTCTGCTTGGGGAAGGCGTTCTCTAAAATATTCTTTGGGAGAGATTAGACCAGTGAGGAAACATTTCACAATGCGCCAGTAGAGTTTGCACGGCATTGAGTTTTTTTTATTAAGTATAATTTCTCTCGTGCCGTTTGATATAAGAATTTACCTTTCTTTCCGTGGACATCGTAAGAGGTGGCTAACGCTTTGAAAATATTGGACTCTAGAATATTGAACCAAAATGCCGCAGGGTGCAACCATCAATAAGCTTGCCGTACTTAGATTTTTAGCATATAAATTATAAAAATAAATAAATGTTGAGGTCGTCGCGGTCTCCATGTCCAAGCTAACGATATAATTCGTACGTAAGTTTTTGAATAACTCTGCCACCTGGGGATCAAACTCGGGTCTCTCGACTCGAAATTCCGACCACCTAACCACTCGGCTATCGTGACTTTTTAAAATGGCTTATAATAGTAATAAGGTATATTTTAGTGGAGCTGGCCTAATAGATCGAACAGAGGTTCGATCTATTAGTTCATTCGTAGAGACGAATGAACCCGCGAGATGCATTCTAAAGCGAGCGATGTGATCTCTCAATTCTGATCTGGTATTTTTCCAAAAGTGTTCGGAAGTCGAGTCAAGTGACCCATCCCTAGGTGGTAGGCTCGTACCAAAGAGTTTTTTCTAAAACTTATGTATGAATTATATCCTAGGTTTGGACATCAAGACGGCGACAGGTTCACCACCCGTCACGTTATCCCCGAAAATGTCTTCAGTGAAAAGTGGGTCGAAAGGATTTAATTGTCAAGACCTCTGTCTTCCCCAGTATTGGGAATAGCGTAAATATATTTTATTTGGTTATGTAACTGGAATACAAAAGTATTTTGACGTATGACATGACCGTTGTTTGCTAATAGTAAAGAGGAATATTAACTACAAAAGACGAGTTGTTGGAATCTTATTCGAAGTAAATTGTTATTTAACATTGGTGATTCGCAAAATTTGTTTTCTATTTATGGAGTAACACGAATCGAATATAGAGAATATGAAATGGTGGAATTGCTTTGACATTATCACGCCAGTGTCTGTATAATGTAGATAGGTTGAGCTTGTTGTATGCTCGACTTTGCTTGACTCGTTAGCAGTCAAGTGAACTTAAAACGTTCTCGTGTATATAAGACTGACGTTGGTACGCATACGTCAGAGTATGAGAATCTCAACTACTTGTGTTTGTTGGTTACCCTTTCGTAATGTACATCTGAAAATTTTAAGGCTTATCTACATTTACATGCATCATCTTTGAAACAAACAAGAGCATTCCTCTTTCAAGCAAAGTCTTCTTGGAAAGTAACTAGGCACGCAAACTGGTGGTTGGCGAATACTAGAAAACGCCATATTCCAGAAAGAAGAAGAAGAACAATAGCATTCACAATTTTTTTTAAATAATTATCTCATAACTAAGCTACCATTATTTCGACGAGATTTGAATTCACCTCAGAGATACAGGTTCTTACCAATGAGTACTTTCGAAACTTATTTACTAGAACTTATTGACGACTTTTGAATTGGTGATTTCCAATTTTCTTAGCTTCCAAAAACGAAGATTTTTAGGACCTCACTAAAAGAAATTTTAGCATTAATAATGTACGACTAATACCGTAAGAATATCGTGACGTATATACACTCAATTATTGGAATATTGTTTCCTTATACCTAATCGTGGCTAATAATTCTTGCAAACAGGAGAATCCTACTAAACTTCTATTAGCCTTGGAGTTCTCCATGTCATGACTATATTACACATCGCTAAGTAGTTATTAAATATTCTGTTTTTAATTATTTGTTTTAAAGCGAGTTTTGCAATACCTAGTTTGTATAAATCGTAATACTCTTTCAGTTAACACGAGTATCTTGTTATTATTATTTGGAAGATCATATTAATTTTATGTTCAGTAAATTTTGTATTATATCGTTATTGTGATTGGGTAGTATCTGGTCTTTTAAAATCAGTTAACATCTTAAAATATACATTTCGTAAATGACATATACTAGTAATTGGAAGCAATATTGGGTACTTTAAAAAGTCAGTAGAAAAATAAAAAAAATACAGAATGTAACTGAGAAGACCTGATTGGCCTAAAAATGATGTAAGAGCTTATTACAAAGGTCGGGCCAAAATAATTGAATATTTGTTGAGGTACGAGGTTAGAATAATAAATAAATAAGTAAAGATAAAATATTTATGAATAATGTAAAAATTATAAATAAGTAAGTATTATTATAAATAATTAAAGATAAAATATTTATGAATAATGTAAAAATTAAATTTAATTGTTTGAAGCTTTTGATTATTGACATTGGTTTGGAACTCATTAAACTTAGGGTAAGATTTAGAAAAAGATATTTGAATTTTAAAATATGTCAACACTTACAAAAATTGGTTTTCATTATCGAGTACTTTGCAAGCACTATACCGGTGACTGCATGTGTTTAAACTGCTGATTGATACTCCACTTTTGGATCCTCCACTCCACTTTGGGATGTTCGCCAAACTAATATCGTTGTACTCTAGAGCCACCTTCCCTTCTAAGTGAATACCCAATTCACTTAGAAGGGAAAGTGTAGAAAACAAATTGGATTTTACAAAAGCTCTCACCTACGAAGAATAATATAGGCTACAAATAATAAATTGTTTCTAACAGAAAGTCGAATAACGTAATTACGATGTATCTGTTTTTCATTTTATGTACGTAGGTTTGTTTTCTTGAATTCATAGTATAATTCTTATTTAAGACAAGGCTGCAAACTACCTAAATTTATTCTTTTGCTGGTAGCATGATGGATTTAGTAGGAAAGTTTATGAATATTGAATGTCTGAGAAAAAAATTACGAAGTTATTTGCAATTCTTAAAATAGATAGTGAATAATTTCTGAGAAAATATCTTGGATTGCAATATATTATACCTTGTAGGCAGATGTGACCCGCCATCAACAATTACACACTCGTCATGAAAGCAAAACAGATTTTTGGCCAGAATTGTTCATTAAAATTACTTTGTATATTGCCTCTCTTTTTAGTTGTTATGTTATGTAATAGGAACAATATGATAATCAACTGAACGAATAATCTATCTGAACTTAAATATTGAATGCCACTTTAAGATTTTATAAAAATTAACATTACGACAAAAATATCCTGGTTTTATGGTACTATTGAATCATATATAAATGGAAACTAATTTAAGTAATTTTAATGATTAAATTTGCTTGTTGAGTTATTAACCTTTTTCTGCCTCGCAGGTTGATAACAATTTAATATCCAAAAAAAAATCGAGAATGAATGTAATTGCGGGAAAATATTGTATTATTTATTATCAAACAAAAAACCTATTGACTACCAATCACTTATGCCTCTATGCCTCTAACATTACGTGACATATATTTTATGATTAGGAAATGCTAGGATCATTTTTAAATTCATCAAAAATTTAGAGCTTGATGGCTATCAAGCTCTAAATTTTTGATGAATTTAAAAATTTCATGTACATTGGGTTCTTAATTTCATGTAATTGACATGTTTTAGCAGTGGTTGAGCCACGCATCAGCTTTTGTTGTTGCATGAATGGGCCGGCTCGACCGGGGAAGTACCACGACCTCACAGAATACCGGCTTGAAGTAGAAGTCTAACAAACTTCTGCGTTTCGTCTGGTGAGTGCAGGTAACCGGAGGCCCACACACCCCCCTCCCCCAATTCTGGGGGGGGGGGACTCTGGTATTGCGGGTGTTCCCGGGCGGCAGTAATCACTTACCGTCACGTGAGGCACCTGCTCGTTTGCCTCCCTTTTCTATGAAAAAAAAAAAGTTGTAGACAATGAAAATCATTGCAAAACATGGCCCTTTTCTAACACAGGATTTACCATAATTGCCATTCACAAGCGAATTAGCGATCGATTTAATTGCTGCTGCTTGTAATCACTTAATTTTGGTTTAGTTTGTCAAGATGGTAATGGTAATCTTGACATCTTTCGATAACCATTAATTACAATTTAAGCGCATTTTTTCTTAGTCGTCTTTTACTACACCAACTTGAAGAATCTGTTACGGTAAATTCTTATGCCCCAACTACACAATAAGGATACACTTTACGTAAGTACAATACAGGTATGTTACATACATAAATATGCAATAGTACAAAAAATACCGTCCCTTGTAAGAGTCTGACCCGCAATCACTAAATTACTGCGGTCCAGAGCCTCTTTATAGCGATTAATAATAGATGCTGATGCAGAATACTTAATAGGTAACTTTTACGTTTTATTTTTCCACATTGACCTTTAAGTTTATATAACATCTATTATGTATTAACCAAAATAGAAGTATTTAATTTTATAAGAAACTATCTTTTTAAATATTATATTTACTATTAAAAATACAATGTATTAAGTTCTCTTCCTGTAGGTGCCGTCAGAGGCGACCAATAGAAAAGCATTGAAAAATATCAGATTAATATCCAGCAGAACGCTGATGGGAGTAAACCTAAGATACTGCTATGTTTTAGGTGCGAGATGTCTGGTACTGTATATCGCCTATCTGCTTGTCAAGCGTGGCGACAGGAATAATGCTCTTACCTTACTTTGCGTAATACCAGCCTTTAACATATATCAATACGAGTACATATGACAATTACATGATTCAGTTGTGTAATGGATCGCGACATCATATACCTTCTTTATTTGTTATGAACGATATTAAAAATAACAAGGGTAGTGTTAAGACTTATTGTCGCAGAAAATATTACTATTGTCTCGTTATTACTATGCAACAATAGAATTTTCAGTAGGCTAGTTAAAGCGCTCCTATTTTCTTATTGACAGAAGATCACGTAAATTGCAATACATAACGCAGTGTTGGTACCGACTTTGTTATATGGCAGCGAAACCTGGGTATGTCAGAAGAAGATAAAAGCAGGTTGAATGCAGTGAAGATGCGATCTCTTCCTAAAATCTGCGGCCTTACCATGGCCGACCGAAAGCGAAACGAAGAGGTTCGCAATATGGCAGGTTTCAAAGATGACCTTGTCACAAAAATTGTTAAGGGCGTGCTTCGATGGTTTGGGCACGTTGAGCGAATGAGTGAAGACCGAATGGTGAAGAAAATATATAGCGCGAAAGTTAACATTAAAAGGGGTCGAGGTAGACCGAGACTAACTTTCGAAGACCATGTGAGCAAATTGCTCGAAGAGGGGAAGGTCAAGAGTACTCGGATACCTCGACGTGCATGTATGAAGAAGATGATGAATCTGAAAGAAGCGAAAGAGGTATGTAGGGATCGTGACACTTGACGATCTGTTCTCTCTGGCTACCCCGTCAGGGATTGTGCGTGAAGATAAAAAAAAATAAAAAAAATCACGTTAATCGTAATGAATCTATAGATTTTTTTTGGGAATATTTGCTTGAGAATAGATTAAGAATAGATACTACGAATAAACAGTATTTAATATACTTAATATGGGGTTGTAGCAACTAAAAGTGTTATGAATTATACTTGCATTAACATTATTCACTGTTTAACTGTAACATTAATTTATTTCGTTTTACAAATAATTAAAATATATCTTATACAGATATTTGATAAAAACATTTAATTTTCAGTTACCTTTAAATAAGTATTGGTATAAGTTTCGGTGTTTTATATCTTGTAAGCCATAGAAATACGTAAGTAGGTTTTTAATAACATATACCTTTTTAAATCCGATTCTATTTGAAATTAGAAATATTACTATAAATGCTGACTTTGTTTGTGTAGTAGCAGAGTATTAAATTTTAAAACTGAAAACAAAGCAGTATGAAAAACAAAAATATTATTTACACTTCAGTAGATGTTCTATTTGCGTTTCATGCAAGTTATTTTACTATATTTTTCTTCACTTCTTCCAGCAGTATCTCGCGGGTAATTATTTTTAGTTTGGGCCTGGCTATATCAGCGCTGCGAAAAAATGGGTAAACAAATTGACCTTTTTACTCTATTCTGTAAATTTTAATAATTTCATCCGTTGTAAAATGAACAGATACTTAACATTTAGTTTTTTTCAACGTAGTTATTTTTTTTTTTTAATTTTAGGCAATACTCTGCAAAAAAACCGCAAACAAAATTACTTCTTTTTATAAAGACAGTAAATAATCATAATACTTTTTCGGAATCATAGTATGAATGATAAAGCTATTTATATAATTGTGTTATAATTGCAAAGTGTTTTCTATTGTAAAGTAATTTATTATATTAGTATAAATTAATATATAATGTAGCAACATTTTGTTTGAATTAATGAAGTAGAAAAATTTCAGTTCCTGTTTGATGTTATGTGAATACTAAAAGGCATGTTATTCATGTTATTCATTCGGATGTTAAGATGGTGCCAGAAAACAAAATCCGCACAACATGTCACGAACTCGTCTCTGATGAGTCATATTATAAGGAAGATCTAGGAAGCAATGGCGTCATAGTCAATGCCGCGGTCGAGTTCGACCCTAGCTCACGAGTCATTTGCCACCACAAAAATCCTTTAATAACCAATATTACCTTCGTTATAAATAAAATTTATTTGTTATTGCTCTTCTACTGGGAAATTGTATTCTGACTACTGTATCTTTGACTATTTTATTTTTGGAAATAAACTTCTTTTATTGATCGTCGGCCTCAGTTTATCTTACCTTCGCTTCCTGTGAAAAAAGGAGAGTTTACAATTCGCTTGGGAAACCTTGCACTGTGTACGCTGCTGTACGTTATCCCACCAATATTTTATTTTCAACTTACACCTTTACAACACTTCACAATTTCAACCTTCAAACTATAATACGGATAGGTTTTCGGAAATCTAATATTTGAGTTTTGATTTTCTAATATTTGATTTAATTTTAATCCCCAGAAGGAGGACTCAAAGTAACGTTTTTTTTTGAAACACTGTATATTTGCATCATTAGCTTACTGTCCGTTTCCGATCCTTGAATGTGGTCGAGCAGCAATGCGGCAGCCTGTGTTACTGTATGAATAGGTCGGCACGACCGGGAAAGGGGCCCTGGTCCTGGAGAATACCGGCGATAGAAATCGCCTATACTTTTGCGTTTCGTCCAATATGTGTAGAAACTCAAATCTCTATCTCTCATTTTTCCCTCTTCTCAAGGTAGGTAACGCAGCTTAGGTCCTTCAAGAGTTATGAGTGTACATGGATGTCGAAGGTCATTTACTTCTCTTATTCTTGTCTTATCTTCTTTAAATTGCTTATTCCTATATTCTTCATTAAAAGTAAGCAGTTAAAGCACTTGTAATATGGAATAAGCAACGACAAAGGTACTACAAACACCCAGACCCAATATATTAAATATAGAAAGTGCTTTTATACATTTAAACTGACCGGGAATCGAACCTAAGTCTTAAACTTTTTACTTCTTTAAATGTGATTGAAAGAACAGCTCATCATTTGATTGTAATGGACATGACGACCATTTATGAATATATGATAATATTTGAAACCACTAAATTGTCATGATTCATAATACCAAGACATAAATAACAGTAAAAATTTTAAATCGACAATACGTTATCGTTAGGAAATTAATATCATTTTGTTTACTGCGATTCAATGTTCAGTGTTTGAATTCAATGTCTAATTTGTAAAGTGCATTTCTTGGATCATGGTTATGGTCATGGTGAATTTTATTATCTAGATTTAGTTTCCTCCAACGACTTACGTCCGAAGCGATAATTTAAAAGATAAATATTTATAACCGGTTCGCGTCTGAGAAAGGGAAATAGATGTATCGTTTTTAACAATTCTCCCCGTTATAACTAAGTCCGAGGTGCTGTGGTCCCAATAATTTACACTTGTTTGCGGTGCTCATACCGCTCGAATTTGTATGTTCACATTGTTTCTATGGGTATCATAGTCACGTAGGCCGCGATGGCGTTAACTTATCCCACGACCTGCATTCATTTTGCAATTTTCAACTAAAAGCTGGAAGCAACTAAAGGCACGGAAAATTATACTACATGCCTATTTTAAAATTCTATACCATGTTATTTTTTATAGACAAAGGATTGAATTGAAGTTAAGTATTTTGATATAGAATTTAAGCTAATTATGATTGTAGAGAAATATAAAAATAATTACAGAATTTTCTTATTTAATTTTTTGTAATAATTAAATTAGTGATTACATTTTTACTTTTCTTTTAAATAAGCAATAAACATTGGTAGAAAAGACTAGTTTTTTTACAAATTTTAATTTAATAGATATTTTTTTAATATTATAGTAATAAAAGAAGTTACCATTTAAATGAAAAACGTGTGCATGCACAGGACGTACGAATACATATTTCTTAATTTAGTATTTTACCTTTTATTTTAGGTGCTTTTCTTTTGAAAATATAAGAAAGGAGGCCATAATAAGGAAAGCAGAGTATTAAGTACATAGTTTGCAGAAATTTGTGTAAGAATGTGAATAAAAGTTCCAGTTATTTTTATTAAAAGTAATGTTTCTTTTTGAGGCTATTTTTTTAAATAAGACCTAGATAAGATTTATTACTTTTTTACTAATCAGATCAGGAATGCATGGTAAGGCATGTATGGTTTGCACATGCATTTTCCAATTTTGGGAGTCACCATCCTCTTAGTGCCATGCTAAATAAACTAATCATACATAAGGTTCTCTCTTCTGGGGAACGAACACGGAACGCCTGATTTTAACTTCTTTCTTCCCACACGGTTATTGTGGCAATTCAAACGTAACAAGTCTAAAGTAAAAAATAGATAATGTAATAAATAAATATCTTCACGCAATTCCCAATACAGGGGTAGACAGAGGTCTAGTGTAGACAATTAAGTCCCTTTGACCCACCTTCCACCAAAGATATTAAAAAATGGAAGGGGCCTTTAATGGCCATTACCATACATGGATGCTTTTTTACATTTCTACTACGACTTACGGCGTCATACGTTCTTACATTTGTTAATTTTATCTAATAAAATGTCGTTCTCCGGCCTAGAGCTCGTACGTGGTTCATCAGCTTAATAAGCAGAACTCTCTGACTATCCCGGCTCAGCTTGATTAACAATAAAACCAATTCCTTGCATTTAAATACTTATACGAAAAGATTGAATGATAGATTAATGTCTCTATTTTCCTTTGTGGCAAGCGCTGCGTTATTGAACTTGCTTAACATACTCGACCTAGACATTGATTCTCAAAATATATCATCATATTGCGTTATTATGCCCATTATAAACTCATTAGCGTAGCGGGCAACGGCACTCGTCTCGGGCGTCAAATTACCAAGATTATCAATTTATACTCGCAATGCACAAGCAAAAAACCCGAATGTAGGAGACCGGTTCCCGTTAACAAATTCGTATTGTGCAATGGACGAGAAAAATTGTAACGCATGTTTTAGAGTATTATCTGTGTTAGGGTATGTACGTCGGAATACCGCTACGATTGAAGGTACTGGGTATACTTAAATGCTTTCACTGGTCCGACATCAATCACCCTCTGTTCCGGCGCAGCCGTTGTCGGAGACCGCGCGATCTTGCTACGTAGCCGACGCATGAGCGACATTTCATTAGCACAATCATTTATAACCCCCGACGTCTAGCTTATTGATTTCATTTCGTTTTCATAACCTTGCAATATTTGATCGTACTGACTACTCTACTAGACTTAAGAATAATTGAAGTCCCCAGTTACATTATATGTTTCTCAAGATCTGAAAATAATGCTAAACCGTTACTGCATAAGTGGACGACATTGTGGAATCGAGAGAAGCTTAAAGCAAAGTTTTTATGGTTACTGTAGTTACGTGCCTAAATAAGATCCGCAGTTACTTTAAAGCTAATATTGTTGCTTATACGAGAACATAATACAAGACGAGAAATTTACTTCGAATTGTTTAGTGGCAATTATGATAATATGTAATTGCCTACATCGTTCTCGCTGCATTTTGCTATAATTTATGACTTTACATAGTTATATACTTAAGTTTATTAAGTTTTACAATAGAGTTGATTCTGCGCTGCTGTTCTATTTTCTTATAAGTGAATTTTTATTTAGTTAATTTTTAAAATACTGATTATATAACATGTCGTACAACGATGTAACAATAATTTACCAAATAACTATTATTTGCGATTAATCGGATAATTTTATGAAATCGTGCATATCAAAAGAACGTTTTACTAATATTTGTTTGAATGGTGTCAGGTGGTGAAGGTTATTTCCTTATTATCTAAAGTGAATTCACGTAACAATTCGAGTGATCACGTCTTTCGGCTTTGAATTTCTACAAATAGCAACACTTGGTGTAAATATTAGGTAAATGATCGGCCTTGGCAAGGACGCCGCTATATGAAGTCGTTAACAACATTCTCAATCCAAAAAACTTGTATTTAATTAAGTGAGGTAATGACTTTTGAATACGGAAAATGTATACATGATGCGATAAAATAATTTTTAAAAATAAAAAAAATTATCTAAGTAATCTGGATACTTGTTGTCTTACTCAATTAAATGACGCATTTATTAATGTTATAAAAATGATATTTCAAAAACAAGTGGCTTGGACGGAATTAATGCGGATGTAAAAATCTCAACGTGTTTAATCGTTAGTAAATATACGTATATTTCTATACTATATAAAACCATCTAAATCGGGACTTAGTATGGTTTGCGAAATGCTGTAATATATCACTGTAGTGTAGTACTAGAGTATAGATCTCCATCACATCATTCTTTGATGTCATACAATATGAACTTTACAGATGACGAATATTTTGTATAGAAATGTTGATTTCAACTCATAGTGCCCGTTAGTTCCCTTAGATCAATGCCCATTAGTTCTCGTATTGGGGCTATTTGACCGGTCCATTGCCACTTATATTTGCTGATTCTTACTAACCTTTGTTATTCTGGTTCTGCTGTGGATGTTTTCATTAAGATAATTTCCTTACCCTTACAAATAGCTAAAATTCTTAAACTACTCAAAAATGTTCTATTCAGTTTGAGAATTCTTTCTGAATTTGAATACAGTTGATGTTTAATCTGTGGATGTAAGCAGCACTAAGCACGCTCATCATAGCATCATATAGTCGATTTTTTCGACATAATTATTAGTTGAAACGATACAGAACAAATAGGACATGGTTAATGAATTTCAAGATATTATGAAGTATTTTCATAGTTGCTATCAAATGTGCAACGATGGCCCCGTGACCTTGGAAATTATTCTTTGGGGCAGTACGACGAGATTAGCTAAATTACTGCTAAGATTATTGCTGTAAGATATATTTCATATATTATTACAGAAAAAATTTAAAAAAGTACGTCATCGAAATTATATCAGCGAATTCTTCTTAAACAAATTCAACGAGTACTAAGTCCCTAACAATAAATATTAGTAGTTTTTCAGTATATTAAATATATATGGTATCTAATATACTGAAAAACATGTATTTCAATATATGAAAATAAATTTCAATATTTTAAAAATAAATAACAGTTTTAGTTTATTTTTATGCATTGAAATAAAGTATATTCGAACCGATAACATAAAACGTTCGTAGCATTTGTCGATCGTAAAATGCACGCTAAACATGATTCTTTTGGTGATACGAATTCTTTACTTAATCGAACCTCTTTTAATAAAGTCAATAGCCCTTTAAACCAATTTTGCAGCCCCGTTGAGTTCTGAACCGGTCCAGATTTATGCTTCACTGTTATCAAAATGGTATAAGTTTTTATGTAAAAGACCTGTGACAGTCTTGGGTCTTTTGATTAATTTTGACAGATTAAATAAAAAATAAATATTGCATAAATTTTTAAAATTTTTTAGTTTCCTATGCCCTTAGCATCGGCATCTTTCCTTACCTGAAATTATTATAAGTCATTTTTAAAAATTAAAATATTTAAATCGGTTCGAATTAAAATTTTTTCAACACAAAATTCTAAATGGTAAAATTTAAATTTAAATTTATTGTATATTTGATAGTGTTAAGATTTACGGTAGGGTCTTGTAATTTTAAGGACGGTGTCGTGTTATGCGGGTGATGTATATACTACTATCAAAAGGAGTATTGTGGTGAAATATTCTGAATGCTTTTGTTAAGATATTACTCATTTCAGATTAGGTTTCCCTTCTGAGAAAAACGAATAAAATATAACAAATTGTATCAAAGTGACTACAGCTTTTTTATCAAGGTTAGGTTGATTTACAAAATACCAACTAAAAAAAACACTTAAAATTCTTATAACTTGCGAATTTCCTCGCTGTACTAAAAAAAATATCTTTAAACTATTCCCGATACTGGGCTAGACTGAGGTACAGATAATTAAGACTTTTCGACCCACTTTTCTCCGAAGACGTCTTTCGGGATAACGTCACAGGTGGTGAGCCTGTAGCCACCTTTATCTTCAAGTCAAGATGTAAACTGTAGATAAATTTTTGAAAAAAAGTCATTGGTACGCGCCTATCACCTGGGGATGGAACTCGGGACGCTTAACTCGAATTCATATCACCCAGCCATTCGGATATGGTGACATACTACTATGTTTTTTGAATTTTGTTGTTTGAATATTTTCGATATACGATTATGAATTTCTCAGTCACACTCAATTTTCAGACACGTATTCTGCGTTATTTAAAAAAGGAATATCTTTTCGAAAGGGCTAGACAGAGATCTAGACAATTACGTCCTTTCGACTCGCTTTCACGAAAAATTTTTTGAGATAACGTGACAGGAGGCGTTGCCGTGTCACCGTCTTTATGTCCAAGATATCGTTAACATAAATCGTACAGGAGTTTTAAAAAAACCCATTGGTAAGAGCATGGGGATTAAATTCGGGTCTCTTGCCTTGAATTCGGATTAGTCAACCACTCACCACGTTAACCACTTTTTTTGTATATATACGTATTATTTTTTTTGTATATAATGCCTTATTGATATACACTTGATAGCCGAGTTGGTAGTGACTGGACCGTCTAAATTATCCATTCCGAGTTCGACTCCCGAGATAGAGTTGTGTTATGTTTATGTAAATTAAATTATTTAAACTCGAGTATAAATTATTTAGACTCGACCTCTGTCTACCCCTGTATTGGGAATTGCGTGATGATATTTTTATTTTATTAAATTATTTAATTATTACGGCATACATTTATTCTCATAAATGTTTCGATTAATAACACTGTTATAGTAAATACATGAATTAAAACATACATGCATACATAGAGACAATATCGCATACATTCCTCTGATTCCTAAGTAAGCTGATTAAGCACTTGTGGTACGGAATCAGAAACAACGAAAATAAAATCTTCACGCAATTCCCAATACCAGGGTAGACAGTGGCCTAGTCTAGACAATTACGTCCCTTCGACCCACCTTCCACCGAAGATATTTTCGGGACAACATGACAGGTGATGAGCCCGTCGCCGTCTTTATGTCCAAGCCAACGATATAATTCGTACATAAGTTTTTAAAAAACTCATTGGTACGAGCCCGAGTTCGATCCCCAGGGGGCAGACCTTGAGATCGAACTCAGGTCTCTTGACTCGAAATTCCGACCACCCAAGCACTCGGCTATCGTGACGTGAGAAACAACAAAGGTTTCTGATTCCATACCACATACACCCATATCCGAGAAAATGTAGAAAAGGTAGAAAACACCTTTTCTACATTGACCCGACTGGAAACCCGGCACCACTATGAAAACCGGTGTGTATGCCTGTCGTCCACGAAAGTCGTCAGTTACTTATTCAGAACTTTAAAAATTACTTATTAAGAACTACTTGTACGTACATATACGATTAGTTATAGTTTCTTACTGGACATAGACCTCTCACACGGGAGGGTTTGCCGTAATCGCTACGCACGGCAAATGGATTGGCGATCGCATTTCCAGACATCTTGTATTTTAGGAACTGCTGCACATCAACGATCTGCTTATTTTGTTCTGCTATTTTTTGGAGATGGTTTAAAGTAATAGGTTAAGGTAAAGAGTATGTACGGAAATTAAAATTTTTAAAAATAGAGTAATTAAAGTTTCTAAGGAGTATGTTATGGACCAGCCATGCATACTGGATTCAAGGTAGTCAGTATACAGGATGGTGGATATGAGTAAGAAATCTAAAAAATAAGCAAAATATAGGCTTACGTAATTTATTATGTCATTTATTTGTATAAGCTAATTATAAGAAACAGCAATGTATGTGATGTGGTCTTTATATTTTTTAATATTATGCATATGTACTTTAATTATTTTACAATAAGTTTTGTAAAATTAGGCGACTAAGCCGGAACGAATTGGTTCATATTTAGTTTTTCGTTCCACTAATATTATTTTAAAAGATTGGGATAAATTGTAAGTAACGATTGATTGCTCTCAACCAATACCGTTGTATTTTACATAGATATTTACAACCCAAACGGAGTAATCATTCACGAATAAACATGTTTGAATCATCGTTCAATTGCAAGTCATGGCATTGGAAGCGATACTCCAGGGAGACTTCATTCCCAGCGAACATCATTTAAGTGTTTGTCCGGTCGTGATTTATCGAACACGAGTGTTACAAATGACGTAATAAGTGCAGTCGCTGAATAATTTCATCCGCATATTTATCACGTATGGGGCTTCCATTTATTGAAACTGTAAACATAGGTACTCGAAAGTGGCCGCGGGCATAGAAATTACCTATAATAAAATTTAATATCAACTGACGAATGAAAGCTTATTTGTAGCTTAATGTGTGTGTACGGACAGAAACAAATATTGCGTTGATGAATGACCTCGTTATTGTAACGGTCGCGAGTGCTGCATGATTTTCATTTCGAGGCCACTGTATCTCTATGAAGCATGTTACATGCCTTTTAGGCGGTGGAACTTGGACACGTTATTAATGATTTTTGCATTACATACTTTTTTCGACGGTCATTGTTTTGAAATTTATCTACACATCTTCTAAAATAATCCATTTAATATGTAAAGATATCATTATTCTCTCAAAAGTGACCGCAATGCATATTTTAAAATTTCATTAATACTAATAGAATATACCTAATGTTTTTCTGTTTGACCTTTGTGCATTAATATCAAGTACGTGTAGTAAAATGACGTGAATAATGCGCCTTCTAGAAAAAAATGTTATCCTTTTGTACACACAAATTATAAAACATGAGGGGTTAACGCATTTTGCGTGTGATGTGACTCAGTCCCCGCAATTCCCACAAAGGTATTCGCAGGAAAGACTTATTAAGCCATTATTATAATGCCAGCGTGAGATCTCAGTTATGTTACATGCAAGTATACGCTTGACGATATAAGTAATTTAAAAGAAAAAAGATGAAAATCGGTCATTTGAGATAAATTTGGTGCACATGCGATGACTGAAACGAAATTTTAAATTCAATTAACTCTTTCATTTAAAGTTATGATTTGAATAGATGCCGGCATAGAAATCTAATCTACTTCGGACTCACGAAAGCACGTATGTAACAGTTTTGGTATCGAAATAAATACATGGTGTTCGACTTAGATGCGAAGTTGATTATGGTCCAAAAGAAGGCCGCGCGGCGACCTTCCAAATGTTATCTGTGGTGCGTTGACCGGAGCGTCGCCCCGCGGGAAACGCGCACTTAAAGACTGGTCTGATCATAGTTATTAAATTTTAACAGTACTCCGTACACATTACATTATTATACATTTACGCTCATATTTAAGAAATGTAATTTTGCATAACGATGTACTCGCAGCGAAAAACATATCTTTTTAAAATTTAAATGAATACTTTAAGGGGAAAATTATTGTAAGCAAATATATATATATATATATATTCTTTTGAAGTGTATTTTTGTAGGGTGAGTAATTATATTGTGCCTAATGTTTTCAAATTTTGTTTATTCCAATAATACTAGGTAATAGCGTTTTGTCTATGTTCTAGTTGACGCGAGCCTATTTATAGTAGATAGCATTTCTTAAATACGGTAACCAGTATTCTTAAATTAAAGAATATTAAAATCGGAATTCAAAGAAATCAATGTATTAAAGTGAAAAAAAAAGTAATTAAATGGCCAAATTGCATGTTAGTATAATAAATTGAACGATAAAACGTTTACTTTTTTTGCAAACAAAATACTGGCCATTAATTTAGCTTTACATTTAATACATGCACTTAAATTGGATGCTTACATATATTTAAATTGGATGCTTATATATATTTTATTTACAATAACGTTTGAATATATATATATATATATATATACATATATATATATATATGTATATATATATATATATATATATACATATATATATATATACATATATATATATATATATGTATATATATATATATATATACATATATATATATATATGTATATATATATATATGTATATATATATATATATATATATATATATATATACATATATATATATATATATATATATATATATGTATATATATATATATATATACATATATATATATATATATATATATATATGTATATATATATATATATACATATATATATATATATATATACATATATATATATATATATATATATATGTATATATATAAGGCATAAATTGAAATAAATAAATACACAACGGCCTATGAAGTCGACATCCCCTAATATGGGCTTACTATAATCGTCATGCTTGTCAAGCGGTTTGGCGATCATAGCTCCAGCCGCAGCGCAGATGTCCATAATCGGGCTCCTCCCCCTCTGCTGAATCATATCACGTTATAAGAAGTAAAATACTTCACACTTATTTTAGATTTATGCGCTTATAGTGTATTAGTGTATAACGTGGAAAGTCGATGTAGTTCTTAAAATTAGAATTTGATTGTGGTATAATTCCACGTTCGGGTAATATTTAATATTATTCTCGGTTTTCCTTAAGTAAATTTATTTAGGATAAGGAACGCAGAGATATGTTCTTTGATCTCATTATTAAATTCTTTCTCATCACGAAATTTAGCATTTAAAAGTAACCTATTCACGATAGCCGGGTAGTTGTGCGATCGGAATGGGAGTCACGAGACCCGAGTGCATCCCCATGACATTGACACTATAGGTACCAATTTCAAGTTGTCCCAAAAATGTCTTCGGTGGACCACAGGTCCACTTGGGCGAAACAACTTAATTGTCTCGACCTCTTTCTACCCCTGTATTGGGATTGGCGTGAAGATATTTATTATTTTTTAAAAGTAAGCTAGCTTGCACTCTAGTTTTCGTAACCCATTATTATTTTCTCGGTAATTGGGTATTTTGTCATTTGCAGTTCGATATGTTGTTTGACGACCCAATAGCCTAGTCGGTAATGAGTATGAATGCTAAGCATTTATTGCCCCTAGAAGAATGCGAACCTGCAATCCTTAGCTTTGAAGGCAGGGTCACTTCCAATTAGGCTCTCGGGACTACTGTTCAGGTCCTATATTCGGTTTGTATGTTCAATAAATATATACGAGATATAGATTCGAAAAATTAAGCATTAGTGAATAAAAAACAAAAAAAAAAACATAAAAACAAAAGTACACATGCTACACCATGCAGCTCTGTCGCGTGATGAGTTTACAGGAAAAGATTTTTTTTTTCAGATCATAAGTATCCTTTATGTCCAATCAAGATTATTCACTATCTATATCAAATGTCATTCCATTTATTTCTATACAGCCGTTTCGAAAAGTTCAAATTTTAAGAATTCGTACGAGTAACGTGAGTAAAAAGAGTAAAAGAAATTAAAGGTCGTTGGCATTAATGACACATGTGTTTTCTCAATGAACATCTTGGTCTTTAAACATTCATACAAAAGGAAGCATAATACTTTTGAAAATACATATGTATCCATAAATTTGGTTGGAACCATGATCATCAAATCAGCTTACAAACATTAAAATTATTGCATTCGTTTTGGAGCTATATTCTTATATACCCAGATTTACAAATACAAACATTAAACTTATGACATATGGCTGTGGCTACGAGAGAAATTTTAAAGTTAAATTTAAAAAGAAACAAGGAAACTAAATTTAATAGATACTGACGTAGCAGTTATTGGTAAGGAATAAAAAGATTGTTTGGACAGACTTTTTCTCACACAATTAAATTTCCACCACAAGGATATTATAAAAATATTTTAATATTGCTTGGCAATGGCTACTCATGAGTATTACCAGTATACAGGTCAATCCACTTGAAATAGTTACTGTAATCAGAATTTTTTTATATGATATATTTATTCCCTCTAATTACTTTTAATTTACAAATGACCTTAAAGTAAAAACATGTTCAATAAAATAGATTAATGACTAGACATTATCAAAAGACGATATTAAAAGACTCACTAAATGTATCTAAGTACCTAAAAGAATGTTAATGAATCCGGAGTCATATAAAGTTTGCTATAAAACATAAAATATTGGACGTGAATATAAACTCAAATGAAATTCAAGATTCCTGAGGTAAAATAAATAAAAATAATTTATGTAAAAAATTGTCTATCCCAGAGCTAAGGTTAAAATTAAAGTTTCAAACAATCTTTTTCAACAACCATTATCAGTTCGTAGAATAATAATATACCTAGATACTCGAAAAACAAAAAAATTATCTACTAAACTACTACTAGTGCAATAGTAACTTGCTTAGTAACTTGAGCTTCATTATTATTTTAAACATCATATCGGCAATATGAAAGATAAAACATTTAACTTCCTGTCCGGTATCATCATTAATGTTATGTGACACCTAGTACTTGTATCCTTATGATTACTTCTCGCCTAGTTTATCGACACTAAGGAATTTTATTTTAAATAATTGCGGAAAAATGAATATAACTAACACGAATTACGATGGTGATAAATTTTGAAGACTGTACATTTAACTATTTTCATTAGTTTTGGATGTAACATAAATTAAAATATTAATTATAATCAGTGGCATAGCTAGGTGGACAAGGGCCTTATACATAGAGAAAGTATTGGACCCTCACCCCTTCTTTTAACGTAACTAAATATTTGATGTTGGAGTCTACGTCGTTGGAATGTAGCAAAATTGTCTATTTTCTCAATAGAGCTCATAATTATTACACAAATGAGAACAGATGCAACGTAAATGAAAAAACAAATGAGAGTGTTGATGGGTGGAACTGATCTCACAATCGCCAGCACGTCAGCTGATCTAGCTGATCTAACGTACTACGGGAACCAAATTACCGATTAGTAACAGCACTTTCAGATAGCACATGTGTTGAAATTTTTAAATTAGGAATTCTGTGCTTGTTGATGGTGACGTTGATTTAAAATAATAAAAAAATTGAGTAGGCTCAAGCTTTTCTATCTATGGGTGTTGTCTGCTCCTGTCTTTTCAATGCTCAAGTTACGGGGCACTTTAAAACCCGAGGCTCAGGCGCACTAAAACACTGGGCTCTATGATAGCCACTGATTATAGCAGAGGTCACCTGTTCAAAAACTGCAAATGTTAATGGATTTTTAAATTTATTTATTGTAACAATGCTCACACAGAATGAGTTCATTACTAGTAAGGGTTTGTAAAAAGCAGATATGACTAATAAAGATATCCCCTAGTTCATCTGATAGGAAAAACCAGAGTAAAGTTTAGGTATCTTATGATACAGGTTCTTATAAGAGGCCAGTTAATTTTATTCAGCTAATGCATGTATTGTGTTACACAACACATATCGTTATTATGGTCCACAAGGGGAGAAGAAAAAACAAAATAAAACTATTAATTTTAGAAATATGCTATAGTTTATTTTTTGAGGGGATGTAATATTGCTTATAAAATAAACAAAATCTAATCGAATGCTAATATTCTAAAATAAGATCCCACTAATATTAATAATCTGAATGTTTGTATGCTTAGATGCTTGGATAATTGAATTGGCTTACCTGAATATGAATGAACCTTTATGTTATTAGATAAAAAAATTAAGAACATTTTAATCATAACAAAAATACCGTGTGGTATCTTTGTAAGAATAATGCCACCCGCTCTCTCCCCGTGGGTATCTGCTACCGCCAGATGGCGGGATAACAATCCCGAAAAATGCCAGCATATCGGTGATGAGCAGCAGCGCCTGAGGTTTGATACTGCGATTGACAATCCGCTTGCTAGGCATAGTGATTATAGAAACCCTCTCGTACGGGGAGATCTAAGTCCTGTAATGGACTTTACAGGCTATTATAATAAATAAATAAGTATCTTTACGCACCCCATTACGGGTGTAGACAGAGGTATAGTCTAGACGATTAAGTCCCTTCGACCCACCTTCCACAGAAGATATTTCTGGACAACGTGACAGGTGGTGAGCCCATTGCCGTCTTTATGTCCAAGCCAACGATGTAATTCGGACATAAGTTTTGAAAAACTCATTGGTACGAGCTCGCCACTTGGGGATCGAACTCGGTCTTTGACTCGAAATTCCGACCACCCAAACACTCGGCTATCGTTTTGTACAGGCTGTTATGTTGTAAATAATAACAAAAAGAACATTATTTTGATTAATAAAATATTGTGGTTGATTTTTAATTATTAACTTTAAACGATATTTGATTTTTTTTTGGTATAGAATAAGGAGCAAACGAGCAGGTAGCTTACGTGATGATAGTTCACAAAATATGTACTTATTTAAAAAATATACGCTAAGGCGGAGAAAAGTTAAATAACAGTGAGAAAATACGAAACCAGCGAATGCAAAAATCATGAATAAGTGTATTATTTCTAGCATGTGTGTATTCGGCAACTCGTTTAATTGCTATATTTAAAATGTTAGAGTATTTTAGTTTGCCTGCTGGTTAACACGGTATGTAAACTTATTCAATAATTAGGCAAGTAGTTAATTACTATTTAGTTATTGAGTAGTAACCGCCTAAAAGAATTAGGTGGTTACTTAATATTAAGTAACCACCTAATTTTTATTATTACTTAATATTAATATTAAGGCTAAGATATACACATGTTTTTTCCATACTTAGGTATGACAAAAACATGTATAACCTCATTTTTAAATGTTAAACGTCATTTCGTCTAGCTCAAATAAAACACCGTGTGAAACCTTTCCATGCACTAAAAATCAGAATGAGTTCGTAGGAAGAAAGGCAATCGCTTGAAGTACTATTTAACATAAACAAATTATTTATTCTATAGCTCTACCAACTATATAAATAAATAAGTATCTTTACGCACCCCATTACGGGTGTAGACAGAGGTATAGTCTAGACGATTAAGTCCCTTCGACCCACCTTCCACAGAAGATATTTCTGGACAACGTGACAGGTGGTGAGCCCATTGCCGTCTTTATGTCCAAGCCAACGATGTAATTCGGACATAAGTTTTGAAAACTCATTGGTACGAGCCTGCCACTTGGGGATCGAACTCGGGTCTTTTGACTCGAAATTCCGACCACCCAAACACTCGGCTATCGTTTTGTACAGGCTGTTATGTTGTAAATAATAACAAAAAGAACATTATTTTGATTAATAAAATATTGTGGTTGATTTTAATTATTAACTTTAAACGATATTTGATTTTTTTTTTTTGGTATAGAATAAGGAGCAAACGAGCAGGTAGCTTACGTGATGATAGTTCACAAAATATGTACTTATTTAAAAATATACGCTAAGGCGGAGAAAAGTTAAATAACAGTGAGAAAATACGAAACCAGCGAATGCAAAAATCATGAATAAGTGTATTATTTCTAGCATGTGTGTATTCGGCAACTCGTTTAATTGCTATATTTAAAATGTTAGAGTATTTTAGTTTGCCTGCTGGTTAACACGGTATGTAAACTTATTCAATAATTAGTTAATTACTATTTAGTTATTGAGTAGTAACCGCCTAAAAGAATTAGGTGGTTACTTAATATTAATATTAAGGCTAAGATATACACATGTTTTTTCCATACTTAGGTATGACAAAAACATGTATAACCTCATTTTTAAATGTTAAACGTCATTTCGTCTAGCTCAAATAAAACACCGTGTGAAACCTTTCCATGCACTAAAAATCAGAATGAGTTCGTAGGAAGAAAGGCAATCGCTTGAAGTACTATTTAACATAAACAAATTATTTATTCTATAGCTCTACCAACTATATAAATAAATAAGTATCTTTACGCACCCCATTACGGGTGTAGACAGAGGTATAGTCTAGACGATTAAGTCCCTTCGACCCACCTTCCACAGAAGATATTTCTGGACAACGTGACAGGTGGTGAGCCCATTGCCGTCTTTATGTCCAAGCCAACGATGTAATTCGGACATAAGTTTTGGAAAAAACTCATTGGTACGAGCCTGCCACTTGGGGATCGAACTCGGGTCTTTTGACTCGAAATTCCGACCACCCAAACACTCGGCTATCGTTTTTGTACAGGCTGTTATGTTATAAATAATAACAAAAAGAACATTATTTTGATTAATAAAATATTGTGGTTGATTTTAATTATTAACTTTAAACGATATTTGATTTTTTTTTTTTGGTATAGAATAAGGAGCAAACGAGCAGGTAGCTTACGTGATGATAGTTCACAAAATATGTACTTATTTAAAAAATATACGCTAAGGCGGAGAAAAGTTAAATAACAGTGAGAAAATACGAAACCAGCGAATGCAAAAATCATGAATAAGTGTATTATTTCTAGCATGTGTGTATTCGGCAACTCGTTTAATTGCTATATTTAAAATGTTAGAGTATTTTAGTTTGCCTGCTGGTTAACACGGTATGTAAACTTATTCAATAATTAGTTAATTACTATTTAGTTATTGAGTAGTAACCGCCTAAAAGAATTAGGTGGTTACTTAATGTTGTCCGTATTTATGTATTTGTTATTGTATGTTTTTAGGTAAATATCAACTGTTCTGTGATGTTAGTCAACTATGTTTTATAAGTATTTTATTATTATTTATTATTAATATCCGGAAATTAAATATTCCGACCTAGATTTATCTAGAAGGCTCAGTTGTTCATAATTTTACATCTTATCAAGTAAATGCCTGTCTTACAGTAAGTCATAAAGTCATGCACAAAATTTGATCAAGTATTATGATTTCCTAATGTGATTTCCTGTTATTCAAAGAGCAATTAATTATAATATCTTCATAAACATTAAATATTCAGTGACAGAAAAACAGCCGAGGCTATATTTATTTGCATAGTGAGCTGATCGCTGTTATTTACTTATTGGAACTTCGTTTCATCTTAAAATTTTACACTCATATGTATTGGAATGTTATGTGCGAAAGGGATCTCCATAGACTAAGTTTATAAACTAAATTTTCCAACAAATAAAAAATAACGGCGCTTAGCAAATAATGAATTTTATAGACTAATCAATAAAATTATTTATTTTACACTTATTGAAATTTTCGTAGTGATAGGAAGGGTAGGAATTAATTAGATAAAAAAATTAAGAACATTTTAATCATAACAAAAAATACCGTGTGGTATCTTTGTAAGAATAATGCCACCCGCTCTCTCCCCGTGGGTATCTGCTATACCTACGGTACCGCCAGATGGCGGGATAACAATCCCGAAAAATGCCAGCATATCGGTGATGAGCAGCAGCGCCTGAGGTTTGATACTGCGATTGACAATCCGCTTGCTAGGCATAGTGATTATAGAAACCCTCTCGTACGGGGGAGATCTAAGTCCTGTAATGGACTTTACAGGCTATTATAATAAATAAATAAGTATCTTTACGCAATTCCTATTACGGGTGTAGACAGAGGTATAGTCTAGACGACCCACCCTTCGACCCACCTTCCACAGAAGATATTTCTGGACAACGTGACAGGTGGTGAGCCCATTGCCGTCTTTATGTCCAAGCCAACGATGTAATTCGGACATAAGTTTTGGAAAAAACTCATTGGTACGAGCCTGCCACTTGGGGATCGAACTCGGGTCTTTTGACTCGAAATTCCGACCACCCAAACACTCGGCTATCGTTTTTGTACAGGCTGTTATGTTATAAATAATAACAAAAAAAGAACATTATTTTGATTAATAAAATATTGTGGTTGATTTTTAATTATTAACTTTAAACGATATTTGATTTTTTTTTGGTATAGAATAAGGAGCAAACGAGCAGGTAGCTTACGTGATGATAGTTCACAAAATATGTACTTATTTAAAAAATATACGCTAAGGCGGAGAAAAGTTAAATAACAGTGAGAAAATACGAAACCAGCGAATGCAAAAATCATGAATAAGTGTATTATTTCTAGCATGTGTGTATTCGGCAACTCGTTTAATTGCTATATTTAAAATGTTAGAGTATTTTAGTTTGCCTGCTGGTTAACACGGTATGTAAACTTATTCAATAATTAGGTAAGTAGTTAATTACTATTTAGTTATTGAGTAGTAACCGCCTAAAAGAATTAGGTGGTTACTTAATATTAAGTAACCACCTAATTCTTTTATTATTACTTAATATTAATATTAAGGCCAAGACAATATACACATGTTTTTTTCCATACTTAGGTATGACAAAAAACATGTATAACCTCATTTTTAAATGTTAAACGTCATTTCGTCTAGCTCAAATAAAACACCGTGTGAAACCTTTTCCATGCACTAAAAATCAGAATGAGTTCGTAGGAAGAAAGGCAATCGCTTGAAGTACTATTTAACATAAACAAATTATTTATTCTATAGCTCTACCAACTATATAAATAAATAAGCGTTTAGCACTAATTGGACTGCATTAGGTTCTTAGTATTGTGCATGTGGATTTAATTTCAAACACATGTCACATGTAGATGCCAATTGAATGTAAAAGCTGTGCCTTACTTAATATACGTCAGAAATTGTTGTCAAGTAATTGATTAGATTACATAACAAAATTCTGGAAAGAAAAATATTGTATACACACATTACATATATACAACATACATATTAATATTTTTACAACATTTCCAAGTTTTTGATTATTTTACATAAATTTGTCGCACGAAGAAAACGAGCCTGCCACCTGGGGATCGAACCCGGGTCTCTTGACTCGAAATTCCGACCACCTAACCACTTGGCTATCGTCACTTACACAATATTATAATAATTAACAAATTTGAATATTGTCATGGGCATTTAATTTTTTTTTTAATTTTATTAGCGTTCAAAAGAGACAAACGCAAGCAAAAAATTCAATACCTAATCTTTTTTTAAATCGTTAAGAATATTGTTAGTTTTAATATTAAGTTTTAGTTTAGAAAAATGTAAATACGTAGTAATACCTTGATGGGTCAAACTTGAGGATATACATCTTGGAAAGTGAAGTAGGAGAATGAGAGTGATATCTGAAAACCCTACTAACGACTTTATCAAAACCATTTAACGCCAAATTCGTCTCTTTTATCTAATATCTAAGTAGCGGGCAATTTCGGTCGACAAAGAGCGTATTTTACTGGCTAACTCTTAACGGTTAAGGTGTAAAGTGACTTCTATCTATCTTCTAGACAGAAACAACTAGAGTTTTTAAATCGGTCATGGCGTCTTCGTGCAATCTGGTCACATACATAAAAACAAGATTCCAAATCGAGAACCTTCTCGAATTTTGAATTCAGTTAAACATCATTTTAAGCTTTACATAACTCTGCAGCATGGTAAAGGTTTCAGATTTATTAATGAGGCGATAATAGTCAAAATAATCATCTAATATTACATATTGTATTACATACACCAATATATGCATACATCTGTATACCATACACCAATACACAAAACTTGAAAAGTGATCGATGAATTGAAATTTTCGATTCCCAGAGGTAGGCTTGTAATTCTGGGAAAGTTATTACGAGTTTTTCAAAACTTGTGTACGATTTATTTATACATATACATAATGACGACGACAGGTTCACTATCTATCTCTTTATCCCAAAATAAGCTCCGGTGAAATGTGGAACGAAAGGACTAAATTGTCTAGATCTCTGGCTTCCTGCATCGGGAAATGCGAGAACATAAAAATTAATGATGTATTAAAAATATTAAATAAATATCTTCACGGAATTTCCAATACTGGAGTAGACAGAGGTCTAGTCTAGACAATTAAGTCCCTTCGACCCACCTTCCACCGAAGATATTTTCGGGACAATGTGACAGGTGGTGAACCCGTCGCCGTCTTTATGTCCAAGCCAACGATATAATTCGTACAAAAGTTTTTGAAACCCCATTGGAACGAGTCTGCCACCTGGGGATCGAACTCGTGTCTCTTGACTTGAAATTCCAACTACCCTTCCAATCGGCTATGGTGACTATTATATTGGTAATGATAATTATATAGTGAGGGTGTAGGGTGTAGGGACACCTTTACTATTTATTACAATGAGCTATGGTGAAACGTGGGACTGCGTTACCTAAACCTCTGCCTACCCAAGAATAGAAAATCGTATGAAGATAAAAATATTGTAATTAAATTAAACTTATGTGTTCATCTTACGTCTCAGCGTATTAACGCGTAATTAATATTTAAGTACTATGAAAATAACATATTATAACGTTTTATTTAAGTACCTATTGGCATTCAAAGCTACTGCAAAAGGAACTGTTTATTAATATAACCACGAAGAAAGCATTGCTCGCATATTAAATATTTTTGATGCGTAGTGTTGTAATTATTAAACACAAAGAGATAGGCTCTGTAAGACTTCTGGGAATCAGAAAAGATTATCAATTAGCAAGACAATGACTAATTTCAATGAGAGCTGTAACTTCCTCATATTGTCGGTAGTTAACACTTGTGCGGAATATATTATAGAGCCACATGGGACATAATAATTCGAAAGTATGGGGACTAGTTTTCAAACACTCTCTTTCAGTTAAAACTATATATATATTGGTACCGTATATGAGTCTGAAATATGGTAGGAGTACTAATGTGATGTGTCGTCTGGTTATGGAGTAAGAATATATCACCATCTTTCTTTTTATGGGTATCATAAGAGGACTACTAAGAGAAAAGCCTTAAATGCAGGCTACCGATAAATAGTGAGTTAATCCTATAATATGGTTTAAGATTAAACACCACACCAAAATTTACCTGACCAGTGACGGGCATTTAAGGTGCAACGTGTTTGCGATCGCCTATCCGTAATAATTTAATAATATAATAATACTCAGTCAAGCGTGGCGTGGAGAGGCCTATTTCATGCAGTGGTATTTTACGGGCCGCTACTACAGATGATGATAATGAATGAAATGTGCTGAATGATGAAATTTACGAATTACTTAACACGGATGCATTGATTTTATAAATAAATATATAAATATAAATATCTTCACACAATTCCCAATACAGGGGTAGACAGAGGTCTAGTCTAGACAATTAAGTCTCTCCGACCCACCTTCCACCGAAGATATTTTCGGGACAATGTGACAGGTGGTGAACCCGTCGCCGTCTTTATGTCCAAGCCAACGATATAATTCGTACAAAAGTTTTTTGAAAAACCTATTGGTACGAGTCTGCCTCCAGGGGATCGAACTCAGGTCTACTGACTCGAAATTTGGACCACCCAACTACTCGGCTATCGTGACTACACTACACTATCGTGGCTATTGATTTTATGCTAATTTTAAATTAAAACAGCTCATTTTAGAGTTTTGTTATTCTTGGTGTGACGTTGACAGACAATATTCAAATAATTTCTATGTTCAGTTCATAGACTAGTACACTTATAAAAATTTACGTCAAAAATGACAGTTAGAAGAACCGCAAAGAATACGGAAAAGGTTTAAAAGTATATGACGTCATTCTCTAAAAACCTGTTAATTTTGGCGACCACACGTTAGAATACGAAATAATGTTTGACACGCCTAAATATAAACCAAAGAGTATATAATCACTAGGTTAATCTAAATTAGTGCAATATTTTAATTTAGTTTGTGTACTATAAATCATATAACATAAATTTTGGTGTCGATTATGTTGCTAATGAAAAATGTTCATAGAATCGCTTAATTATGACCATATTATTTTAGTGGTTATACTTATATTATGGTATATTTTTTATCCTTCCAATGAAATACGGAAAGACCCAAAAAGGCGTTGATTTTATTTGACACGTAAATAATTATACTAGCTTTTTTTCGTGCTCACTCAATTACCCGAATACATCCTAGATAATAATTACCGTTGTATAGACTCTTTAACATGTGTACTTTTAATTAGCACCTATCATCACCGAGGCAAGACCTAGTGGTGTGCGAAAGTTTGTTCAACATCTGAAAACATGATGACTCAAGTATAAAATATCTCTAACAAAGAATAAAAAAAAAAAACACATCTGCGTGTATGTAAATGTCGCAAGTAAAAGGTTTATCATATTTTTCGGTAATTTTCTCTATTAGGCAGGCTATGGTTATGTCGAAACATTGACAGTGATAATTTGATGATCGACATGTCGTTGCGAGCCACGTGTCGCTGTGGTCGTCTGTCGGTTTGCGTGTTTGCTCTTAGAGTGTAACGCCCTTTGTGTCCCTTGTTTTGTTACAAAATATTGAACACCGTTTCATTTAGCACCAACCTTCAAATTATGAGTATATTGACTTGTAACGACACAGAGCGGTTGCGGATAGACTTGAAACGATATTACGAAACGATGCAAATGAGCTGGTTCTATTCTGTGTCTTCATATTTCAGATAAAGCTAGGTAAAGTAGATAAAAAGTACTTAATGTCAACAAGTGGAATTCTAATTAAAACACTTAATATTAATTGATTTATTATGTTAATTGATTTATTATAAATCAATTAACATTATTAATCAATTATGAAGCAAAATATATACACCGCAAACGTTTTAATATCAGTCATAAAGTCGTAATTGAGCATTTCATTTTTTGAAATTGATGTACGGTTTTTAATTCTTTTTTATTTTAGCACGCTGGCTACGCTAAAATTCCCATACGAAAACTGATAAATTTTTAACTAATTAAATCGTTTTTTTTTACCACCGATGTTTTAAATAATAACGATGTTATTGAGGTTAATATTCTTAATTTTAAAATTAGAGTATATAATTATACTTTTTTATTATATCCTCATCCATTATACCTGACAGGGTAGCTAGAGAGAACAGATCGCTAAGTGTCACGATCCTTGTTAACCTCTTTCGCTTTTATCAAATTAAAATTTTTTATACATGCATGCCTAACTTCGACCAGGTAGTCGCGTAACGTTCCAGTCTTTCACCATTCGGTCTTAAGTCGTTCAAAATGTCAAAAAGCACGGTTACATGAATACCTCCAGTTTAGTGATAAGATCATTTGTCAAACCTGCCACACTGCGAATCTCTTCATTTCTTTCGGTAGGTCTTGTTTTTATGCTTCTTCAGTCAGACACTGGTTTCAATGCCTAATAGTCTGTACCAGTCAAAGCCTGCCCTCTTCACCATAACTAAGTAAATACAAACAAAGGTAGGGACAACATCGTATACATTTCGTATACATTTGTATTATGGAATCAGAAACAAAGAAGGTACCACAAACACCCAGTCCCGAGAAAATGTACAAAAACTGTTTCCTACATTGATATGACCTGAAATCGAACATGGGTTCTCGGTGGCGACACCATGAAAACCGGTGTGTACCACTCATCCACGGAGGTCGTTACAAATATGATTTGTTAATATTTCAACTAATACTGGAAAGACATGAACTAAAGCAAAGTTGATTATAATAATGCTGAAGTAAAATTTTCATGTTTATTTTACGTTACAAATTTAGTGATAAGTTCTATTTTATGTTACCCTATCTCGCAGGAAAGATTCAACAGGATTGAGTGAAATTTTAAATGAAGATAATTTATTTTATGGATTTATAAGCAACTTTAATCTATAACAACGAAGAAGGTATGTAAGGACCGTGACACTTGGCGGTCTGTTTTCTCTGGCTCTGGCTGTGATGATAAGTAAGTTTAAGTACCTTCATTTATAAAAACATGGGTCAAGTCTAGATAATGATGATAGCTAGATCAGCAATTGCTGAATAGCAATTTCGAACGGAGATTATGAAATCAGATTTCAGTCAGAAACATAGAGAACAATACTACCGTACTGCTCTGATGATACGGGGCACTGGTGCGGGTTGCAAAAATAGTGCACGTGCCCGCTCTGGAGTGGATAGGATTTTTCAAGAAATGCAGTTCAGCAGAGGGTTTAAATAAAACAAGGTTATCTATATCCTCTACCAATATTTGAAGTTAGTTCTGTGAAATCAATTTTTCGTCATTCAACTTCATACAAAACCATATCGTCCTCATAAATAGAAACGTATGAATATTAACCATATCATGACTTAAATGTACAGGAGCTTCTTTCAAGACTAACTTAAACTTTCGTCGCTGTAAACCACTCGTTGAGTATGATTATTTTGTATTTAATATGTCAATAAGCTAATAGCATACAAAAGATCAGGTTACGGAGTCTGGTACCAGTTTGGATAATGCGTGTTCCAATAGGGACTACGAACAAGCGCACTGCATAAAATCTACGCAATGGATGCGCCAAAGTAGGAATGCCAATGAACTTAGGGCGGCTATTGACAGGTATTGCGTTAAGACAAATAGACGTTCCGGCGGCTGAGACAGACCTCCGTTCACTTGACCTGCCTACCACATACGTACATGTGTGCTCCACCTTATACAATCACAGGCCTCCTGAGAACTTCTATGTAAATACTCGCGGAGGGTAAATAGAAAATTCTTGTAAGCATGTACCTATACCTATCTTTTTTTACTAGCTCCAACGTGATTTAAGAGGTGTGTGAATGGATCGTTTTACGTTGTTGTTGTTTTAATGAATCCTTTAAGGTAGGGGAATGGTACCGATTTTTTTTTAATATAGTGTTAGGTGATATGTCCTTATTTTGTTGCTTATCTCTTATCTCTTCAAAATTAACGCAATTGTCAGTCAAGATAGCCGAGTTGTTGGGTGGTCGGAATTTTAAGTCGAGAGACCCGAGTTCGATCCCCAGGTGGCAGTACCAATGAGATTTTCAAAAAACTTATGTACGAATTTCATCGTTGACTTGGGCATAAAGATGGCGACAGCCTCACCACCTGTCACGTTGTCCCGAAAATATCTTCGGTGGAAGGTCAAAGGTCAAAGGAAGTCTTCGGTCAAAGGGACTTAATTGTCTAGACTTGACCTCTGTCTACCCCTATATTGGGAATTGCGTGAAGATATTTTTATATTTTTATTATTTTAAAATAATATTATAATAAAATAAAAATTACACTAATTAATATTAATTTAAATACTTGCTTTTACATGCACAGGCGTGTAATTAGGCACAGAGATAATTATATTAAAAAGAATTAAAAATTTCAATTTGAATTAAGGCTTAACAGTTTAATAAAATTACCTTATTGTTACTGGCCGATTAAATTATCGGTAAAAATCTTATGAGAAAGTAATAAAGCTGGTTTTGATATTGAATGATTTCGCCCCAGGTACCGTTGCCACTGATATGTCGTCTTGTCATTCATGTTTGTTTACCTTTCACGAATGACTCCGGAAACGTTGGTATTTGCGCGCTATTTGCATATTTTTTGCTCCAAAATCAGCATGAGCAAGTACACGAACTTTTTATGGAGCGCAATAAATAACTTAGCTAACTGTTCTTATCAAGAATTCATTAAAATATCTTGAGTTGGTTGTGTTTAATTTATTTTTACACTCAGTGAAATAATGAAATAAAATACAAAAAATTGCAAGGAATAATACTTTAATTATAAAAAAGACGTTTACAGGTATTGGGATAGTCAGAGATCTAGACAATTAAGTCCTTTCAACTCACTTTTCACCGAAGTTTACTTAGGATATCGTGACTAGTCTCCAATGTAACTGAGCCTTCTTAGAGCCCTAACCAACGGTACAATATACTAAAGTAGATAAATATTTATATAAACATCTATGACTCGAGTATATACATTCATTCATCACACAAATGTTTGCTTCTAGCGGGCTTCGAACTTGCAACCTTTGCCTTCGAAGGCAGGGTTACAACTAACTTGACTTATATATGTAATTTTATTTATATTATTTGTATTATTATTGCGTCAGCTTTTCTATAAATGAGGGATTGTGGTACGCATTAGTCTTCACCAAGGTGTAAAAAGGTAATAAAATGGAAGTGGAAAATATGTACAAATATTTTCTTTCAAAAACATTCCAACAATTTCTCACTTTCTTTTAGAACCATCTAAAGTCTTGAAAGTTAGCTTGGCTCGGGTACAGAAGATATGCTTATCACACTACAGGAAATATTTTTGTGTTTAATTTAAAAATACAGTTGCAGTAAAAATATTTCCTCTGTCCATTCCAATTACGGCGAATATGCCCGCAGTGGGTAATGGCGCGTTAGGAGAAATAGGTAAAATTCATCAGCGCGCTGATGCTGCAACCATTATTAATGGTGACACGGTAATGAGAAGAGCCATGCCATGCGATAAATCACTCGCACATAAGACTGAACGAACTGATTATCGACTAGGCAGGGAGGAACTAATTTGATTTCCTTTTTTTCATATTCTAGTATAGCCTCTTATGAAATGAGCGTGATGTAAAATGGCAAAACCATATACTTCTTTACAAGAATTACTTAAAATCATTTATTATAATAATAAACACTTTATTTAAATTTATGTTAAATAATGATAAAATTTAAGGAAAATAAAAAAATGTCTTCAAAATCTAAAAATTGTCTTTATTTGCTTGAAATGTAACAATGATGATGATTTTACAATGTTTGAAATGTTTTTATTAATTATATTGGTAATATAAGTTACGCTATGTTAAAGAAATTTGCTCGATTACACAAGGTGTACTTTTGGTGAGCAATTAATGTGTTTTTTTCGCGTTATTGTCGGTCAAGCAGAATCGGGACGCCTCTGAAAATATCCCACACCCTTATGTAATAGAACTAACATAATGCTAACTAAAAGCGGCAATGTCTATTGATTATCTTTTGTAATGCAATATTACATATTGTTTAGTGTAGTAAAGTTGATAAAATATTTTATTGCTTCCAAGAGATCTTCATGAGCCGATGACCCGCGGGAGATTACGGTACTTTGGAGGCGAGTGTGTGCTGTGTACATTCCCACCACATTGTTTGAAGTTAGTATTCTCGAAGGATGTGAAATACCTGTCTGAAACTTAATTGGATGGAGTGGCTGATCAATATTCATAAAATGGCTAATAATGGTGAAGTATAGCGCTGGAACTAACTGCAAATACTCGTGAATTGTCTGGATCGTATCGATTCGAACTGAATCGTTGATTTGTTAAGATATTGAGGGTTCGATGCTCACATTAAATTGTTTGTATAGCAACTTAACAAAAATTAACATGTCGCAGAACATATTTAAATATGTTGAGAATTTAAACTTAAACTAAAAACAGCCAAATATTTTTACGTGGTGAATAAAAAAACACATTTTTAAGATTTGCAGAAGAAATATTTTGTTACGTTATTTTAACGCTATTAAATATCCGAAAAGTTGATTCATTTTGTTTTTTTTTTTGTGATAAAAAATTGGCACAAAATAAGTTTACAGAGCGTAACTTTTACAAAACAACTATGGAAACTGACAGAACTGTTCAAGCGATGGGTTACTGTTTCAATTAAACGTTAAATTTAGTTACTGACATCAAACCATCGCTTTTTTCTTTCAGAATCAACTTGAATTAATGAAGTTAGAGGAAAGTTTTAGTAAAAGGGTTAATTTTGCAAGGAATAAATTTTAAAACATTATTTGCAGCAAAATTAAAAAAGAAGCAGAGAAATAGATTTAATTACTTGGATTACTAAGTAGTATTGCGCACGCGGTATCTCCCGTGTAGCATTTGCAAGTGACGTAATCAGAAATCTCCCGAAATAAGAACTACTCCGATGACTAGTTTTATGTACAAAGTTTCAGCACTATTTAATCTTCTCTAAGGATTTACTATCAAAAATGATTATTTATAATAAACAGTAACATATTATAATTAACAGCCATGACACCAATTTTCTAAGTCCCGAACTTTATATAATTTTTAACAATATTTATTCTATGACCCGATAGTCGAGTTGGTACTGAACCTGCATTTGAAGCTAAGGGTTGCGGGTTCGAATCCCGTTAGGAGTAAGCATTTGTGTGATGAATATGAGTGTATGTACATGACTCATTTACGTTTATATGTATATATGAAGATTTATCTACGAAAATATATGCATGTAAGCTTGGTAATGTGGATATGTAAGGTGGGTCTAAGAAACTTAATTGTCTAGACTAGACCTCTGTCTACCCCTGTATTGGGAATTGCGTGAAGATATTTATTTATATTCTTTATTGTACTTATTAAAGACGGCGACGGGCTCACCACCTGTCACGTTGTCCCGAAAATATCTTCGGTGAAAAGTAGGTCGAGGGGACTTAATTGTCCATACTAGACCTCTGTCTACCCCTGTATTGGGAATTGCGTGAAGATATTTATTTTTATTTTATTATTTACTATATTAAGCTTATTGTACATATAGGTTCACCATACGTGCCAACCTAATATGTTGTCTCAAATAGCTTCGGTGAAGAGATGGTCTAAAAGTACTTGTTTTTCTACACCTCTGCCTATCCCAGTACGGGAAACAGCGTGAATATATAAAAAAATTATGTTGATTAATGTTTTTCGCGGATTCCAAGTACGGTGGCAACTCCAAATCGTTTCGGCTGACTGGTTGTTATTAGTTTCGCCGAATAATACAGAGGACATAGTAACTTAGTAGTTGGGTGATCGGAATTTAAATCAGTATGCAGTCCTCTGGAGTAAGGCGAGTAATAATGACTTTTTTAAATTAACCTACGATTTGTATCGTTGGCTTGGACACTAAGACAGGCTCATAGCCGAACGTCTAATATGTTTAAATCGTCTAGATCTCTGACGTCCCCAGCAAATGCGTGAAAATGTAAAAAAAAACAAAGAGGCTCGTCATTAGAATTATAGTTTGTACAATTATACGTGTTAAAGGGTACCTCACCACCATTTCCGGTGTTCGTAATACATTATTCTTAAAAATGTGGTTTGAGATTTGACATTTAGTACGTTCATTGCTTTTATTTAATAATTTATCCGTTTTTTCTTTGTATTTAATAATTTAATTTATTTTCACAGAATATACAAATTATCTTATTGTATAATATTTTGACAATTATGAGCATATTGATACAAATTATATTGATTCGTATAGACTATTAGCCTGTTGTTGCATGTTGTAGTTGGTCATGCAATTATGGACAAATAAATAAATAGCGCAATGGAGATCGTTTATGTTTTTACTAACGTATTTTTTTTTTCATTTTGTGGAAAACTCTTACTCTACATAGCCGTTCGTATCAGTACCAAAAATCATACTCATTTCTGCCGAGAGTCATTGTAGCCGTCATCAGTCAACCATCTATTTTCTATACGTGGGAAAATACCTAAAATATACCCGCTGTCGCGGGGACAAAGACAGATGATATCGGGCTCACACCGAATAAAACTCCACGATGTTCCCCACGTATTATGGCAGGGCCACGGGAACGCTTTCGCACACATCTGGAGCCCCACCTGCGCTGGCTATTCTAGGCAGCCCAAAGAATAAATCTTCTTCCTCCTTCCCGGCTAGACGCATCGGAATACCGACGCGTTTGCCTCTTTCGCCTCCAAACCCACGTGAACGATGAACCAATCCGCTACCCGGCTTCCCATGCCCCATGGGAGGCAGGAGCATGACGATGACGAGCTCACCAGTCTCCCGGCAGTGGACGTGACTGACCATATTGGGGCCACGGAGGGCAGGAAGAGCGGTGCTTCCCAATACCGGCACTCCTCTCCCTCCCCGCGCGGTCCCACCTCAGCTGTATCAGCGGTGCGAATAACCCCCTAATTCGAAGCGGGCTGAGTACACCCTCTTGGAGCGGCTACCATTGGCTGGTCGTTCCCCACAAAGTTAGGCCGGCTATGTAGGTTCCTCATTCCTCACTGTGGGCGTTCACACCAGATTTGCTAAGCCCCACAGCCACAACAAGTCGGAAGCCAGATGAACGTGAACTCCTGTCCACCTATTTCTATTTCATCGTCACAGAAATCATTTCATTATGGGGATAGCTTTACGATAAGATATTGTTTATTAATTAAGAAAAAAATAAATTTGACGACCTCCGTGGACGAGTGGCGTAAACACTGGTTTTCAAGGTGGCCATTTCGAGGTCCCGGGGTCGATTCCCGGTCGGGTCAATGTAGAAAACCATTTTTCTACATTTTCTCAGTTCTGGGTGTTTATGGTGCCTCCGTTGTTTCCGATTCCCATACCTCAAGTGCTTTAGCATCTTACATTGGGATCAGAGCAATGTATGTGATGTTGTCCCTATCTATATATGTATATTAAATATCTTCACGCAATGCCCAATACAGGGGTAGACAGAGGTCTAGTCTAGACAATTAAGTCCCTTCGACCCACCTTCCATAGAAGATATTTCGGGACAACGTGACAGTGGTGAGCCCGTCGCCGTTTTTATGTCCAAGCCAACGATATAATTCGTACGACGTTTTTGAAAACCCATTGGTAATAGCTTGCCACCTTAGGATCGAACTCGGGTCTCTCGACTCGAAATCCCGACCACCCAATCACTTTTAAGCGCCTTTGTTTTTAACTGGTTTAATAAGTTTAAGTGTGGGCGTAGTAATATCAGTGATGATCTACAAGAGAGACATCTTTCAACATTGACATCTGAAGAAAACTTCAGAGCTGTGCTTCATGATAGAAGAAGATAAAATAGTACCCTACCAGCAGATGCCAGATTAGAGTACGAAAAATATTATATAAAAATTTCACCCCTCGGGAAGTTTTGTACCAGATGGATTCCGCATACTTTTACCGAAGATCTGATCCTTGTAGGGACTACAGTCGCTAAATGTTAGAAAAATTCAACGGAGGTGAGTCAAAAGCTGTACTTAACATGATGTCAAATACAGCTTTTGACTCACATCCCACCACAGGTAATAAAAGCTGAATATATTGCTACGAACCTGAAATCAAAAAAGACTGTTATTCCGTGATGTAAGGAGATGTTTGTTTTTAATTAATGGGTAGATATGTCAGTCAATAATCCTTAAATTACAACACGCTTCTGGAACAAATTTTCATAAAAAATCTCGTTTGTTTTCCGAAGGCATGATTTACTGTATACTGTGTAATGTAAGTGGTCTTAAATTATGCACAAAACTTTGTAAAGTTCAACCACAATCCCGAGGGCAACATAAGGCTGCAGTACAGGTAGCCCTCCGGAACCAACAAATTGTTACAAACTTTAATACCATGCTGGCTTAACTTGTCTAATAACCCCAGTGTTCGATATTTAGCAAGGGAAACTGTATAATCATAATACTATGTATAAATAGGGTAGTATTACTTTAAATTATAACATAAATGTGTTGATCATTAAAATCGTTAATTACATGTATTGTAAAATATTTTTAAGCATTTATTATTAATACATTTTAATAATTAAGTAATTGGCATCGATAAATAAATATAAATATCTTCACGCCATTCCCAATACAGGGCTACCCCTCTGTGTCTTTGTCTATAACAGAGGTCTGCACAATGAAGTCCTTTCGACCCATCTTCCACCGAAGACATTTTTGGAGATAACGTGACAGGTGGTGAGCCCATCGTCATCTTTACGTCCAAGCCAACGGTATAAATCGTACATAAGTTTTAAACTATTGGTATAAAAAAAGCTATTGGTACGAGCCTTGGGATTCGAATTCGAGTCTCTTGACTCGAATTTCCATCACGCAACCACTCGGCTATGGTGACTATATAACTTTATAACTTATAATAATAAAAAATGCATTGATATGGATACCATCACATTCATTGCATTGATCCCAAGGCAAGTAGCAAGGAGTTAGTGTGTTATGGAATCAGAAAGAAAGAAGGTACTACAAATACCCAGGCCCGAGACAATGTAGAAAAGTTGTTTTTGATTGGTGATTGACTCGTCTGGGAATCGAAGCGAGGACCTCATATCTGAGAACCGGTATGTACGCATCTCTTTCAGGGAAGTCGTCTAATAATCCAACTGAGATTAAATATAAAATTATCTTAACACACATGCAACTTAATTTGTTACATCTTCAAAGAATAAGGAGTCTTCGTCTTAACATTTAATCTTTACCTATTAAACTTGTCCTTGCAAATTTAGATAGCAGTAAATAATGCCAAAAAGTGTGAAATAGTCTTTCATTTTCTTATAATATTCATTCTTATAATATTCTTATAATTCTTATAATATTCTTATAATATTCATTTTCTTACAATAAAAATCTAGTTGACAAATTACCTTTCGAATTCCTTAAGTATTTCTTTTATGAAGCAAAGCAAAAAATGGTGGCATTAAATCTTAGAATTAAAAATAGTTTAAAGTAAAATGGAAATTTTGTGAAATGCCATAATTTCGAACGTAGTTTAATAACGCTGACTAATGCTTTAAAAACCGGGTAACCGATTGGTAGGGTCACGGAAGGTCGTAGGTTTGTTTCTTATATGAAAGAATCTCACAATTAATTGTAGCCTGTGTGATTGTCTTTGTCTAGATTTGTTCTGTAACTAGTTTTTTGTTTAAAAAAAACTGGGTATAGTTAGTAAGCGTGAAACACATGTGTTTTAATTACTATTAAAACAATATTTATTGTATTAACTATAGTTACATTATTAATTTAAACTATAAAGCTACCAGCCAAGTGTCAAAAATCTAATAAGTTAAGATACGAAAAACGACATCACTAGTTTGTTTTCACTATTCGACTATTGTAGCTAATAATTCCAAGTGCCAATCGTAGCAGTTTGTTGGAGTTTTAGTAGTGTTAGTAATCCTATGGGAATTGCAAAAACATGGCATAACACTGTTTTATATTATTCAGCAGTCGGTGTCTACAGTAAAGCATTTATTAACGTCCAAAATAACTTTGATGAATTGTTACTGATATCGTCTGGGGCTGTAAGCTTTACCATGTAGGAGCCAGTATCAATTTGGTACGGAGCCAAACGTTGCGTGAAATATTGTCAAAGATACTAAAAACTGTACATATCTTGTATCGAGATGAAAATGTAGAAAATGTTGGAAGTTCATAGCAACTATTTAAGAGCGTAGAGCTTTAGTTGGAATCATTTTTCTCATTTTTCTTAGCACTTTACACGGGAATTATTTTACAAGTTCACCATCTGTCACGTTGTCTAAATAAGTTTCGTTGAAGAATGGCTTTGAAAAGGCTTCATTCTGTCTGAAACGGTGTCCAGATTCTGTTTTTCTCAAATTTGGGAAATTGTACAAGATAAAAAAAGTTTACACGTTATTAAGTATAGAATAAATTTGAAGGAGGTCAAGAGTGCTCAGATATCGCGACGTGCGAATACAAAGATAAGGTATGTAATACTAACCTATTTACAAAGTATGCCGTTAGGGGATATGCGTGAAAATGAAAAAGGTTAAATAAAATAGTTCCACGTATGATTAAAGAGTATGAGTGTTATGATTAAAGGTATGAAAAATAAGAAATAAAAATATGTTAAGAAATGACAATAGGTCATATTAACAAACCACTATTGCCGGGTGGTGGTACATGTCGTGGTGAATGGGGTCGGGGGTCATAAAAAGCAGAGACTGTGCTCCATATCTGAATGTGGACAGTGGTGGATAATTGGTCAAATATACCAAACGTCATCGCGCTATTAAAATTCGTGCGACATGCAATTCGTTTACGATTTTCTCATTGCACTCTACCGGAGGAAAGACCTTAACCTAACATCAGAACCTGGGTGGTAACATCTGGTTGGTAACATCTGAAAATCAATATTCTAGCTGAGCTTAGCGTAACGTCCATTCCTCGTGAATGTATACATCGTATGAAGGTAGTCTATGGCTTTTAAACAACTGCAGTTGCATCAGGGGCAGACTAATTGCATGCCAACATTTCAAACCATACCGATACATATCTTTACGTAATACGTACTTACGACGTAATTAATAAATTTACGTAGTATTAAATTTCTAAATTAGAACAGACAAAACATTGTAATTTTGCATTTTAATAGTCTTCAGTCTAAACGTAGTCTAAACTATTGGTCCAAAGACTGCGTGAGAGAATAACTTAAAAAATATTGAATAGAATATAAAACTTAGTCACGTCGACTTTGTTTTTTATTGAATATACACAATGAATATTTTGACTTAAATTTCTCAAGGATGTGGAAATCTTTATCGTATCTTAAATAGGTTTCAACAATCCTCAACATATATTAGTGGATTTACACAAAACTTCGCCAATGACAAACTGGAAATCGAGTCTGTTGAGAACCTATTCTAGGTATTATGGTCAAATCGCAATCTAATCGTAACCACGCGTTTGTAGTATGAATCTTATTATGGTCAACTGAACCTTTTTTTTACCGTGGGGAAATTCATTATGAATACTCAGTCTTTTGGAGGAGAGCTGGGTTATGTCAGACTCCCATTAACTAAAGCCGAATAAAGGTGGTCACCATCAGCCTTGAGGAGCGCGTCACGGGATCCCCGTTCGGAATGCAACAGACTTGGCCACATACCAGGAAGTTAACTTTCCCTAAAATCCCCGCGGTGATAGGGAGGCTGGCGACTCCGACGGGCCACTTTATTCTTTAGAGTCGCTTCAATTGCTTTTGAGGTCCAGTTTCTGGTAGAGGAATACCATTCTTTGGAGAGCTGTGATGAGGCTACTGCGCCTCGGTGATGCCGACTCCGAGTGAGTCGAGTCTCTCGATACCGCTTAGCAGCCTCTTTCTGGACCATTACGGCCCCACTGAAGGCGGCTACGTCCTTCCACGGGGGATCTCCGCTGAACATCCCCGACACATTGGTCGGTCCCGTCCCGTCCCGTTGCAATGGAAGAAATGCGCCTTCGCCTCACATCCAATTGTACACAGATATTCACCGAAACACCCATGTCCGGTAATTATGTGTGTAAGTCTGAGTGTTTTACTTCGTCGCTGCTACCAGGCCTCGAAGTCCGACATGAAAGCTTTAACGACGCGTTTGCACGCGTGTTGCTCTTCGCTCAGCCGAGCGCGCCAGGTTTCGAAATCATTCTAGTCGCTTAATGGACTCGAACGCATCTACTAGCTCGCGCTAACGAAGAATACGGATTCGGTTATCCATCCTTGCATCCATATCCGCCAGTATAACACGAGGTAAAATGAGAGCTAGGACAGTTGTAGCGTCATAGGATATCGTACGGTATCCTCGTAAGATACGTTTGGGAATCCGTCGTCGTACATTGTAGTTGTTAGTTTCACGTCGGGGGATAGCAAGTCTTATCGCCAACAGAGATTGAACGACTCCCGCATTGAGGTGGACATTTAGGTGATTTACTTTGTAAGATTTCATTTAAGTTTGTGGCCTAAAGCTCTACATACCGTATACTACATGCTCTATATACCGACTCCTAAATGACATAAGCTGTTACTGCACGTGACAAATACCCAAGTACTAAACAATATTTTATTATATAGATTTAGCACAAAGCAGGCCATTGTCTGAGCGCTCCGTTTATGAATCGTTTGTCGCGTGGTTTTGTTTTCATTAAGTTAATTCGCTGTGCCGCCGACGTTGAGCGCGGACGCCGACTGAGGCGGATGAACGATGACAAGCGGAAGTTTAAACCATTACCAAATGTGGTATCCATATGCACCAAATAGGGTTCCATATTCTTTGACTTAGGAGTTCTGTGAAATTTATATATCTGTATCACAGTAGTGTCCCATTGAGAAGTATCTATAACGATTTGCTATTTATGGGTGACTTTTGAGACCAATACTTAGGTGACATTTATCTTATTCGTAAGCGCAGAATGCAGAAGCTCCTGTTAAAACTTATAAATAATTCGGTAAATGTTATATAATGTTATTTATGTTTCTTTACATTATTGTCAATACATTTTTAAGTATAAATAATATGAAAAGCCACTTAACATAATATTGCATATATTATTAAACTCTAGTATGTACTCGTATGTATGTATGTTACATATATTTGCTAACAGTAATTGCTTATTACTGACTGAATTATCAACGTAGAGCCCAAACTGAGGCTGCAAACCTGAAATGTTCACCGTACTTCATTTTACCTTCTAACCTGAAAATCCTGAAATAATACCTACGGCAACAAATATCTTTCAAACAACTGTCAAACAACAGTTTCGCCTGGCCATGGATGAAGAGGTTTAAGAAATTGACGACCAACCTTCAGTCGTGAAAAAGTACAAAAACAATAAAGCGATACAAGGGTTGAACCGAAGAATAAAGTCCGTCGTTTTCAAAGCAAGAAGTGTAAAAATGATATACCTGGTTCTGGTTCGAAATAAAATATACGTCTAATGGGGTTCTTTGAAATTTAACCCCTAAGAGGATTAATAAGACGTTGAAAGTCGATAAGGGATGATAACTGTTTAATAAAGAAGCATGAAATTTTATTATTGAAGGTTCTTTTATAAAGTTTACGACATTAATACAGGAAAAATACACTACATTTTTTTTACTCTGCTACCCTAGGTGGAGGACAAACCCCCCTAATATTTAATATTGTGAAAATTCTGTGTCTTTGATGAAATACACAGTGTTCTAAAGTAATTACAGATAATGAGAAATAAAAAGAAAGGCGTTCCTCGTCAAGGCGTAATATGATAACTTTGAACAAGAGTATCAAAATTCCGTTGCTCTTTATTTCTTACGAAGTTTACAGTTTTAGTATCAAAGTTATGTTGAGTCGTAAGGCCTTTATAGTTTAGCACAGTGTTAATTATTGACGGTTTTAACTCTACAAAGTTATTGCGTACTTAATTCATTCGTGTACCACCAGTTTATTCTTTAAACCGTATTATGCAAATATACAACCCATAACAGGGCCGCAAATCATAACCGCGATGACAAAGAAAATTTTATTCGTTTCTCTATTTTCGTCTAGACAGAGATTATGTAAAATGGCATAAACCAATTCGTTCTTTACACACTCAGATAATCTCTGATTTGTGAATCCATTTAACAGATAGCCACAGATGTTTTAAGTTCACGCTTTGATTTTGATATTAAGTTAATCGTTTTATTTTATTATGTAATATTTACTCAAATGCATCATATTTGTTTTTGTCCAGTTTGTGATTCAAAGACCCGTTCAACAGATACTCTCTATTCTTATTGTTTTAATTAAGCTGACAGCCGCTTTTTGCTATAACGGTAAACGACGATTTACTCATGACTATGATAATATATATTTAAACACTCACTGGAG